>JAKJMR010000090.1:1823253-1848066 GCA_024449315.1 Daboia siamensis | reverse complement strand
TAATAATAATAATAATAATAATAATAATAATAATAATAATAATAATAATAATAATAATAATAATAATGATGATGATGATGATGATGATGACGACAATAGAATGCCATTCTTTAGGAGGAAGAATGGGAATACCAGTTAGTAAAAACTCTTTTCTAATAGAACTGATACTCCTTTCTTTTCAGACACACAGATGTGCAGAAAATGTAAAGTATACCAGAGGTTTATGTAAACATATTCTTAAAAAGACAGATATTTGATTTTGAGCTTGGAAGAAGAAAACTAATTGCTTGTTTAAAAGCAATCCCATATCTGAAGAGAGGGGATTTCTGTCAATCCATATCCTGTTTAAATCAACAAATCCCAGTGCTTCACCTTTTAACAACAAAGCATTTACTTCCAGAATCAGACAACAGTGCACTTAAATTGTTTTTTCAATTAACCTCTGCCCTGAAAAATAGAATGATGCTGTGTATGGAATCAGTAGATTTGCTATCAACCTTACTCTCATCTGATAATTGCATTTAGTACATTTTGTAAATGGTCCCAGCTGAGCACAATGTAGTTATTTCAGATGTTTTCCTTAAAGTGCACTGCTTTATTAATTGGTTGGAAAACATCAAATCAGTTACAGAAACATGACTTAGAAGCTTAGAACAGAATACACAAGTACCACATTTATATATCATTATCTTTCTCTTCATGTTCTTTCCTCTCCTCTTTCTGATCTCTTGCATCACGACAGTTGCTTGGGGTTGCCCTTGAAACTACTTGGAAGCATTGACTACCCTGAATGCAGCAGCTTGAGCATTGATGGCCTTGCTCAGCATGTTCATGTGACATCTTTTATGTGCAAGCTGCAATGATTATCAATGTACTTTAAAATGCTGGTTATTAGTGTTTTATTGGTCTTTTTATTCCAACTAAGGCAGACATGTCAAACACAAGGCCCGGGAGCCAGATCCGGCCCGTGAAGTGGTTTCATGTGGCCCGCAAAGACATCCTGGAAACAGTGAGGGAACGGCCCCCACTGCCTTGGCCCTGGCCCAGAGACCCTCTTTCTGCCAGAGACCCTCAGATCTGTTCCACTCCTGCCCAGGCCCCCATAGGCACCCTTGATGCGAACAATGTAGAGCTGGCCATGCCCACCCAGTAGGCCATACACACTCTAGCCACGCCCACTCAGTAGGCCACGCCCACCTAAGCCACACTCACTCGGCCCCTTGAGGGCAACCGCAATGCTGATGCAGCCCTCAATGAAATTGAGTTTGACACCCCTGAACTAAGGTAAGGTTGATACAGAATGCTGGCTCTCACCAATATAGCCCTACATGGCTTAAGAGCCTTTTGTTTGAGAGATTGCCTGTCTCTCATGGTTCCTGTCTAGCCAATATAATCTTTTACAGTGGGTGTGCTCTGAATCACCTTGATTAAACGGTGTCATGTACTGGGACCCAGGAAGCATGTCTTCTCTGTAGTGTCACTTGCCTTCTAGAATGAAGTTCCCTGAGGTCCAGACTATTCTCAGCCCACTGGCATTCTAAGAAGGCCTTAAAAACTTCATTATTCTCCCAGAACATTGGGTAGTTTCAGATTTGTGAGTCCCCTAGATTGCCACCTTATAATAAGCTTGTAACTTGTTTTGTAAATATTTTTGAATTAATTCCATTCTTATTTACTTGTTGCTTTTGCATGTGTGTGTGCTTATAAACATTGAAAAAATAGTTCCATTTAGAAAATTCCACCCGCCCAAAAAAAGATTATCCTGCTTGTTATTTTCTTTCTGTTTGCTTATATTGAGGATGTGCTTGTTATCAAAATATAAAATTAGCCATTATACCAGTCTGATCAATATGGGACCAAATCACTTTGCTATTTCACTTGTATGACTAATGCCTAGTTTACCTATGTTTTGGATGTATTGCTTCAGAATAAAAATGAAGGAGAGATAATTTCTTTAAACTGGAAATTATATGTTGTAAAGGTGGTTCCAGTTCAGTTGCTAATGTGACCAATTAATTTTTTATGAATAAGAAAGATTAGTGAAGAGAGAGAGAATAATCTCAGAAGTGGTTTTGTAGCCTATTGTTATCACATTCTTCCTTTTCACTAAGATTAATACAGGTATAAGAAATTGCTTTCTCAGTTTAGGAGAAGGTCTCCTTTGGCTATTTTCTGGGAATTGATTTTCATAATATGAAGAAACTTTGGAGGAGGAATTATAGATATAGTGCTCCAAATCTTTTTCAATCCATTTGGATTGAAAATCCAAACTCAAAACTAAATGCAATAAAGTATCAATACTATCAAGAACTGAACATTTTACATTGCTTCCTTTATTCGTATGATCATTTTTCTTTCTGCAATTAAATACCATTTTCCTAAATCAGTACTTTCCTCTTTTCTGTATCAGTGTTTAGATAGAACATACCGACTTGTTTTTAATACATTGTCAATTTTGTTGTCATTGTAGGCATGAGAAGGGATTGTATATCTAAGCCATAGATTGGTTCTTTATCCTCTTTTCCAGACATATCATCTCTTTATTAGCTGCCCTCTTAACCTTGATTTTTCTAAACTGCCAAATTTATATTAACCTCTAGGCTAAATACTTCTGCATGACTCAGATCTATATGCTTAATCATTTATGTTCCTTTCAGCTGCCACATCATATGTCTTCATAGTTTTTATATGTGGAAAAATAAATCAAGTGCAAAAATAAATTTGCCTGATTACAGATTATTATATCAGCTATTTACCAATGGATTTTTAAAAAATTATCAGCAGGTCCTTTCTATGAACAGTTTGACTTATTCAAGTTTAGTAATAACAATAATTGTTAACTTTCCTGTTTATCTGTTTCTAGCTACATTTAGAATTTTATTTTAACTGAAGCCTTAGTGTTATTAGTGTTCAGAGCAGTAAGACTGTTTCACATGTGCTGGCTGTATTCAGCTAATCTTTTAAAAATTTTATCTTATATGTTTTAGTTATTTTATTTTTATGTCTATGTCTTATGTTAGATAAAATTGGTAAATGACCATACTAAAGGTCTTTGACTTTAATTTTGGGGGCAGGAAGAAGAAGCTCAGTGTCAAATTTGTGTCAGAGCATGCACAGTCTTATTGCACTGAGGTGCACCTTTCCTTATGGTATATTGACCCTTTACAAACAGTACTTCATACCCCATTTTATCCAAGTTTGAAATACTAAGTAAATTATGGTCTAGCTCTGGCACTTATAATACATTATCCATTTCTCCAATACCAGGTACATAAATTTTACCTTCCCCTTTAACAGCAGACTGTTGTCCATTAGCAAAGCTAACAAATGCTTGCTTAACTGGCCTCAAATTGGAAAACATTTGTGGGTCATTTGCAATAATGCTGACTGGCCCCACTGTCCAACAACCAAGTGTTTTTTTTTCTTTCCTGTTAATGTCGCTGCCAAGGAAAATGTCGGTTGTATAGCTCTATGATCTTGTTTTGCTGCTACTCTCAGGGCAGCATCTCTGGAGATGCTTTGTAAAACCACACTTAAAGCAGCATTTTACCATGCAAACATTCTGAGCTGCTTTGCCGGCATCCTGGGACATAGCAGTTCTAGGCTTGGTCGGTGCATTGTCATCACCTCCTCTCTGCTGCTTTTCCAAACATTTCCGTTCCTCCTCCAGCAACCGGCCATTCCAATAACTCATAGTTAAGTTCTTCTCCTGCATAGACTCTAAACTGGTCACTAGGATGTCCCAAGAATTGTCCAATGAACTGAGCACCACATACACCTTATGTGATTCAGTGAAAGTCATCCCTCTTTCTTCTAATTCTAGGAATGTCTTTCTCATGGACTGCAAATGTGTAGACATGCTCTCTCCCAGCTTCAGCTGTGTTTTACAAGCTTTTCTTGTCAGTATTACTTTGCTGCTTGCAGTCTCCCTCATGTACACACTGCACAAAGCTTCCCAGCACTCTTTAGCAGATTGGAGACTGTCGCAGCGAGTCTGCAACACGTACTCGTTGTCCGAGGTTCCCTGTTGATGTTGTCCTGGGTTCCCGCAGGAACGAGTCTCAGCCCTCGCCGAGACAATTTAGGGGGTCCTCGCAAGGACGAAAGAAGTCAAATAAAAAACACCACACCAGAAGTTTCTCGAGATGAGAGAGCACGAAGTGCCCGGGGTGATGTTGTGTCCCCCGAACAGATCGCAACAGTCTCTTTTATTAAGCAGTTTTAGCAGGGAGGGGTAACTACAGCAAAGAAGGAGATAGCATATAGAAAGTTACCAGACAGCGTGAGTCAGAGCATACGTGTTAGCAAAACACCACCTGATTTACAGGAAATCATACACTTCAGCAGAATAGAAACCTAACTCAGGGAAAGCAAAACTTAACTTGAGGAGCAATGGAATTTGGGTACTATAAATCATGTCTGTCAGGTACCAGACACCATGCAGCACGGAAAAAGGTCAAGTCAAGGTCTCACGGCTGTGAGGCCCAAAAAAACCTGAACCAATGATATATCCATAGGAGACCTCTCACATGTATCAGCTGGCTATCCTCTAAATCCAGGATTATACAGGCCAATGCTTTCTCATTCTTTCTCTGGTCCCCATCATACAGGGCTGCAGGTGGATCAGCAACTATCACCCATAACTCCTCTCTTTGCAGGTACATCTCCATTTTCAAACTCCAGAAGAGGTATTTTGTCTCATTCAGCTGAGACACTGCAAAACCTCCTTCCATTATGCTGATGGAAGCTATGTTGCCTGCTTCTTTAAACCACCACAAACCACCACAAATCACAAGCCTTAACTCCTCTGGCTCTGGGTCAAACTCTCACTGGGTTTCTCCTCACTCTGGGCCCATAACCTGTCAGAGCTGAGGTAACCCAGGAGAAAATACAGTAAACAGTGGTTTGTATTAAATGGTGATTTATAATACAATATCTAAAAATATACTAAAAACAAAATGCATACATGTGGTAATAATTCAGCAAACTCCAATACACAGCAGTTACAGCAGGAAACCGACAAGAGAGAAAGACTCCAGCAAAGCCTTCCCTTTTATAATCAGACTCTTAAAGGGATACGCACACCTGCTGAATCATTCCTATTCTTACATCATCCACCTTACATTGTATTACATCATTACATAAGCTGTTTAGCTACTAAATTATTGTCCTGACAATTTGTATCAATCTGTCAAAGGTAATTCTGTTCTCCATAGAATACGCTCTTGTTTTCCTTCTTCTTCTAGTATACACAAAATGTTTTATGCAAATGAGCTTTTTCAGGTTGGGAATGGGATTCATTATACAGTTTTGTTCTGATATCTTCAATGTTCTGATAACTTACATCTTGTTCAACAAAATGGTTCCCACTTGTGCAGAATTTCTAGTAGAAAACGATTAATGTTTATATATAGAAATAGCTATATATATATTTATATATATAAATATAATGTATAGATTTCCTCTTATTCTTCTGCTTTGGAAACAAGTAGGAGAAAAAGTACAAAATCAAAATTCACAATTCTGACTTTCTAGGCAGCATTTTCATTTTACTTGTTCAGATTCTGTATATTTGCCCAATGACTTAAAATTGTGAAGGTTAAAAAGGAGTGCAGATAAAAGCATTTTCTCCTCGCAAGTAGACATCTGCTCCAAGAATGATAATGTGCTCATGGAATCCTTAGTATCTGCATCTGTAAGCTAAAATAAATATACAAAGATAGGAATTTGCTTTCCGCTTGAGTTAGAACCCTGTTAACACAAGAAAGAAATATCATCTTGGTTCTGACTGTTTTTATCAGTCCCTGAAAAGCTGAAAGAGGCTATTCACTGTAAGTACATCAAGCAGCTGGCATGTTCAAGCACTTACTTGTCATTAGCTGTAGACCCATTTTTCTAAGACACAGATCTTTGTCTGGAAAGGAGCAGGAGAATGCATTTGTTGCTACTTGTTAAAATGATTTTGGCAATTGAACAGCAAGATTGTCAAGTCACCTCTCAGTGTTTTTATTGCCTACGCCCTAGGCAAATGAATAAATACATTCCCTTTTTGAAATCTGGACCTTTCAGTCCTGATATATAAATTACTGTACTTCTAAGCACATTAGGAAATCCATCCTATGGTCTTCCAGCGGTAATTCAGAGTTGATGTAGCTTAACTTTCTATAGGTTAAAGAATCAAAACCAGCATACATGAAACTTAAATAGAAATGTATGTTGATGTGTGAATCTTATTAGACCGGAGAGAGTTGGAGTAAATAGAATTTTTTTGTCTTTAATTGCTTGCTTTCAGCAATGGCAAAATTCTTCTTGGTGCTTGCCATTGATGTGTAATAAATATACATCACTATGCACTAGAACAAAATGCCAGAATATGCTGATGACTACCATTATATAATCCTTACACCATATACATGTGTGTATATATGTATATGTATTTTTAATCATTTTAAATACTTGAATTCCAGGTGTAAACATTTAGAAAACCAGTAAAGCTACAGAACTCCAGGATACAAAAGAGCCTTTTAATCACTGAGCTTTTGTCAACCTCCTGTTGACATCATCAGAGTAAGGGCTAAAGGTGGGAAGAACTTACATATATACCTGTGTGACAGTTTAACTGTCAGGTCATAAAACGTGTAATCAGCCCGCCTGCCCCCCCGCTCTCATGCATTCAGCTGCACTAATTCCAGCTCAGCGGTACAAGCCGGCTTCCATTTAGATCTTGACATCTTCCCTCCCACCAGCTGTCCATCCTGTTGCGTGCGGCTGCTTAGCAGCATCGTTGGACCATCACTCATGCTGTCTTGTTCGATCATGGCATTGGTCTGCCGCTTAGGCATGTCAGCTGTCAATGTCCTCATAGAACATGCAATCGGCTTGTCTGCCCCCCGCTCTCCTATGTTCGGCTGCACCAACTCAGGCTCTGCTGTATAAGCTAGACCTCATTGTGACTTGATACTCTCTCCTTCACCAGTTGCCAGGTGCATTTATGCTGTTGCGTGCAGTCGTTCGGCACTGTGGATGGATCATTGTTCTTGCCATTGTGGTTAGTTGTGGCATTGGCCTGCTGCATAAGCACGTCAGCTGTTGATCTCCTCATCATGCTTCTCATCCTGGTCATATTAGTCCGCTGTCCTTCCTTCAGCTCAACAGTGGGCTCCACTTGTATTTTCATCACTCCACCTGTCATGCCATCATGTTGTTGAATGGGTGAGTCAGCTCTTTCATATTTTTATTCATCCAGCATGAAAATGATAAAAGATTAACTCGTTCAGCTAACCTGCGTCATTGTTCATGCCTCCTCAATGTTTGGTATGTGTCAGTTGATTGAATGGCAACCGGACAACCAAGCCTCTTTCAGTAAATGGCCACCTTTGGGTTTTTCCCCTGCTCCTGGATTTTTGCTACCAAACTATTTCTTCTCCCCTTAGAGAAGAACCACCAACAATAACAATTTGTGCTAACTACAAATATATACACTGTGTCAACAATAATAAAAAAAAAACAATGCAACTGTGTGGAGGTCACTTACACATGTAGTCCGACAGGTAAGCAGGTGTCCTGTGTGTCCGGGTGGACCGTCTGGGTGTGGTTTGGCCCTGGGCTTGGACTGCAGGTTCTTGAGGCCTCTGTGCAGGGGTGCAAGGAGCTAGGATCAGGAGGCCCTCCTCCTCTGGTTCCTGCTGTTTCTGGCTGGCCTGGCCTCTCCTGGGGTGTGGCTCTCCTGTTGGGCATGTGTGGTGCACTCAGGGACCCTTCCTCTGAGCTGGTCGATGTGTCGCCTTATGCGTCTGTCCCCCTCCACCCCCACGATGTAAGAGAGGGGTCCTGTTTTCTCCACCACTGTCCCCAGAACCCATAGCACTTCATAAAGGGCCAAGAATTTGTAAATTCTTAAATTTTAAAAATCTCTGAAGTTTTTAAAAAATCTTTTTTGCTAAATTTTTAAATTCTTTTTTCAATTTTTTAATCTTTTTCAACTTTTAAATTTCTTTTAAATTTTAAATTCCATTTTCAATTTTTAAAGCTTTTTCCATTTTAAAATTCTGTTTTCAATTGTTTTTATAAAATTATTTTTTCCAATTGTTTTCAATTTTTTAATTTCTTTTTTTAACTAAATATTTTTAAAAATAGTTTACTTATTTTAATTCTTTAGAAAATTTTAAAGTATTAATAATCTAAAAAAAATCATGGAAAAAAGAGAGGCACAACAGGGAAAATTGTGATGAATTTTTCAAGACGAGAAGAAAGGGTCAAGAACTTTTGTAAACTATTGTAAACTGACTTTTAGCAACATGGAAAATGATTTTTAAAGAATTTTTTAGTTTTTTAACAAACAAACAAAATCATGGACATAGAGATTGACATTACAATGACTTGCAAAATATGTCATATGTTTGACTTAATGCCCACAGAAGAACTAAATTATGTATGTATCAAATGTAAATCATATGAATTATTAGAAGAAAAAGTAAAAGGTCTAGAAGCAACTCTAGCCACTCTGAAACTCAATGAACAAAGTGAGAATCTCCAACCTACACAAGAAGTCTACACCAAAATTAAACACAATAGGGAGCAAACACCTAAAATAATGATCCCATATATGAACAAAAAGAAGATAACCAATACAGCCAAATTGAATGCAATAGGGATCAAACAGCTTCTGGAAAAAAATGATCCTATATATCAGGGGTATCAAACTGTCGGGCCATGGGCTGGATGCATCATCTAGAAGCCATGCCCACCCCATTGACGGCAATGGCAAAATAGTCCCGATACGTCTCAAAAGTCACGTGATGTTGCGAGTTTGACATGTCTGCTATATATGAAACTAAAGAAAAAGACCAATGGAAACATGTCACTTTTAGAAGAAAACAGCAACCAACAGCAAAGCCCCTACTATTTACCCTAGCCCACTCTAGTGATTGCTTTCATAGCCTGACCCCAGGAACAAAATAAACAGACACCTATAAAAGAGCAGTCATCAATAGTTTCTAAAAAGGAGACATAACCCAGCATTCCTGTGTCAGAAATAATAGTATCCCAGACTTCCCTAGGGAAAAAAGGGCAAATATTGGTGATAGGAGATTCAATTCTTTGGGGAACAGAAACTATAGTCTGCAGACAGAGCAGTCAATCTAGGAAGGTATGTTATCTCCCTGCAGCAAAAACCAAAGATATAGCTGAGAAACTTACTAAAATAATCAACCCCCAGGATTACTAACCCTTTCTTCTCCTACACGTGGGGACCAATGACACAACAGTGAATCTAAAAACAGTAACAAGAGATTACGATCAGCTAGGGAAGAAAATTAAACAATTAGGAGCTCAAGTGGTGTTTTCAGCTATACTTCCAACAAAAGGCCAACATCCAACAAGGAAGCAAAAGATTTTAGAAATGAATCACTGGCTTAAAAAGTGGTGCCATCAAGAGAACTTTGGTTTCCTAGACCATGGTCTCCATTACCTACATAAAGGTCTACTGGCAAGGGATGGAGTGAACCTCACAAGAACTGGAAAGAATTTATTCAAAAAATGACTGGCTCATTTTATCAGAAGAGCTTTAAATTAAAATCAAGGGGGGGAGGGGGAACAATCTTCAAGACCTTTAGAACCTGATTCCAAGCAAAAACCACTAGATAATCATATAAGGAGGTAAGGAGTAAAAAGAAAGAAGAAAAAAGGAAAAAAAATACAATGAAGTAGAGAATGATGGAAAGGATGGAAATTCTAGTTACAAAGTAGAAGATATAAGAAACATACTCAAAACCTATAAAGGACTCAAATGCCTATACACAAATGCTCAAAGTTTAGGGAACAAACAGGGTGAACTTGAAATACAAGTAGATGAAGGTAAATATTATATGGTTGCCATTACTGAAACTTAGTGAGATGAAACTCATGACTGGAATGTATTGATGGAAGAATACAAACTATTAAAACAAAAACCAGACCTAACAAAAGAGTAAATGCTGAAGATGCAATCAAAATCCTTGTATATATTATCATCTGTAGTGGACATGTGTTAAAAGCCAAAAATTTTGGACAAAAATACATATATGGTTAGAAAAGATGTCAGGGATACATGTAGATTTTAAACCTGAAATTTTTTTATTAGGTATAATTCCAGAAAAACATGACAAACAAAATGTATATTTAACATTACATGTATTAACAGCAGCGAGAATTGTATTTGCTCAGCACTGGAAAAAAGAGGTAACACCATTGGCTGAAGCTATAATCAAGAAAAATCTGGACTGTGCTGAAATGGATAGACTTACATTGAGAATCAAAGAAAAAGAAGACACAGAATACTTTCAAACACAGAACCTATTTTATCAATGGCTGGAAAGTAAGAACTTAACTTTTATATGTAAGCAAAAAAATCAACCTAGACAACACATTATTCATTAAGCACTAATGAATTGTAATAACAGAAAATTAATAAAATACTTTTTTTAAAAAAAAAAAGAGGAGGTGGGGTAGCATTATTTATAAGGGATCACTACCTCTCTACAGAAATCCACAAAACCAAGGATGTAAACCTCCTAGAATCCATATGGGTCAATATAAAAGGAAAAAAGAATGACATTGCTATAGGCGTATACTACAGGCCAGCAAACCAAGCAGAAGAAATAGATGAACTCTTTGCTAATCAACTAACAAATGTATGTAGGAAATATACCTCAGTAGTAATGGGAGACTTTAACTACCCTGATATCAACTGGGAGACAAACTCTACAGCAAGTGGGAGATCAAACAGATTCCTAATCAACTTAACTGACAATTTTGTCATCCCAAAGGTAGAGAAGGGAACTAGAGGAAAAGCTATACTGGACCTAATTCTTACTAATAGAGAAGAATTGACAAATGAAGTTGAAGTTGCTGTAACTTTGAGAATGACCCTGTCATATTTGAATTCAATATAATGCAAACATAAGTGACAGTAAATAATCCAGCCAGTGTCTTAAACTTTAAAAAAGCTAATTTTAACAAACTCAGAGAGAGCCTAAGAAAAATTCAGTGGATGAAAATCCTAAAGGGGAAAACAACTCAAGAAGCATGGGAAACTCTGAAAAACATGCTCACAAAAGCCCAGTCCAGCACAATACCACTGAAAAAGAAATCCAAGAAGAAATCAGCATAGTTGCACAAAGATCTCTCTGATAAACTGAAAGATAAAAAGAATAAGTACAGAAAATGGAAAGTGGGACACATAACTAAGGCAGAGTATCAGCAGATAGCCTGAATCTAGAAAGATGAAGTCAGAAAAGCAAAAGCTCAGAATGAATAAAGACTTGCAACAAAAGTCAAAGATAATGATAAAAAGTTTCTTTCAACATATAAATAACAAGAAAAAAGTCAAGGAAACAGTAGGTCCACTTGAGAGAGAAGACGGTAAGGAAGTAATAGGCAGTAGAGAGAAAGCAAAGCTGCTTAACTCATTCTTTGCATCAGTCTTCACGCAAAAAGAAATTATAGAACCCAACTGTGAAAGACAAGCTAGAAATAAAAATTAAAATAAGCAAGAAAATGGTTAGAGAACACCTATCTGATCTTAATAAATATGAATCACCGGGACTGATGGATTACAGAACCATTGTAATATATCTTTCAAAAATCATAGAACACTGGGGAATTACCTGAGGATTGGGCTTGGCTAGTTTAGAGAAAAGAAGGACTGGGGGGGGGGGACATGATAGAAGTATTCCAGTATTTGAGAGGTTGCCACAAAGAGGAGGGGGTCAACTTATTTTCTAGATTGCAGGAAAGAAAAATGAATGGAAATTAATCAAAGAGAGAAGCAATCTGGAAATTAAGGAAAGACTTCTTAACAGTGTGGACGATGAACCAGTGGAACAGCTTGCCATCAGAAGTTGTGGGTGCTTCATCACCGGAGGTTTTTAACAAGAGACTAGACAGCCACTTGTCTGAAATGATATATAGTCTTCTGCTTGAGCAGGGGGTTAGACTAGAAGACCTCTAAGGTGCCTTCCTGCTCTATTCTGATTCATCCTGATTTACTATAATGACAACTGACAATGAGTGCAATATAACATAAATTAAATGTGCATAACAATTTCCTTGCCCTGGGGAAAAACTGAGTAAAGTTATCCAGTGATTACATCTCTATCAGCATGTCATTAACTATTCCAGATGGCGGTACTTTTACTGCAAAGTTTGCCAGGTGTAATGAAGAGGCTAAAAATAACTAAATAATGAGGTGTGACCCACTAATAGAGCAATTTACAAAAGGAATTGCTTAGTATCAGTGAACACTTAGACCTAAGAAACATAGAGAAGAAAAGAATAACCAAGACTGTAATGTTTCATTTGCAAATGGTGAATACAGAATCATTATTAGCTTTATAAAATTCTGTGCATTTTTTTCAGTGAATCTGCAGATTGGAAGCATATGGATGCCACTTATGTTTCTGGGTTTTTTTTGGGGGGGGGGGAAGGGGTTCCCCTAAGCTTTTGGTAAAATGTTTTCTATACAGTTTTCCTAAAATGTGTGGTTTAATTCTCTATACCAGTAGAAGGTTGATTTTTGTGTAACTTTCCAAACTTTGGAATGACTTTTATAAATGTTTTCTATCATCTATACTTTGGCAAAGTGTTATTTTATCCCATTTTGCTATTTTAAAAAACGTTTGTGTTTTTAAGTAAACACTTTGGAGAAATGTTGATATACTATATTTCTTTAATATCTTTGGCTCTCCTTTGATAATAGGACTAGATCATATATATAAGTTTCAGTCAATTAATTACTGCCAGTTTTAAACTGGAAGAATGTACAGTATGATCCACAAAAGGATTTTATTTCACTGTGAGACATTTCCAGATCTCCTAATGGAGGTCTTTGGCGAGCAATTCCAAAACAAATGCCCCAATATTTTCCCTGGCCAGGGAGTTCTATATCATGTCAGCAAAGGAAAAGTACTTAGAGTTTGTGCTTTGTAACTTTATTAGTTTCCTCCAAAGACAGAATTTTATTAACACAGAAAAATTTGCTTCCAGTTCCAAGCTGCTTCCATTTCAAGATGGAGCAGATTGTGCAAAGAGTAAGCAAAGTAAAGCAGAGTAATAAACAGTGGGGGAGAGGGAGGATCAGAAATGTGCTGGAGGTTTTGATTAGTTATCTTCCTGTGAATTTACTGATTTACTGTTTTGGTCTTTATCTTCAAAATGGCACATGGTATGTATTTTTACTGTTCCTTGAAAACGGAAACAAGTGTAAAATAGAAAGAAGAAAAATTGACTTTAGCATGGGATAGATTTATGAATAAACAACAAAAGATTTGCATTTATCCATATATGTAGGCCTGTTCAATCTGCATGAAAATTCCCATGTATTAATTGTATTTTAAAATGTATTTTATACATTATTGCATTTAAACCTTTTCACAATTGGCAGATAAATAAGACGTATGATTATTAACAAGATTTCAATTCACATTTTAGTAGAGAAATCCAAATCAATAGTTCAGTTCATGTTAGAATTCATAGATTCCATTTCTAGGCATTCCCAGGTGCTGATTAAGCAAAGAAAAATTAAACTTTGCCCAAGATAATGAGATTCTAGACTGCAGATGGTTAATTTTTTGGGAGAGAGCACTAAATCTTCTCTGGTGATATCACCATGCTACCACATGTTACATGAGGATGGCACTCGGTCTGTCATTTCATAATTACAGAATCAATAGAGTTGGAAGGGACCTTGGAGGTCTTCTAGTCCAACCCTCTGTTCAAGCAGGAGACCCTAGACCAGTGGTGAGATTCAGCCAGTTCGCACCAGTTTGGCAGAACCAAGTAACTAATTTTTTGTTGCCCAGGCCCAGAATGGACCTCTGGAAGCAGCATCGACACAGAGAACCGCTTGTTCACATATTTGAATCCCACCACTGTCCTATACCATTTGAGACAAGTGGCTGTCCAGTCTCTTTCCTTTTTCAGGAAAGACATAATTCAGCATACAATTAAGGTTCTTTAGATAAAGGTCATGAGATCCAGAGAAAAGGAACACATGATACGAAAATCTATATTTTAACAAATGTATGCTTTAAATCAGTATACTGTATGCAGTATAATTCAGGCAAGAGTTCTTCATGGAAGAGCTTACACCTTATTCTGTTTGGTATATGTTTCAGTCTCACCATGAATTCTATATCATTAGTATCAAGTTCCATGCTTTTTTTAAAATATTCTGTTAGCTCATTATGACAATGATTTTCCATCACCTACTAAGATGTAGAACAATTTATGAGATTGTCAAGTTCCAATTTAGCGAAGCAAATCGTTTTCATTTTTCATTATGGCTAGGCACTTTAAGGAGTCTTACTTCACTGTTCTTGCATTTCAGTATTAGTTCATTTTATGGATTGTGAGACAAAGTACTGGAACTATTTTCAGGCAAAATGCACTGATATTTACATAGCTACTGGAAGCTTTAAACAATCACCATAGTGACTGCATTTTTTTTATAAAAAAAGATAAGAATAATATAATGCATTTGTATCTTCAAAAACTTGCGCATAAAAATCAGTTACTGGAGCCATGAGAAAGCATAATATTCAGTAAATAAAATGACCTCTGGTAACATTCTTAGAATATTAAAGCAAGTTCAATTTTATTCAGAAACATATATAATTTTGCACACTGAAAAACTAGAAGCTGCCTCCTCTGATATTATAAATTCATGCACTTTTGTACGGGTTGCCTCTCTAAAGAAAAGGGGTAGAAGTCAAGTCTGCTCTTTGCTGCTGTAATTTATTGGGATTTTACTTAAGCTGTTTCACGTGTCTGTTTGAATGCGGCTTAAGGTTGCTCAATTGGTGTGTCTGTGTAACGGTCACTGACTAGCCAAACTTGCTGTCTCCAAGAAGATCATTGGATGATTTGGAGCGGGAATGGGTTCCTTTAAACGTATTGGCCGCCGCCTAGTGACCAACCATATAAGTAGCTGGCAGAAGCCTCTGTTTCAATTCAGTTCCTGTTTGCCTCAATAAAGCAACGTTCCTGTTTGCACCCTCTCGTCTCGCTTATTGCCAGCAAAGAACTCACTACACAACAGCTGCTATGTCTGATCCAGGGATTGATATATTCTGTAATTGGTTGCTGAGCTTCTCACATGCATTCTTTCAGCTTCAGAAGTGGGGGGGGGGGAGGAAAAATACAAAGCATCTGTTTTGTGGGAGTTCAGAAAAAGAGTTGAAAATACCATTGCACTGGCCTACCTTAAAATCAAAATGCAGATACAAAAACTGTATCAATTTGAATGTGAAGCTGAGAAATTGGATCAACTGCGAATTGCAACTGAAGCAAGGGGGATGTTTGAAAGAAGTATGGCAGACACACATGCACACCTATGTACACACACACACACACACACGTACATATGTGTATTTATTTTTCCTCTTTACATTCTGTTGAAGTGTGTAGGGTGGTGATATGATAGTACTGAGTATGTTCACTCTTTTACAACTCTTCTTTGCATGAAGAGTAGCCTTGCCTTGTTACACACCATTGTTTTTCTCCCAATTCTTTCAGTGATAGAACCAATCTGAAAAAGGACCAAGGAATATGCATGGTACAACCCTTTGCTTCCTTCTTCAAAAATCTTATATGAATGAAGCAGAAAAGTGGAATGTTTCCCTATCAGATCTCCTTTGGCCTGTTGATTCTTGCTCATGAGGTATAAAATAGATAGATATTATATTATATGTTATTGATTGCATTGAGTATTATTAGTAAACATTCTTAATTTTCAGTTAACATCAGCTCAATTTAATGATACCTTGTCTGATTTTGAAAAATCAGTAGATGCTGGTTTTCCTCCTGTGAGGAATAAACCAAGGCTAATCATAGAACACAATATTAAAGTTACTTAAGTACTTCTGCTAGTTCCTTGTGGAGAACAAGAACTTCCTGTTATAGACTGCTCCCAACTTGTGGATCACGATCCATGATGGAAAAGGAATTACAAAATATTAAAAATAAAGAGCATATTTAAGAAATTAAATTCAAATTATATGTATATGTATTAAATCACATCATTGCTATGAATATTTTATAAAGACCCTTAGGCATGATAAAGAATTACCTTCTGCAAGTTATTATAATTTGGTTTTGAATTTTGATGCTGTTGATACAACATGTTTTTGTTTGGTTTTAGCTTAGTTCAGTGAATGAGCCCAGCTAATTTGGATTAATCAAGAAACATTGATTGGACCATTTTAAATATGGCTTTTCTCTCCTATTGGTTGATATTATTTTTGTATAGTTTTAAGCTACTATATATAAAATGCCCTTTCACTAGGAAGATCTGTGTTATCTGCAAGAATCTGTGAAAGTATCTGAATAGATGCAATATTGTGGTTTTTCCTCCATTTTTTGGTCACATGTGTTTCAAAATAAAGGTGATGAGGAATTTTAAAAAATAAGAGCCTTGCCTAGAAAGCAAACTAGCTGTATTAGATCTTATTGATCTCACTTTATGAATAAATATTACCTTACTCCTATTTTAAAGAATTATTTCCTTGTTGCATGTCTTTTTATTTAGCTTTTGAACTGAGTAGATTCATTGGACTTACAAACTGCTGTGTTAATTTTGAGACAGTGCTTCTTCAACCCAGTATGTTGGAAACATAGAATTGTTCTGATAAAATACCTGTTTGAAAGGGAATGATACTGAAATATTTTGAATAACAGCTTTCAGATTAAGCTTAATAATATAGAAGATGCTTTAGAATATATAGTAAGGAATAATGATTTGTTTAGCTGCTGGAGTAACTTAACGTAAAACTTTATTCAGTGGTCCCATTAAATAATTTAACACTCCATTCTTCTGCTATGTTAATAAAAATGTAGAAAAATATAGACAGTCCTTGACTTACGATAGTTGGACCTACGATGGCCTCAGAATGAATGCTTTATGGCCCATAAAGCACTTCTGGCCATCTTAAAATTCTATGCTCCCACACAGACATAGACCCACATTTTAGGTGCTTGGCAACCAGCTCATTTTTAAACCAGTTGCAGTGTCCCATAATCATTGAACCAAGACTGGGCCAATAGGATGAAATGCTGGAGATTGCACACTTCCTCTCCCAGAAGCCCTCTGGGTCTACACATCCTTCTTCTACTTTTTGCCTTAGTTTGCAGCTTGGCAGCTCTTGTTTCTACAAGCTGTCTGCTAGGACACTCCATAAACAATATTCCCATAAGCAATTAAAAAAGCAAGGAAGAAAAAATCATAACATAATTCTGTAATGTGGTCTCCTGACACTGTAGCATTGAGGCAATTCATTGGGAGAATCAGTGGCTCTTCCCCCATTCTTTAGAACAAAAGACTGATTTCACAAAATCAAACTATAAACAGAAAAAAAAGAAAAGAGAATATAAATATCCGTTTTCAGCTTTCAATAATCACAAGTAAGCAATAAATGACAAAGGAAATAAAAATAAAGAGAAGTTCAAATCACAGACCACAACTTAGAAGGAGCTTCTATTATAAAAATAGAAAGATCCAAGCAGACCATTAATATAGGAAGCCAGTTACCATTGGAAGGGAGGAGGGCTCGCCTTTCCATTCCTAACATTGGTTGGTTGTTTTTTTATCTGAAGAAACTATCATTTTTGGACTAAATGTACCCTAATACTTTATTATCAGCCTTAGTGAATAAAAGGTTTACATGATAAGCGAATACAAAAATATGTTTCTGGTTATGTAACTAATAGGCATAATGTTTTTGTAAGGAACACACAGTGTTATAAATTGTAAGATACAGTTCAGGCTGTACAAAAATTGTTTTAATAAATTTAATATTGCATAAAATAGTATCAAACCAAACTTTTAGGTTATTTTTTAAAAAATGATGCATGGTAAGCATATTCACTAGAGTAGATAATTCAGATATGCTACTTGATTAATTTTATTTCTTTATTTCTTGATTATAATTCCACTAATAAGGTCATAATGCCTTTTGTATAGGAAATGTGGAAAGTCGTAGGAGATACTCTTAAACTTTCAAGGTGAAACTGAGCAAGGGAGCTCATGACTGTGTGATTAGAGAAGCATTAAATTTAGTTTTAACAGAAAATTGGAATGCATGTTGAATTCAGTGGCAAACAGTAGAAGATTCATGTTATTTCAATAATTGGCAATCATGTTACACATTGTTTCCAGTGGCATGGGGAAATGTAATATGAAATTTTGGACATTAAATTTAGGGAGCTGTGTAGATGAAAGCCAAGATTCTAAGAAACTGTTTCTGAAATGTTATCTCTTCTACCTGAAAGGCCAAACAACATATACATTGAGGGTTTTCAATTTCAGTAGATTGATAAGAAGATAATGCAGGTCACATTACCTGCATCATAGTCAGACTCATTTTGCAGTGAATCAAAACAATATATAAGAGAAAACAACATATTAAAGAAATTTGTTTACCAAACTGCAAGTATGTAAAATTATGTATGACTATATTAATAGGGACGCAGTGGCTCACTGGGTTAGGACGCTGAGCTTGTCGATCTGAAAGTCGGCAGTTTGGCGGGTCAAATCCTGAGTGCCGCGTAACAGAGTGAACACCTGTTACTCATCCCAGCTTCTGCCAACCTAGCAGTTCGAAAGCACGTAAAAATGCAAGTAGAAAAATAGGGACCACTACGGTGGGAAGGTAACAGCGTTCCGTGTGCCTTTGGCGTCTAGTCATGCCGGCCACATGACCAGGGAGACGTCCTCGGACAAGTGCTGGCTCTTTGGCTTTGAAATGACACCAAGCTGGCAGGAATAGCCAATACTCCAGAAGATAGGCTTAAGATACAGAAGGATCTGGACAGACTCGAACACTGGGCACTATCTAACAAAATGAAATTCAATGGTGAAAAAAGTAAGGTTCTACATTTAGGGAGGAAAAATCAAATGCACAGGTATAGTATAGGTGGTACCTTGCTCAATAGCAGTAATTGTGAGAGGGATCTCGGAGTCTTAGTAGACAATCACTTCAATATGAGCCAGCAGTGTGCTGCAGCTGCCAAAAAAGCCAACACAGTGCTAGGCTGCATTAACAGAGGGATAGAATCAAGATCAAGTGATGTACTGATACCACTTTACAATGCTTTGGTAAGGCCACATCTGGAATACTGCATCCAGTTTTGGTCACCATGATGTAAAAAAGATGTTGAGACTCTAGAAAGGGTACAGAGAGGAGCAACAAAGATGATTAGGGGGCTGGAGGCCAAAACATATAGGGAACGGTTGCTGGAATTGGGTATGTGTAGTTTAACGAAGAGAAGAGTGAGGGGTGACATGATAGCAGTGTTCCAATATCTCAGGGGCTGCCACAAAGAAGAGGGAGTCAAGCTATTCTCCAAAGCACCTGAAAGCAGGACAAGAAGCAACGGATGGAAACTAGTCAAGGAGAGAAGCAACCTAGAACTAAGGAGAAACTTCCTGACAGTTAGAACAATTAACCAGTGGAACAACCTGCCTCCAGAGGTGGTGAATGCTCCAACACTGGAAGCTTTTAAGAAGAGACTGGACAGCCATTTGTCTGAAATGGTATAAGGTTTCCTGCCTGAGCAGGGGGTTGGACTAGATGACCTCCAAGGTCCCTTCCAACTTTATTATTATTATTATTATTATCATTATCATTATTATTATTATTATTATTATTATTATTATTATTATTATTATTATTATTATTATTATTAAATGGAGATGAGCACCGGCCCCTAGAGTTGGAAATGACTAGCACGCATGTGCGGGGGAACTTTACCTTTATCTTTTTATGACTAAATTAGGGGAAATGTGAACAGACTGTGTTGCGTTTATGTGAACTGTTTTTCTTTTTGAAAACCACTTTAGTAAAGTGGAGAAACAGTATTTTACACTGGAAATTTTAAAACGTAGAAAGAAAACATTCTCAAATAACAGAAAAACAGAGTTGAAAGGGACCTTGAAAATAGTCTCACTTTGCTGTTCAACACTTTCCTTTCTCTCCTCCCCAGAGTAACTTTTGCCTAGTCTTCTGCTTGTCTGAATCAGAGGTCTCTAATCCGCAGGCCATGGACTGGTACCGGTCTGTGGCTTGTTAGGAACTGGATAACAGGGCTGGAGGTGAGCAGTAAATTAGCAAGAAAAACCAAAATCCCCCCCCCCCCCCCCCCAGTCTGTGGAAAAATTGTCTTCCATGCAACTAGTCCTTGGTGCCAAAAAGGTTGGGGGCTGTTGTTTTAAATGCAAAGGATTTGATTTAAAGGCATTTGCAATATTTGCAATTACAGTAAAATCTGTTTCAATTATTTGTATCTACATGCTGAGCATTTAGGCTGAAATCCATTTGTCATTCTGCTAGAATGGGTGATGCATAGGACTTATTATGTAGTGATTTGTAGTGAAGTGTATCTTTCAGGCAAAGATATCAACTGCAGTTATTTTTTAAAATTAATTCCTTTCCCAGCAAATAAAGATGGGTTGTTAACTAGTAGAATTTACATGAAAAAAATCAGATCTATTTGGGAAATTGCTTGCTATACAAAATATTCCATTGACCAGATAAGTAGGAATAATAAATGTTACAATGAAACTTTTCTTTAGTGTTTATTTTGTCAAATAGAAGGGTACAATATTTATTAGATTGTGGACAGTTTGGAATCAATATTAACTTGACATATTGACATATAGCAGCGGTCCCCAACCTTTGTGGCTTGGTGGCCTGGGGGGAGAGGGGAACTGGGGTATACAAGTGACAGGCCAGTACACATGCATTTGTGCATGCAGCTCAACTTGCATCATAATTGCTGCTGCTGTTGTTGTTATAATTATCATCATCATCATCTGAGCCAGCCCTGCTCCTAGCAGTTGCATGGACCAGTCAAATTTTTTTTCTTGGCAATATTTTTTAGAAGTGATTTGCCACTGCATTCATCCTCAAACCAAGAGAAAGTCCACTCATCTGGCCTTGTGTAACTCAGTGATAAATTAACACTTATTAAATACTTGTATGTTCTTAATATAACATCCACCTAGTTGAACAATAGCATTTTACTCAGCATATGCAGATTTCTTGTTTATGCACAAACTGAGGAACAAAAGTGCACAAAGCTATTTGCATATCATGTCAGCAGTTTTTGAACTAATTTAGTGGCTATTTTCTCATCCCATTTAGAAGGCATAGACTGTTCCTGAAAATAACTTCAGATAATGTGAAGCTCATTAAAATGAGCTGCTGCTTCAGCTTTAAGAGTGAAAAAAAATGTATTCAAGGATATTGAAATGCAGAAAGACACTTATTTCTTTCACAGCCCAATTAGTACTTCCAAAAATGCCATGTTATTGGAATTATGAGTAACAAGACAAATAGATATTTATAGATTGAAATCCCAATGAAAATATAATTTATGTAAGATTGCAAAAGGATACAAATGACAAATAACTTTTTAGATGAAACACTTTATGGAAGATACAAAAATTGAATTGTGTATATCTTGGCAAACTTCATTCACGGTACTTCCTTGATAGGTAAACTTGGCTAAAATATGCATAAATGTGTAAGGATTGCATTCTATAATGACATAATATGTACAAACAGCATATTGCTTCCAAATAGTATCACTGATGCTTTGGAAATTCAGTTGCCTTTGCCTCTTTAGTCCTTTCATTTGATGCTTTCCGCACCATTTTGTTTGTTACTGAGGTTTCAAGTACATTGCACATTATAAATTTTAAATGTCAGTGGTAAAACACTTGTATTTCCAAGACCTAACTTTCTGAATGACACTACCACTTCTACAGTTGTAAAGTACTATTTATGCATGTTATGTGTAATAAATTGATTGTGGCTCTTGTTTTAATTCAAATCACATTTATGTATGCATATAGCCAGCTAGAAAACATATATGGACATCCATCTACAAGAAGGAACTCTGGGGAAACAAGCGCTGAAAATCACAGTATAAGATAGACTGCTTTGCCATCTAATGTCTATTGTAAAATTGTAATATATTGTTCTGATATCAACAATAGGTCCCTGATTGGAGCAATGTTTAAATCTAATCAAATCATCATCATCATCATCATCATCATCATCATCATCATGGTCATCATCATCATCATTATCATATATCATCATCATCATCCACTGAAAAATGGTAAATATGAAGCATTGATAGAAAAAAATAACCATAGAGGGTGTTCAGAAATTCAAATATTTGCTAGAGTAGCATTCCAAGCATTACAGAGGCAGAGGGGACTCCTTGTCAATTTTCTGGTGCGAGGGAAGTTGCACCAGAAAAGTTGCACCAATTGGAGGAAATACAGGATATGTCCAAAAAAGCTCACTCATATATCAGATGAAAATATGCAACAATAGAAATGAAAAATTGGAGAAAACAGCACCAGAATGAAAAGTAGGGTATTTTAGCCTCTCTGTGCTTTGTCACACAGTACTCTTTGAATAAATGTGAGGACTATAATACAGAGATCAATCTTCCATGAGACTTGTTTATGTCCATATAGAAGAATTCTATGATCAAATCTGGAATGCTCTTGATCACAGAAATGTTTTTATTTTATGAAGTATAAGAATAACCTTTTTAATGTAGATGATATTACAAAAAAGGGTCAAGTTTGCTTTTATCAGCTCTGTCAATTCTGGTAGTTACTGTAGTAGATGGTTGCCTTTTACCAACTCAAAAAAGATCAATTACATCCTTGAGAAGCTGAAAATTTTACATGCTGTCCTATGCAATATCCATTAGCATATTATGATGAAGGTCTAGTCAAGAAGTATCCAATTGGTTCTGTAAAAATGTGCAAAGTCTTTACCTGCCGTAAACTTTTCAATATTGCTTGGGTTGGCCTGCTTCAGATGGGAAAAAAATTGGTGGAAACTTTTGTTAATATTATTAGTAATGTTATAAAATATTTTTCAATTAAAGTCCTTAATAAACTCGCTTCTCTTCTCCTACCTAGACAGACTTGGACTCTGTAATTGCAGTTATTGTGTTTGTATTGTAGTCTTTGCCCAGAATGATTCAAAATTGTTCTATTGTTGCTTCTTGCTCTCCTGAAACATAAACTAAAATGAGTTCTGTTTTGTATAACTCATATTATCTTTGGACAGAGTTGTGTTTTGGGAGTCTAACAGAAACAGCATTACTACAATATAAAATAAGTAACAAATTTCTGCATGTTCTGGGCATGTCCATCTGCTTTTGCCTCAGAATTTCTATTGTCCTTAAAAGACAGATTTTTAAGAATTTTTAAGATTTTTAAGGAACTAAATCAGCTCTTGCATTTTCAAGCCACTGACTATAGGGAACATTTGAACTCTACCGTGTAAATCAAAATAGTTTCAGATTTTCTATTATCTTGTCCTTGCTGAAATTCTTCAAGCCAAGCAATACAATTTGGTGAAGTTCTGACCAAGATGTTCAAATCAATTGTTTCACTTAGGGCATAATTTTCTGTAATCCATTCAGATACACAGCAACATTGGCTGCAGTGCCTATTCAGAAGAAGGTTAAACAAGAAAAAAAAATTGGAAATCTATGCTATCGGTACTCTCATCCATCCTTACAGAATAATACGTTGTTTCAATCTCCCTAAATAATGTATATAGCATGTAGAGCATGAGACCCATGTTCTGAAACATTTCATTCATTACAGCTAGTGAAATCCATTCATAAGTCGTATCATTCATATCCCTATGATTTCAGCAATGAAACATTGGCTGCATATAGTAGCAGGACCTATCTCAGATCTAGTTCTTTCATACATGACAGTCCATACTGTATGTCCTTCTGAAATATTGCAATTATGTATTCCAGCATGTAGAAAAAAATGTCTGTCTTCAGCTCTGTGTTAAAAACTGTTGATTCATTTTTAGATGATTAAATTGGGGCAATCCTATGACCCTATTTTGAAATTGTTAGGCTAGCATTTTTCAGATTCCCTTCAAAGGGTTAAAAAAAAAATGACACAGGCTTAGTAACTCAATAGAGCAGCACTCATTCATGGGGTAACCGAAGCAAGAACTGGACTGAACAGGGTTCATCCTGTCTTGATGCTGCACAATAATGTCTACTGCTTAAAATATTGCTGTTGGAATCACAGATATTCAATATGATAATAAGATTTAAATGCTTTGTTGAATTAGTGCTTACTTTCTTACTTGCTTTTGATAGAAGAGCAGGTAAAAGAACAGTCAAGAGATTTGGTCAAATTTCCTTAAGATATTTTATATATATATATATGTATGTGTATGTATGTGTATGTATGTGTATATATGTATGTATGTATGTATGTATGTATGTATGTATGTATATCTTTGGTCATTCAGGTTTTTCCCACATAGAATTGGAGGTATCAGGACAACGTTTTGACGAAATCTCATCTGTCATCCTCAGGCTGGTGGCTTCAGCTTCATTCTTCTAGGAGAAGTGTGTGGTAGTGGCTTTTTTTTCTTCTTTTTTAAACTGCCAGAGTGGGTGTGGTCTGTGGGTGGAGGTGTGCTCTGATTGGGTGGGGGTTAGCTGTGTTCTGATTGGGTGGGAGTGTGTTTTGAATGGGAGCTGTGTTCTGATTGGGTGGGGATGTGTTTTGAGTGGATGGGCTGGTCTCAGCTGCCAGCCATATATATATATATATATATGGACACGGTGGCTCAGTGGGTTAGGACGCTGAGCTTGTCGATCAGAAGGTTGGCAGTTTGGCGGGTCGAATCCCGAGTGCCGCGTAACAGAGTGAGCGCCTGTTACTCGTCCCAGCTTCTGCCAACCTAGCAGTTCGAAAGCACGTAAAAA
>JAKJMR010000090.1:1795818-1822853 GCA_024449315.1 Daboia siamensis | reverse complement strand
ATATATATATGTGTGTGTGTGTGTGTGTGTGTGTGTGTGTGTGTGTGTGTGTGTGTATGTGTGTGTGTGTGTGTATGTATATGTATATATATATGTGTGTGTGTGTGTGTGTTTATATATATATATATATATATATATATGTATGTATGTGTGTATATATATATGTTGTGTGTGTGTGTGTGTGTGTGTATTCCTGCCAGCTTGGTGTCATCTGCAAATTTGATGAGTTCCCCTTCTATCCCCTTATCCAAATAATTGATGAAGATGTTGAAGAGCACTGGGCCCAGAACAGAGCCCTGGGGTATCCCACTACACACTTCCTTCCGTGTAGATGCAGTTCCATTGAGGACCACACGCTGAGTATGGTCTGTCAGCCAGCTACGAATCCATCTGCTGGTGATGCTGTCTAACCCACATAAAGTACATAAAGTTCATTTTTAAACTGAACAAAGTTTATAGGCATCATGTTTTATTTATTTGATTTATTTATCATATTTAGGAACTGCCCATCTCCCTTATAGAGCAATGTTGCTAATTCTGTTCCTATATCAGATTTGTAAAAAGTTATTGGTCCTTTTGTACTTTCTGATTGTATGGTGTATTATTAGAGATTCGTTTAAATTCTGTTTATATATAAGGGAGGAAAAAAGCAGGAAGATTGACAAATTCCATCTTTAGCTTGAAGGATAAGAAGTAATATAAAAAAAATCAATCAAGCAGTGACTTTTTACCTTCTTTTTGCAATGAAACAGATTATTTTAGGAGAAGAGAAAATAAACACCCTGCTGGCAACATACTTCATGTATTAAAACAATATTTTTAAAGTGTTATACAATTAGTAATCTTTTGGAGTATGATATGAAACTGATCAGATGTCAGCTATAACTAAACCTTGGTTGTCAGATTATTTTAAAATGAACAGAAATCAGTGACAGGTAATTGATGAAAATAAAGTTGGAACTCATTTTTGTCAAAAGAAAATACCAGAGTATCGCAGATGCATTGCTGTACCTCATCTATATCAGGAAAGAAGTACAAAAGGATGAACTTCATTATAATGTCATGAAGCATGTTTTGTCTTCTTTCTCTCTTTCTCTTTCTGTAGTTCATAGTACATATCTATTGTAAATACGAAAGATAAAATTTCCAAGTCTCTCTGTTATGTTCCCAACTTTTATTTTATAGCGATTAGAATTCAAATGCAATTTGAAAAATATACTATATTTACATTCGCACATATACACACTTTTAAAAAATGGAAGCTTCAGTAACGTTACTTTCCTTCAAAATATTTGATATTTCAGGAGGAGGTTGCAATGGTTCAGTGGCTTAATGACGCTGGAGATGTTCTCAGCTCTGGTGGTTCAAGCCCTAGTTCTGCATGGTGGGGTGAGTTTCCACCACTTGCTTCAGCTTCTGCCCACTTTATAGTTCGAAAGCATGTTGTATGTGAGTAGATAAAATAAGTACTATTTTGGTGGGTTGATGAGCTGTGCTCTATACAGGCAGCCAGATTCTTGAAGGCTCTGAACTTTCCCAGTAGTAGCATCTGCTTGCAAGACAGCTCTGGGAAGGGAGGGAGCCTTAGGTAACACTGCAGAAAGAGCCACTCATCTTTTTCTCTGATCCAAAGCCAGCTTACTCTCCTGTGGCACAACTTGAAAAGCATACAAGCATTTTCTATAAGAGTATATGAATAATCTTGGCAAGCCAAACTACCACAAACTACCACTCTACAAAAAACATTGAGGTCTTCTGGCTATTGTAACGGAGGAGGAGGAGAATTTCTATCCTGTGATGATATCTGTAACACCATCAAACATCCAGATCTGCCTATCCCAGATCCTTGGAAAGGATTCAATAGATAGACAAAAATGCCTAACCCAGTCTGAACATCTGGCTGACTGCAATGAATAATAATAATAATAATAATAATAATAATAATAATAATAATAATAATAATAATAATAATAATCCCATGGCTGAGCCCGGACAGCTATCAGGTGTGGTCCCTATGGTTATGGGATTACTGGTCTTCTGATTGGTAGTGGCTTAGCCACTGTGAACCAACCCAGGCACCTCCCATCACCAATGATGAGAAGAAATTAAAAAAATCCGTACCAGATCGGTCGTCGCCCAGGTCAACAAGGATCGCGTCAGATGCTATGGCTCCTGGACATCTGTTGAAAAATGGGCCACAGGGCTCAGTTGCTATTGTTGGGGAACCAAAGCAGTAAAAAAAAACTGTAAAGTGACTGGAACAAAAGCACAAAATCTGGACAACCGAAGAAAATCGAGAAATCATCCAATGCTACTACCAGGCAGAACCAACAGCCAGAGGATTTCAAAAAAGAATGATGCAACTGTGGAAGGAAAAGCATCCAGAAAGTGACATAACCAAACAACAATTAATGGATCAAAGTTTTTACAGATGTGGAAATTCAACATCTAAGAACATTGGCTAAAAAGAAAACAAAAAGCAATGATGAAGAACAGGCTGAAGAAATTGTTCCAATACCTGAACAAACTGACCAGCAAACTGACCAACCAGCAGAAGAAGCCACAACACAGGATGAAGATTCCCCTGTGCAACAACTTGAAAGTGTAGAGCTAAGTAATCTAGCAAAAATGCTGAAAGAAAAAATTGAAAACCACATCAAAGAAAACACAGAAAGAAAAAGACTGCCTGCCATCCATGAAGTGCATAGCAAACGAGTGAAAGATTTACTAAATGCTGTGAACAACATTTTAACTTCCATCCCATCCAGCACACTATATGAAACAAACCAACTAATGTACACTACAGCTGCTGTTATAACTGCAGAATTGGGTTATAAAAATGCCAAAAAAGAAACCCACTGGAACACCAAATTGGAAAATTCGACTTGAAAATAAAACAAAAAAACTACAAGGAGATGTCAGCAAATTGAAATACTTGAAAGAAGGAAAACTAAAGAACGAAAAGCTGAAAAATAGTTTATACAAAAAATATAACCTGGAGGAAACAACAATAATAGAAATTATGGAAAACCTAAAACAGTGTGTAATAGCAACAGCAAAGAAAATTGAAAGATATAAAGGACGAATAAAACAATATCGTGAAAACGTTCAGTTCAGAAGAAACCAGCACCTCTTCTATCAGTCACTTGACAAAAATAAAGTCCAAACTACTGTTCTACCATGTAAAGAAAAAACCTTAAACTTTTGGAAAGAACTGTGGGAAAACCCAGTGGAACATAATAAAACTGCCTCCTGGATCAAAGATATCCAAAAACAAGCAACACAAAACAAAATGGAGAATATTGTAATAACCACCGATATGGTTGCAAAAAGTCAAGAACTAGAGTGCACCTGGCCTGGACGAGCTGCATGGATACTGGTTGAAACACCTCACCAGGCTCCATCACCGCATGGCCACTCAGTTTGATGAAATGCTTCAAAATGCCACAAGTGAAGAATGGTTAACAGCTGGTCAAACATACTTGATAATGAAAGACCCTGAAAAAAGCACAGAACCAAGCAACTACCGCCCAATTACTTGTCTGCCAACAACATTCAAACTTTTTACAAGAATTTACTGGCAAATTCAGTATTCAATCATCTGATGGAAAACAATTTGTATCCAGCAGAACAAGAGGAGCAAAAGATCAGCTGCTCATTGACAAAATGGTACTTAAAAATGCAAAACAACGAAAAACAAATTTAAATATGGAATGGATTAATTACAAGAAAACATTTGACTCATTACCCCACAGTTGGATTAATGCATGTCTGGAAAACTTTGGAATCAGCAAAAACATCTGTACATTTTTGAAAGCAAATATGCAAAAATGGAAAACAGTTCTAACAGCAAATGGGGAGAACATTGGTGAAATCAACATCAGACGACGAATCTTCCAAGGGGACTCACTTTCACCACTACTGTACAACATCACATTAATTCCATTGACAATAATATTACGAAACACAAAACTGGGATACCACATCTCAAGCCAGCATGGCAAGATAAACCATCTACTATACATGGATGACTTAAAACTGTATGTGAAAAGCCACACTGAACTTGAATCAACTTGAATCAGCGGAGTTCAACTGTTTAGCAGTGACATCAGAATGGACTTTGGACTTGGAAAATGTCCTATATTATCCATGCAATGAGGAAAAGTGGGAAAAATAGAAGGAATAGAACTGGGAAACGGAAGTATTATGAAAGCACTAGCAAAGGATGACGGTTACAAATACCTAGGCATATTGGAAGCAGATAACATCTTGAATGGAAAAGTCAAAGAGTCAACACAAAAGGAATACATCAGAAGAGTCTGCAAAATACTAAAATCAAAGCTGAATGGTGGAAATATAAATAAAACCATTAATACATAGGCAGTCCCAGTGATAAGCTACCCAGCTGGAATTATCAACTGGACTTTGGCCGAATTGGAACACCTAGATCGGAAAATGCATAAACTTTTGAACATGCACCATGCTCTACATCCACAAAGTGACATCGACAGATTGTACCTGCCAAGAAAAATAGAGGGCAGAGGGCTACTGCAAATCCATCAAACTGTAGAAGAAGAAAAATGAAGTTTGAATGACTATGTGAATCAAAGTACAGAAAAATTGCTGCAGGCTGTGAAAACAGAGAGCATTATCAAAATAAACAGAAACAAAGGCAGAATATAAGGAAAAACAGCTGGATGATAGATTAAATAGATGGAAAACCAAAGCTTTGCATGGACATTTGAAAAACATTGATGGAAAATGTGATAACAACTTGACATGGGCATGCTTAAGATGGGAACCATCAAAAAAGAAACAGAAGGCTTAATACTGGCTGCTCAAGAACAAGCACTACAAACTAATGCCATGAAAGCAAAGATACAAAAATCTACTGACAATCCAAATTGCTGACTTTGCAACAACAAAGCTGAAACTGTTTCACATTTAATATGTGAGTGCAGCAAAATCACGCAAACTGATTATAAAGCTAGACATGATCGAGTTGCTAAACTAATCCACTGGGCATTGTGTAAAAAATATGACTTGCCTGTGTCCAAAAGCCATGGGAACATAGGGTGGAAAAAGTTGTTGAGAATGAGAGGGTGAAGGTCTTGTGAGACTTCCGAATACAGACAGATCGCCATTTGGAACACAACACGCCAGATATCACAGTTGTAGAGAACCAAAGCGTACAGCTGATTGATATCGCTGTACCAGGAGATGCCAGAGTCAAAGAAAAAGAACTGGAAAAAATTATGAAATACCGCAACCTGGCCATTATGGATGAAACACATAACAGTGATACCCATTGTCATTGGGGCACTGGGAACTATGTCCAAAAACTTTACAAAACACATCAAGAAATTGCAACTTCTTGCAATAACTCCAGCAAAGCTACAAAAAACTGCTCTACTTGGAACATCTTACATTTTAAGGAGATACCTGGTTGATATCTAGGATGTTGGCAGCAGCCCATGTCAACCATTAGTGCCAATCAATTTGAGTGTTCAGTTGACTGAGTTTCATGTTTTATGGATATCCATTTCAAAAGGCCACATGATATTGATGGGCTGTCTGCTAAAACAAAGCAAGCCTATGACACACACTTGAGAGAAAACTGGGATCCCTGTAATTGTGGAGTCTGTCTGCCAAGAACAAAGTGTTAATTCACAGAAAATATGCACATATAACACTTATAGCAATTCTAGGTGGTTACAGAGCTGGTAACAGTAACAGAGTTAGAAATTCTGCATAGCTCTGCTAGAAGTTAAGGATAGAGTTGGCGTGGAGCAAACAGAATGTGTATTAGATAACTCTTGGGGCATTCATTAGGCTTAGGAATAGAGATGTCTAGAGACCAATAGGACAAATTGTTAGATCATTACTAAAATGTTTATTAGAAGATATTTCTTATATATCTTGCCTTGTCCTGCCTTATGCTTTAGTGAAATTGTATAAAGCTTTCTTAATCCTTTGTTCTGGGTCCTGGCATTTTGCTGGCTGGGGCCCCTTTTGCTGAAGCCTTTCAATAAAAGAAAACAAAACCTGCACCTCTTCATTGGCTTCAGCACCAGGCTCAGACTCAAATTTGGGACAACAATATGAAAAATTTCACAATATTTTCATGAGATTTTAGCTTAATCTAATTAAATGACTGACTTAAACCAGTCTATTTCCAGGTAGCAGAATTTTGAAACATTTCAGAAATTGCTACTGTAAATATGACCATTTTAATTTAATTTAAGTTTTACTATTTTCCAAAGTAAAAGAAAATTGGGAAAGAAAGAATAGTCAATTATTTTCTTTATCCACTCTTTGACTTTCTTATATTTCCATATAAAGTTCTGGGAATTGCCCTAAATTCTCATCATAACCTTTAGTTTAAGAAACTAATTGAATGAATGGTTAATGGATGAGGAAAAAAATTAAAATGGTACCCTCCCAGCAATCCCTAATTCACTTAATCTATAGAAAATATAGCCACAACTACTTGACACAGCTACTATTTTATTTGAATAACAGAATCAATCTCAACCAGGAGGATATATTTTGTTTGTCTGTACCTTAGAACAAAACGTTAATTAGCATGCGTATCACAACATTTGTAGCTTGTTTTGCCATATTCATACAACAGTTTACATCAACATCCATTTGCATGGTAATATATTTAGCAAACTTTTCAAAAGCATTCTTATCAAATGAGACAGACATCTAGCTTTTAATAGCCAGAGAGTTAATCATGTAAACTCCATCAACAATTTAAAGTGGGCTTCCGGTTTGCACGCATGGTGCTTTCAGATGCGCAGAGAGCTCCCTCCCTGCCGTCCGATCTTTCTTCATTGGAGGACCCTGAAAAGGGTCAAAGGTTGCCCTGGAGAGGCGACTACCATAAGGAGGCTCTCCTGTGATCATGGAAGGGTGGCAGCCCTCCGCTTGAATCCAGAGCAGCTCCTATTGGCCCGAAGAAGAGACCAGCTATCAACATGGCTGATCATTAAGCTGTTCCCTGCCGAAAGCCAAAAGCACCATCTAGCACAATGAAGCAATCTGGAGGACTTGGGTGAGACCTTTCCTTTCTTATTCCCCTAACTGGCTGTCTGTGGGACGTTTCTGAAAGATTTTTCCCCCTTTTTTGGAAAAAACAGCTTTTGTATACTTGGGGGATTAACATTTTAAGCCTTAAAGCAAAGAAAAAAACAAACACCATCTGATTAAGCAAAGAAACTAAGCAATCTCATTCCTACCTGTTAAAAAGCTCATATTTTTGTGGGTACCTACTGCCCTATTTTCTGTTTAAGATGTGAACTAAGGAAAAAAGAATGGGCTAATTATATAAAAGCTTTATATTAATTTTGGGGGAAAAAGAATTTTACAACTTATTCTATATGCACATGACATCCTGTGGCTAAACTTGGAATTGCAAGGAAACCTTTTGCTTATTCTGACAGCTGACTGAATAACAGAGTTGTCCTTGATATTATCTTCAAAGATAAGTGTGGGAATACCTGGCACTGAAAATAACTTTTAGGAGCATTGGAGGTGGAAAATTCCTGACTTCTATTAAAATAGCCTCCATGGAAGACTTAGCTGTAAACACTAACGAAATGGATGGCTATATCCCACCACTTAACTACAAATTGATATTGGACACAATCTTGGCTATAACTGAGCAAATTAAAGCCAAATTGCATGATAAACCTGACAACTCAAAGCCACCAGACCAAACTGTGACCTTAAATGAAGAACTGACAACCCAAAAACAAATAGAAGAACTGGAAATTAACACTGAAATAGGAGACTTCAAAGAGCAACAAACACAGCCTACAGAGAAATTTGAAGTCCAAACTCCAACTTTAACTACAAAACTTACAGTTCAAAAAACAACAACACCCGAAGAAAGCAACATTAAGAGCGAAGATATCAAAGGCCTTCAAATACAGTACATTGAGGATTCAGCTAATCAAATGATAACAACATTAGCTACTACATTCTACATAACCCAGATGGAAATGGAACAAGAATTACATCAAACATCAAAAACTGAGCTATTAAAGCAATATTTCAATGATTATAAAGGGGACATCAGCTTGGCAAAACAGACATTTGGATGGTCTCCGTGGATTCAAATAAGAGGTGGAGGAAGAAAGGGAGACACATTTGAGAATTTAAAGACACTAAGATGGAAGCCTGATTAGTACAAAAGGAAGGCGAGAATTAGATTTAAAGTTTTAGACTTGTCTTTTTGGGGGGATTTGTAAGGACAGAACTTAAAAAATCTTTTTTGATGGACTAAGGGGAATCTTAAAAAAAATAAACTGATTTCATATTTAGGTTTTAGATTTTTAAAGGAAAACAAAATTAAGCTTTTAGAATAAAACTTTGAATTATACTATAGAATTTAGAATCTTATAAGATAGTATTTTAATAAGTGTTGAATGGTTAAGACAAAAAATCTTTTCTAACAATTGGTGATTTGTTAAGATGAAAAATAGACTTTACTGTTAAATCATAAGAATGATTTTTTTTTTTTTTTTAAATTACATTTATATCCCGCCCTTCTCCGAAGACTCAGGGCGGCTTACAAGCTTAGCAGTAGCCTTCATTCTATGTATATGCCTGCTTGTTAGGGCTTTCACACACACCCCAAGCGGCATTATTACAAAGTCAGCTTATTGCCCCCAACAATCTGGGTCCTCATTTTACCTACCTCGGAAGGATGGAAGGCTGAGTCAACCTTGAGCCTGGTGGGACTCGAACCTGCACTAATTGCAGGCAGCTGGTGTTACTTAAGGAGGCATTACCCCTCTGCTCCACCAAGGCTCTATATTTGTAATGAACAATATAAGTTTTGTAGACAAGAGAATTATTCTTTACTGAAATAGGGAATTGTAGGTTACCCAAAAAGTAAGCTTTCTTCTGTATACTATAGGCCACTTTAAAGTATTTTATTTCAATTAGGTAAAACTTAAAAACAGGATTTTGATATGTATTAGTCTAATTACATTGAAAACTTTCTTAATTGATTAGGTCATATCTAGAAATGTACTAACTTTGACTATGTGAAAACTAAGGGAATCTGAGAGGGAATCTTTATTAATGCAACCTGAACTATTTACAAACAACTTGTTATTTGTTACTTTTCATTACCCAACCACCATATTGCTTCACAAATATATGTATATGTAAATACTGAAAAACCCATAAAACTTGAATAAAAAACCCAAAACAATTAAAGTGGACAAGGATTCAATGTTTTTTGAGCTGCAGGACCTGAATTATATCTGTGTCACCATCATTAGTTCTGTTAATATAAATGGATGTTGAACAGCTTTCCTTGAAAATATATGTTCAAAAAAAAGTCAGGAAATCAGCAAATATGTTATTGAATCCTTTCTGCTCAGTCTTTATGGTTTCTAATGTTCTCCTTCTCGAATTATGTGGCAAGTCAAACTTCAGATGTGAATTGAAATTATCTACTGTCCCAATATTTGCTTCTGTCAAAGAAAACATGAAATTGGGGATAATGGAAATAATTTTCAGTAGAGTATATTGTGCAATTAAAAATGGTTTAAGAACCAAAGTAACTTCAAATTATCATATGTGACACAAACAGGAAATTAAGGTCCCATTTGTATCAAAGAGGCAATCATTTTGTAGCAAACTCAGGATTTACTTGGGATTTTGTTTTGGGGTGTTTATTATTATTATTATACAAGTGGAGAGGAACTAACAGAACCTGTCAAAAGGTTGTAATTTTGTATTATTTTGTCACACTATCAAATAAAACTTCAGAACTTTTATGTCATTAGGTCTTGATTTGAAGCAAGCTGAAACCTGATGGAAAACTAATTTTAACCAAAATTCTGTTTCAATCGCATTAGCAAGTTGGGATATATTTATATTAAATTAAAATAACAGCTGGATTGGGAATTTATGTTAGACTCCATAGATTTTAAAAAATCTTTTCCATTGTCTTTTTGTTCTGGACAAGATGAATTTAATAAGTTACTAAGCTACTAAGACAATTTTTGAAGAAGAAAAAAAATGCATTATTATTTTTCAGAATATAGGGTGGAAGTTATTCCAGCTGCAGGCCAAGAATTTATATTAAAATTCCAAACCAGAAATATATAGAAAGACCACTATTAAGGTAATTATACTGAAATCCATAGCAATTTCTAGCTACTCAAGTTTTGATGCATCTTCCATTTAATCTCTATTCTAAAATTAACTGGACATTACTGTGCTATTGGCTAATTAGGGGTTGGTCAATCAGTCAGCGAAGGATCCACTCTTCAAAGCTGGCAAACAGTCACTTGCTCAGAAGATTTTGTGAAGGTCTCCAGACAACTGTGCTAAGCTATAAAGTAGTTGCAACTGCTTCACAGCTGTGAAGGAGATCCAGAAAGTGTCTTACTGAATGATTTTTCACAGCCCTATTAACTAATATCAGTTGCCATTATAAAAAACACATATCTTCCAAGTGTTACAAGAACTGTGAACTCAATGGAAATAATGGTACCTAATTAGTCAAACTGACTTTTTACTATACACCAAAATATAACCTTGGAAGGCAAAATGTTGGGTACTGTTATAGCTGAGACAATTTTGTTTACAGGTGATTAGAAGGAATATCTGTATTTCAAGAGGTATTTGATTTAGCTTCTGTTTCATTTCAGATAAATGCTGGCTTCAGTGTCTTGGTAATATAGCTTTGCTATATAACTTGGTAATATAGCTTTGCTATATAACTTTAATCTTAAGTAAAACAGAAACATTCCTCAAAAGCTGGCTTTATGCAGAGTCTGGATGGTGTGTCACATTTATGGAAAGAGAAAGAGTTTTGACAGCCTTTGGGGAGCTGACAAAAAGAGTGCCTTCAGGCAGAGTTGGGAAGCCACAGATCAGAGTAGTGGTGTTGGGAAGAGAAATTGAAAGCATTTCTCATTTTTCAACTTTATCTTGACTCCAGCTCAGGCAAAAAATCCACCAAACTAGCCAGAAGGCATGCTAGAAGTCATTGCTCATTCTCAGAAGGATGTTGAACTGTAGGCCTTAGGAGATGTCTGTATCTGTCATTTGTAGTTTTTTTTAGCATTAGTCATTACTATTTATGAAGGAAACAAAACATAAGGAGCTGAGATATACAGTGTATTCACCCTGAATTGTCTATATATTTCTCAATATCTGGCAACAAATTCTTCAGTTATTACAATGTCTTATTTTGGTTATCTTCTTTGCAAAAACAAATGTGAAATGGTTTTGGAAATCTAATATTCTACAGTATGTTGCATCAGAAAATTTTTTTGGAATTTTTCAGAATCAATTGTGTTCCAATCTGCACAGATCATATGCATTACTCAATTAGGAGTTTTATTTTGGGGAGCACACTATAGAGTAAATTATATTTTCTGCAAAGGTCAGGTTTTGATTGACCAGTTTAGTTACCTTGATAGCTGTAAATCATGGTAAGGTTCTTAGCTTGGTGTGTTCCTGGCTAAAATAACATCAGAGCTAGAGAGATAGATTAATATCTTGTATTTAAGCATAAGTAAAGGGGATAAGTCTCCCTTATATACAGTTCAAACACATTGGGTTTGGAATGTGTTCTCTCATTGGCTAGCATAATTTGAATTGTTAAGCATCTAGTGGGCATGCTCAGTAACTAATCTTAGCATGATCTTGTTTATGACTGTTATAGATCGAAGCACGTTGTATAGTGATTTTAATTCCTTGTTAAGACACTTGTTGGTCTGTTTAAGCAAATTTAGTCACATTTAACAGCCCTTTCCAGACAGTGAACTCATAAAGCACCTGGTTTATCTGAAATACCTTTATTTTGCATGTAGAAGGTGGTTGCAGCAGAGAAGGTGTGGTCAGGTGAATCTGGTCGGTGCTCTAAGGTCAAAAGACGGCAACAGGATTACTGTCCACATGGCTTGTGTTCAGATGTTACAATGGAGGATGGAACACAAGGGAGCAAGGAGAAGGAGGAAGTCCAACCCAGAAGGGGTGGATCCCAGTACAGCATCTTGAGCAGGATAGGAAATACATCACAAAGGGGAAGGTACTGGTAGAGCCAATTAGCATATTGGTAATTTCCCAAGAACAGCCACATGGTGGCAGCACACTTCCCGTCTGGTATTTCATAATACCACTATATGAATCCCATAATGGTAGTTATGCAAATGCAAATACACGTTGTGCTTCATTGTTGTCATAAAAAACCTAAGAAATATAAGTAATAAATCTGAGAAATAGACATAAAACTGATAGATATAAAGGTTAAACATGCATACATATAAATGTAAACTTGAGAGATATACAAAAAATAAACATGATATACGAGGCATAAAAACCTGAGAGATATAAGAGGTAACATGCGTCCATATAGGACATAAACCTGAGATATATAAAATAACATGCATACATATTGCAATAATAAAACTGCCATTTCAGGCTGAGGTTTGCTTGTTGCGTTCAAGACCTGAAAGATATAAAAGAACATGCATATATATTGCAACATGCATATATATTGCCTTGTCAGGCTTCAATAGTCTGGATCAGGTTGAAGGCACTTTTCTTCTTGAAGGCAGGATTCAACAGGGAAAGCAACGAGTTCAGTGTTCAAGGGTTAGAGGCAAGATAAGTTCTTTGATAGTCTTATGGAGGTTTTAGTGCCTTTCGATTCTTGAGCTCATTGGTCCTTAAACAAAACAAGGTCTCTAGCTTGGAAATTGGGTGAAGATGAAACATTGGTGACTGGAGCATGACATTGATGCTCCCCGCCATGCTGCTCCCTGCCATAACTTGAAGCAGGGTTGGATACAGGTGGTTGCTGTGGATTGCTTGGAAGTGGATCAGGATGCGTAGCTGTATCGTGTTTGTCGCTATCGCATTCTGTGCACTTGTCAAAGGCTTTTCAATTTTTAGCAAAATGGCCATATGAAGCACAGCACCTGTAGCATATTCGTCCCCACCACCTGAATTGCTCCATTTGGAAGAAGGTGGTACAGGATGTGAGTTGCCACCACCTGAATCACTCCAAAGAGGAGAGGATGGTACAGGAGGTGAAATGCTACCACCTGAATCACTCCATAGAGGAGGAGATGATACAGGAAGTGAGATGTCCATCTTTCTTGTAGACACAGATCCACGTGAGTTTCTGTGTTGAGCTGGTGTGTTATTATATCTTGGTGTTGGTAATGGAGCAGGCACACTGGATTCAGCGAGGTCGAAGCTGGGTTCATTGTTTGTCCAGGCGTGATGACTTATAAACCTGCAAAAATATGAGAATAGGGGAAAGGAAAAGAGTAGGTCGAGTTCCTTTCTGGCAGTAAGGTTGAAATCACAACAACAGCTTTGAAGATTGTTTTCCAGGATCTGAAGTCTTCTGGATGGTCATTAAACTTTGAGAGGCTATTGGCAGTGGGCTCTCGATGATTGGCGTGTTTGGCGTACTCAGGAAGGTCTGGTCTCTCACTCTTTGATGCTGAAGAAACTTGTGAGACCTCTTGGGTGTGAGAGTTCTCTGGTGAATAAGGATCAGGTACACCAGGATAGAATGATGTTGCAGGAGCATTTAGCTGTGGTGTAATCTCTAAAATTTGTGCTGGTTGTTGATTCAACAGTTGTCATTGGCAAGAGGTAATGCGATTTGAGGTGTTGGCGCACCTGTTTCTGGGCGTTGGAGAGGTGCTGGCCTTGGCAGGCTTGGGGTTTCTGTGCTGTCTGTAGGAAGCACAGTTGATGCACCTGTGCTGCTTTGAAGAAGAGGTGTAGGCCTTGGCAGGCGCGGGGCTTCTGTGCTGTTTGGAGGGAGCACAGCTGACGCACCTGTGTTGCTTTGAAGAAGAGGTGTAGGCCCTGGCAGGCATGGGGCTTCTGTGCTGTTTGGAGGGAGCATAGCTGACGCACCTGCGTTGTTTGGAAGAAGAGGTGTAAGCTCTTGCAGTTCTGGGATCTCTATGATGTTTGTGGGAAGTGCAGAAGATGCATTTGTGCTGCGGTGATGAAGGAGTGCAGGCCTTTGCAGTTCTGGGATGTCTATGATTTTTGTAGGAGGTGCAGAAGATGCACCTGTGCTGCAGTGTTGAAGGAGTGCAGGCCTTTGCAGTTCTGGGATGTCTATGATTTTTGTAGGAAGTTTGGAAGATGGCTCTGCATCGTTGCAAACATTATACTTTAACACATATTGACTGGTGCGCTCCATCGGAGCCTTCACTTCTATTGGGATGGAGCACTCCACATCAATGACTTCTTGTGTCGCCTGTTTGAAGGCCTTCAGTTTTGCTAGGGCAGTGGCTTCTTCCCCTTCAATTCACAGAATCTTTATTTTGGCTGCCATCTCTGCTTGACGGGCTTTCTCCTGTGCTTCCATCTCTGCTTGACGGGCTTTCTCCTGTGCTTCCATCTCTGCTTGACGGGCTTTCTCCTGTGCTTTCATCTCTGCTTGACGGGCTTTCTCCTGTGCTTCCATCTCTGCTTCCTGTTTGGCAAAGAAAGCATGTACTTTCTTTGATTCTAGCTGTGCATGTGCCTCTGCCAACTTGTTACTTATTGTTGAAGTCCTGGAATGAGAGGATCTAGCGGAGTGTACTGTGTGTCTACTTGATGTGGACCTATGAGATCTAGTCTCTTGCAGGTCAGCAATACAGTTTTATGCCTTATTCTTTGCATCTTGCACCATGAGATCTCTTTGCTGGTTCAGATCCTCAATTTTAATTAAGTCTGTAATGAGGAATCATCTACATTAGAGTCATTCAAAAAACCTATGTATTTTGTAGACAGCCGCTGGTAATGTTCATAAGCTTCAGATAAGCGAGCTATAGAGCCTCTTAATACAGCAGGATTACCATCAACACTGAGCAAAATTGTTATGGCATGTGAGGTTCTGTCCCATAGCTCTGACTGAGTGGTGGAAAGTTCATCTTTCTTTGCCTCATAAATTTCTATGAGTTTCTGGGTTGGTTTTATTGTACGCTTGGGTCTTCCAACTACTTGATGCAATTCGGGGTTATCTGGCTGAACCGGCTCTTCAAAATCAATGAGACACTCCGCCATGGCTACGACAGATATAGAAAATTTCCTAGATATTTTTGATTAAATTTGTTGAATTTCGCTCTTTGACCACCGGGGGGTGCCTTCTGTGTGGTCAGAGACTTTGGGGAAGTTCGCCTGTTGGCCATTTGGGGCACCTTTAACGTGGTTAGGGACTTCAGGAAAGTTTGCCCTTTGACCACTAGAGGGCACTCTACACGTGCCTGAGGACAAGCCTTTTACTTGCTGAGCAGCCACTGGAATGCTGCTTGTGTAGGTGAGTACTTCAATGAACTTCACCTCTTGACCACTAAAGGTCACTGTTTGGATGCAAACCTGGTATCTTCCCTAGCTTGAGTTGGAACATAAAGTGAAGCAACTGTTCTTCCTTATGACCACAAGTTGTGAGCCGGTTTGAAACCCTTGGAGGAACTCTCTTTCTGTGTTAAGAGCTAAACCGTAGGCTGTAACTTTGTCACCGACGGAGGTTAATTGCTCCCTCGTTCCTTTGTTTAAGCTAGTGGGCTAGGTAGGATTGCTTAGGAGGGGAAAAAAATTGCTAACTGGCAAATTTTTTGTTGGAGCTCAACTTTAAAATCAATGGCTACTAGCACAGGATAATCTCAGTAGAAATGCTTGCATGGCTAGTCATAGATTTCATTTGCAACTGGCAAAATTTTTGTTTGAGCAAAATTCAACTCTAAAGACAAGGGCTATCGATGAATGCCTTTCTTTCTATATAATAACATCCAATCTTACAAGCTGAAGCACAGCTTGCATTCCTAAGTTGGGGTGAACCACCAAGAGCTGGTTACCAGGACAACAGATTGCTTTATTGTCTATCCTTTGTTGTTGTTAGCTGCGAAGTCATGTCCAACCCATCGCGACCCTATGGACAACATTCCTCCAGGCGTTCCAGTCCTCTACCATCTTCTGGAGTCCATTTAAGCTCACGCCTACTGCTTCAGTGACTCCATCCAGCCACCTCATTCTCTGTCGTCCCTTTCTTCTATTGCCCTCAATCTTTCCCAGCATTAGGCTCTTCTCCAGTGAGTCCTTCCTTCTCATTAGGTGGCCAAAGTATTTGAGTTTTAGCTTCAGGATCTGGCATTCTAAAGAGCAGTCAGGGTTGATCTCCTCTAGGACTGACCGGTTTGATCGCCTTGCAGTCCAAGGGACTCGCAGGAGTCATCTCCAGCACCTTAGTTCAAAGGCCTCAATTCTTTTGCACTCAGCCTTTCTTATGGTCCAACTTTCACAGCCATACATTGCAACTGGGAAGACCATAGCCTTGACTATACGCACTTTTGTTGACAGGGTGATGTCTCTGCTTTTTAGTGTGCTGTCTAGATTTGCCATGGCTTTCTTCCCGAGGAGCAAGCATCTTTTAATTTCTTGGCTACAGTCCCCATCTGCAGTGATCTTGGAGCCCAGGAAAATAAAATCTGTCACTACCTCCATTTCTTCCCCATCTATTTGCCAGGAATTGAGAGGGCCAGATGCCATGATCTTGGTTTTCTTAATGTTAAGTTTCAACCCAAGTTTTGCACTCTCCTTCTTCACCCGCAACAAGAGGCTCTTTAGTTCTTCTTCACTTTCTCCCATTAGAGTGGTATCATCTGAATACCTTAGGTTGTTGATATTTCTTCCGGCAATCTTAATTCCAACTTTTGATTCATCTAGCCCTGCCTTTCTCATGATGTGCTCTGCGTATAAGTTAAATAGGCAAGGTGACAGTATATAGCAGGGGTGTCAAACTCAATTTCATTGAGGGCCGCATCAGCATTGCGGTTGCCCTCAGGGGGCCGGGTGGGCATGGCCAGGGTGGGCGTGGCCTACTGAGTGGGTGTGGCTAGAGTGCGTATGGCCTACTGGGTGGGCATGGCCAGCTCTACATCGTTCGCATCAAGGGTGCCTATGGGGGCCTGGGCAGGAGTGGGACAGATCTGAGGGTCTCTGGCAGGGCCAAGGGCCAAGGGCCAGGGCAGGGCCAAGGCCAAGGCAGTGGGGGCCATTCCCTCACTGTTTCCAGGATGGCTTCGCGGGCCACATGAAACCACTTCGCGGGCCGGATCCGGCCCCCGGGCCTTGTGTTTGACATGTCTGGTATATAGCCTTGCTGGACTCCTTTCCCAATTTTGAACCAATCAGTGGTTCCGTGTCCAGTTCTCACTGTTGCTTCTTGACCCACATATAGGTTTCTCAAGAGACAAATAAGATGGTCTGGTACTCCCATCTCTTTAAGAACTTGCCACAGTTTGTTATGATCCACACAATCAAAGGCTTTAGCATAGTTAATGAAGCAGAAGTAGACGTTTTTCTGGAACTCCCTAGCTTTCTCCATGATCCAGTGTATTAAAGGGCCTATCCTTATGGCCCCTTAATAGAGGAAGAGTTAGTTTTCAAAGGGTAAATCTCTGAAACTTCTAGAGAAAAACTGTTTGAAGAGGCAGACAGGAAATTTCTTTAAACTTTCTTTGGTTTCACAAACTTAAAGGTTGCAAACAAACAGTCATTCTAAATTGCAAGCGAGAGCTGGCAGAGTGGCAATGAGATGTTTACTAGCCTTTTCAAACAAGAGTTCACAGAATTAACATTCTCCAAATCCTTTGTTACCTCTGTCTTGCTCAAAAACAACATGCACATGAAGGATGCAGAGAGAAGGAATTCAGATTGCATTTCCTGACTGTTTAAACTTGATTGTAGAAACGTTAGACTTTAAATTGCAGATTTTAGAAATTAAAACACATTTTATAACTGAACTTTAAACTTGATTGAGGTAAACACATGCAGCCAGTAGGAATTAATTGCTATCCTTGACTTCTTACTTGCAGACAACACACAAAATGCAGCCAGTAAAATTGATCACTGATATTTCACTTAAGCTTTTGCAGAATAACATGCATACCCAATGGATTGCAGGCAGTAAAAATTAATAACCGTCTTTTGACTGTTCTAGATCGAAGCACGTTGTATAGTGATTTTAATTCCTTGTTAAGACACTTGTTGGTCTGTTTAAGCGAATTTAGTCACATTTAACGGCCCTTTCCAGACAGTGAACTCATAAAGCACCTGGTTCATCTGAAATACCTTTATTTTGCATGTAGAAGGTGGTTACAGCAGAGAAGGTGTGGTCAGGTGAATCTGGTCGGTGCTCTAAGGTCAAAAGACGGTAACAGGATTACTGTCCGCATGGCTTGTGTTCAGATGTTACAATGGAGGATGGAACACAAGGGAGCAAGGAGAAGGAGGAAGTCCAACCCAGAAGGGGTGGATCCCAGTACAGCATCATGAGCAGGATAGGAAATACATCACAAAAGAGAAGGTACTGGTAGACCCAATTAGCATATTGGTAATTTCCCAAGAACAGCCACGTGGTGGCAGCACAATGACTAATTGAATATTCATGAAGTATAGTTTTTACACATCTTCAATATTAAATTATGGTTTTTACATTAATAATGAGTTTTTGAATTACTAGAGTTCACAATTCTGTCCTAAACTAGCTCTTATCAGAACTCTACATTCCACATGAAAAATCTGTTTCTTACTTCAAAGAAACTGGAAACATTAATCAAAGAGCTATTTGTTATTGAAAATGTTACCCAAAGATGTTACCCAAAAATGTTCTTGCTCCCATCAACCTCCTGAGGACTGGTGTCCTGGCATAAAGGCGGGATAACGTTTCCATCTCCCAGGAGTCCAAATCCAAATATTTTGGATAGTAGCTGTAATTTGGAATTTACACTGGTACCTCCGCCCTTCAGTTAATACAAATAACTTTTTTTTTTGCCAATGCAAAATACAAATGAATATGGTATAATCAGTACTAAAGCTGATCTAACATGTGAAGGGAATACGTTTTTTCTAGGATGTGCAGCTTACTCTAGTCCACTCATTCATCAGTTAACATGGACATCTGAGATGCCTCTGTACACAGGCTTCCCAGAACAGGAAATGATTATAGTAATTCATAAATAATACTTTTTTAAGTTAGTATTGTTGCTAATATTGAAGAAAATATCACTGAGGTGACTTGTGTTTCTTTATGTGCTGTCTGCTCTAGAATTTTTCTTCCTGATTCCCTCTCCTGACTGCACATCTTATACCAGGCATGTCTGCACATCTTATACCAGGCATGTCAAACTCGTGACATCACATGACATTGTGTGACGTATCATGACTTTTTCCCCATTGCCGGCAATGGGGTGGGCACAGTTTTAGTATGATGCATCCGGCCCGTGAGCCGGCAGTTTGACTTGCCTGTCTTATACAATTAGTCCTTGAGTGACAACAATTCATTTAATGAGCATTCAAAGTTACAGTGGCATTAAAAAAAGAGATTTATGACCATTTTTCACACTTATGACATTTGCAACATCCCAATAGTCACATGATCAAAATTTGGATGCTTGGCAACTGTCTCATATTTATGATGGTTGCAATGTCCCTGGGTCATTGAATAGCTTTTGTGAGCTGCTGACAAGCAAAATCAATGAGGAAACCAGATTCACTTAACAACCATGTTACTATCAAAATAACAGAATAACAGAACAGAATAAGAGAATAACAAAGTTGGAAGGGACCTTGGAGGTCTTCTAGTCCAACCCCCTGCTCAGGCAGGAAACCCTATACTATTTCAGACAAATGTTGTCCAATCTCTTCTTCAAAACCTCCGGAGTTGGAGCACCCACAACCTCTGAAGGCAAATTGTTCCACTGATTAATTGTGGAAATTTTAGGAAATTTCTCCTTAGTTCTACGTTAGTTCTCTCCTTGAGTAGTTTCCATCCATTGCTTCTTGTCCTGCCCTCTGATGCGTTGGAAAATAGGCTGACCCCCTCTTCTTTCTGGCAACTAACTTAACAACTGCAGTGATTCACTTAACAACTGTGGCAAGAAAGGTCATAAAATGGGGCAAAACTCACTTAACAATTGTTTCACTTAACAACATAAATTTTGGGCTCAATTGTGGTCATAAGTCGAGGACTACCTGTACATGTTCATCTTTTATTTTCTGCAGCTTTTCCAAAAAAAGAACTGTCCAGAAGAAAGCTCATTGATCCATCCATTTTTCCAAAACAGACTACTTGAAAATCTTGCTTGCGGAGGGAATCATTTCCAATGTTCTTGCCTTTATATTTCACTCAATGGGTTGCAAAAAGCTATTGAGAAATTGCCTCTTAAAATTCGGGGCCAACAATGGCTTGTAAAGATGAAAGCCAACCCTGTAGCATGATGGAGTGTGACGACAGGCAGTATGCAAACAGCATCAGAGTTCTTCATAGCTGATTAGTACAAATGCATCTTGCAGTGCTTGCCCTGAAGCATGAACTGTGAAAAGAATGAAAAGGCAATCAGAGTATTTTTATTGTCACCATGCTAATGCTATGTATGCATCTGTGTTCATCCTCAATCACATATTAGTGCCTAATCAAAAGGATTGTATTTCATTTAACTTAATTTCAGCTGTTGTGAATTATCCTGCCTGCTTTATTTCTACTGATCATAGAATTAGTTGACTCACAGGGTATGTTGACATCTTTTGGTGCTCAGAACCCCATTTTTTCCTTCAGACATTTCTTATTCACATGCAAAACAGAGAGTGGTTCACAATTAGCATTTTAACACAATTAAAACTCTCTTGATGCAAATAGCAAGCTTCAGCACTCCTTTATCATTCTTATTCAGATCAACATTTAACAGGACAATTTTTCTGCCTCTTTTGTTTCTCACCTTTCTCAAACTATTTCCAACATATTGGCAACATGAACTTGTGTTCTTCTGTCTCCCAGTCACCTTTTGGGGTCAAGGTGACGTTCTCCTGGTTGTGAACACCAGTTTACGTTCCTGGAAGAATACTTGAATGGCTTGCTACTTCTTCTTCCAATGATCACATTCACTAATCACTCTTCTGTCATTTGCTTACACAGCGAAACAGCTTATTATGCTCTAGAGAGATGCCCAAGCCCCTTTACTAATTTATTCATTAGGTTTTTATCCCACCTTTATTACTTTATAAATAAATCAAGGCAACTAACATATCTAAAACTCCTTCCCCTTATTTTTCCCACAACAACAACCTTGTGAGTTTGGATGGGCTGAGAGAGTGTGACTAGCCCAAAGTCATTGAGCTGGCTTTCATGCCTTAGGTTGGACAGAACTCACCATCTCCTGCTTTCTGGGCTAGCACCTAAACCATTATACCTGTCTCTCCTGTTAATACTAAAAAAATAATGTTCCATTCATTAAATTTCTATTCAAAGGACAATGTTGGAAGGATCTTTTTCTATTGGATCTTTCAAATAAACAGGACTTTTTCTAACCTAAAGGTCTTCATATGACCTCTAGCAAACTATCTTCAAATCAAACATTTTCCACATGTCCACAACAGTTTCAAGGAATCATGTGAACTGTCTCAGATAATTTGCCCCACATCATGCTAACGTATGCAATCCAATCCAAGACTCTAACTGCATTCATTTTTAGCATTCATTTTGCAGGCATGTTCAGCTGATGACTGCATATTTTATGGTCATACTAATTCTAGCAAAGAGAAGCATTAGTCTCTCCCATAATGTTCACATTGTGTGTTTGAGCGTCCAGGCAAATAGAAAATTCATATTTTATTTTTCCTTATAATTGAAGTATCAATGAAAATCATATACATATAAGAAAGATTATATAAAAATATATAAAAATTATATAAAAAGATTATATGAAAAAACAATGGCAACAATTTGCCTCAATGATCTTAAAGTGGAAATCAACGTAGAACGAGGCATACAACAAGGTGGTACAATGTCACCTATCCTTTTCTCAGCCTACCTTGAAGAAGTATTTCGCAAACTTGACTGGACAAAAGATGTAATAAAAATCAATGGCACTTGTTTAAATCACTTAAGATTTGCAAATGATGTTCTCGTCTCATAAGACCCAGGAAATCTGCAGAAACACATACAAGAGCTGCACAAATCAGGAAAACCATTTGGCTTAAAAGTAAACCTGAAAAAGAGCCAGATTATGTTTAATAAATTCACCAAAGAAAGAAAAATTATATATATATGGAGAAGAACTAGACGTAGTAGACCACTACATATGTCTTGGCCAATGGATCTTAATCAAAGGTGATACACTAAAGGAAATTGAATGGCATATTAAATGTGGTTGGCAGGCATTCAGCAAGCTAAGCATAGTTTTCAAGAACAACCTCCCCCTATCCCTTTCAATCAGTGTGCGCTACCTGCTCTAACATATCCCAGTGAAACATGGACACTAACCTCACAATGGACACAAAAGCTACGAGTGACGCAAAGAGCCATGGAAAGATACATGCTCAGCATTACAAGACAAGATAGAAAGACCTGCACATGGATTAGAGAACAAATGAAAGTATACGATATCATCAAGAGAGTAAAGAATTGAAACGGAAATAGGCTGCTCACATAGCAAGAAGGACTGATGGCAGGTGGACCAAGGCAGTCATAAAATGGATCCCACTTGATAAAAAGTGTCCATGAAAGAGACCCAAAATGAGATGGATTGATGACATCTGCAAGTTTTGCGGGCCCCATTGGCAAAAGAAAGCTCAGGACAGTAGCGGTTGGAAACAAGCGGAAGAGGCCTTCATCCTGCGGTGGATAGACAATGGCTAAAATGCTTATGATGATTATATAAGAAAGACAACTAAGAGTTTCTTTAAAGAGATTATTTTATCAGTTATGTTCACTGATTAAATTTTAGATGAAATAAATCTATTCACAAAAATGTCAATTTCAGTAGTAGCTGACATGCTAGGGCAGGACTGGTCTATTGAAAGAGGGACCAGTCTAGGCAGAAACACTCTATTGAATTTCTGGGTGGTAGTGCAACTACAAATTTGTAAAACTATAAATTTGTAAAATTTTAATCCCATAGGAGCCATGAATCCTGGATTATGGACATATTCTCTAATTTAGCCCATTTGAGGTACCAATTACAGGACACGATAATGAAAATACTAGTGTCATGACTGCATCTCACCTATCCAAGTTTCATGAGCTGATAGCCTGACATTAGCATGAGGGGAGGGGGAGGGAAAGATTGGAATGTAAGGAAGAGGGGGAGGGGAATGGAAGCCCAATTGAGCCATGTGAGAAACTACAGCCAGCCAAGGTCAAGTAACCATACCAGAGCTGGAAACTGAGCACCTGTTTTCTAAACAATATACAAGCACCTGATTGGACATTTGCAGATAACCAAGGGATGGCTGAGGGGCTGGGTTGGGAAGAGGGAACTTTCCTTTGTGTTTTTTGCATGGGAAAACCTCAGATTCAGCTTATGCTACTTCTGTAACCATTTAAGTTTCACTAAAGTATACTTTTGGAAAAACAAATGGCCAGGAGTCTTTCTTTGCTAGATGACTGAGTGGGATGGTTGATATTTAGTAGCATATAGAGCTGCTAGTTTATTATTTTGGGGGACAAGGAAAAGCAAAACTAATATGGACTTATCAACTTATTTTACATTTTGGTATTTTTTCTAATCTGTGCCTCTGGGGTAGGTTATATGAAGAATACACTGAATACATAGGACAGAAGGCTTAAACAGTATATTTTTCTAGGTGTATTTTATGAAATAGAATCAAACTTGTGAAGGTGTGTTTTCTGAAAAAGGGACTTCCTTTGAGGAAGTATCTCCAAATTTATTTTTAAGAAAGTATATAAATAGGCATGCTTGTATTTGAGGATAGGAAGAAGTAATTGTTTTGAATCGGGCTTAATTCACTCTCTCATGTATCACATTTTTAATGTTCCTGATTGCAACATCTCTTTGGGAGGGTTACTATTAAGAATTATTTAGTGAAAATATTTCTAAAATCAAGAGTATTGCAAATAACAAAGTAAATTAGATTTCAGTTCCTCACTCTAACAGCCACTAGAGTTTCCAGAAGTAGTTGCATTCTTGCTTCAATTATTTAGGTAGCAAAACATCTGAGAAGAAATCTTTAAAAATAATTTGTGCTGGATGGCCTGCTGCTGCAAGGCTTGTTTTCCCACATAAATAATACAAACAATGTTTCAGAAAAGGTGGAAATGTAATAATATAGTTGCAAAACACAAGAAAACAAACAGAAACAGGTAATCCTAGAGTCTAGACTTATGACCACAATTTGGAAATGAATTTCCATTGCTAAGCAAGGTGATTGTGAAGTGAGTACCGTATTTTCCAGTGTATAAGATGACTAGGTGTATAAGACGACCCCTGACTTTTGAGAAGATTTTCAAGATTTTTCGTCTTATACGCCGGAAAATTCTTACATACCAGTTGCCAAGTGTCCGACACAAGCCCGATTCAGCCCCATCTGATGAAAATGGTGCAAAGCCACACGCTCTTCCAGGCCAGACTCTGCAAACAGCATGCCAGAAGCCGCAATCACTGCAGGAACTCTGAGTCCCCGCCTTTCGGCAGCCTGCACAACCAAGCGCGATCCGGCTTTGAGATAGCATTTGCAGACGGAGCAGCTGCCATGTCTGGAGCCAAGCCCTGCCCAGGAGACAGTTGGCCAGGCGGGCCCGGAAGACGTGCTAGAGAGCCGGGCTTGGGGCGGCCATGCCGAGGTTGGCTGGCGAGGGCTGCTGCATGGTCTGCAGGCAAGAGGGGTGCCAAGTACCGCTGTTCCGCACTCCATGACTGGGCAAGCGATTCTTCCGGTCGGCGCGGGTCAGGCGGTGCCTCAGCAGGAGCAAAGGTGCTCCCTTCCTACTGTCGAGCAGCACGCCTCTGGGGACCGCCTGCCCCTCCTCTTTTCGGGGACCTGACAGCCAGCATTGGAAGCGCCAGCATGGCCAGTCCTACAGAGCAACGGCGGCAGCTGCAGTAGCCGCCCCAGGAGCTGACAAGAGTTTGCCCTCCATCACCCGTTTGCCATCGGCTGCTTAACCACGGGTCGCCATCGCCTACCTCCATTCACCCAGCGATCCCACCATCCAGCAGAAAAGAGAAAAAATCAGAGAGGTGAATAGTATTTTCTGGCGTATAAGACGACTGGGCGTATGACGATCCCCAACTTTTGAGAAGATTTTCATGGGTTAAAAAGTCTTCTTATACGCCGGAAAATACGGTAGTATCCACTTTTATGATCTTTTTGCCACAGTTGTTAAGCAAATCACTGTGGTTGTTAAGTATATCACATAGTCATTAAGTCATTAATTCAGCTTCCCCCATTGACTTTGTTGGTCAGCAGCCAGCTGGGAACATTGCAAATGGAGATCACATTACCCGGAATGCTGAAATTTTCATAAGTTTCATGTCAGTTGCCAAGTACACAAATTTTGATCACATGAGCATAGGGATGCTGCAACAGTCATAAATGTGAGGACCAGTCGTAAGCCACTTTTTTTTAGTGCTATTGCAACTTCAGATGGTTGCTAAACAAATGGTTGTAAGTCAAGGACTATCTGTATAGCTCCATGAATTATAGATGTACCTGTTTATTCTGACTACTCCATTATTGACACAAAAGACAGTGCCAGGTATATTCTCCTTAGACCTCAAGATTTGGTTAAAGAACAGGCTAATTTTAGGGAACAACAACTGATTGTTTTAATAAAAAATAAAATAAATTTCTTTCTCACCCCTATAGTGGTATGTATCTTCCTCAATTTCAGTTCCTCCAGCAGATGGCTGTGGGTTTGGGGTTCTTCTTATTTGTATCTTATTTGTTCCTAGCCTACACTTTTCTGGAAGAAAAGATCTAGAACTCAGCAAACTATAAGTAAGTTCTAGATTACCTGTTAATCAAAAATATACCAATGGTAGACAGCTGCGTGCAGCTTTTTAAAATTTAAGTACGGCCTTTAATTCTATAGATAGGAGCTATATGTAGGGAAAATCTTTATGTACATAAATTTGAGACCCCCTGCTGCTGTTTATGATTCTGTTACACAGAAACATTCTTAAGAATAAGCATAGGTTTGTGGGCAGGAGGGGTTGTAGAAGAGAAGATAATTAGAAAAATTCTTAAGGCTAAATGTATATACTACTATATACTACTAAAACTCTTGCTGTCATGACCTTTAACTGGGCAAAATGGTGCATCATAGGGCCACAGTTTTTGAACCAAGGTACCTCAAATAGGTTAACTTACAGAAAGCATGTAAAATCTGGGGCCCATGACACTCAAGGGAATGAAATTTGGAGAAACTGTGGCTGCTTCAATGCTACTAGTTGTTCCTGCCTGTTGCAGTCATGTGATCTTCATTTTCAATGTTCTGTGCTTCCCTCCCTCCAGCATTTGATTCACCCCAGTTTGCTTACCATCCAAATTGCTCTACAGAGGATGCTATTTCTTCTGTTCTCTATCTGAGCTTGGCACACTTGGAGGAAAGAAACACTCATATGTGAATGCTCTTTGTCAACCTCAGTTCAGCATTTAATACAATCATTCCTCAGCATCTGGTAGACAAATGGGGCCTTTTAGGCTTTAATACACCATTGTGCAACTGGATTCTTGATTTTCTTATTGATAGACCCCTCAGGGCTATGTCCTAAGTCTGCTGTTGTTCACCCTGTTGACCCATGTCTGTTTTGCTAGGTTTGCCACCAACCACATTGCGAAGTATGGAGATGATAAAACAGTAGTGGGCCTTATTCAAAATGACAATGGTGGTGTTTACCCCAAGGAAGTAGAGGGTTTGGTGAACTGGTGTAACAAAAACAGCCTTATTTTAAATGTAAGAAAAACCAAAGAGATCATTGATTTCAGAAAAGACAGGCACAGCCACACACCTCTGTGTATTAATGAATCACCTGTGGAGATGTAGCCTCATCACGTTTCTGGGTGTGCACCTAATGAGTAGCCTGGCTTTGTTGTGTTCTGTTCCAGCCTATGACTGGCCCTGTTTGTGTGTCAGGGACAACCCCTTTTTTCTTTTTACATTCAATAGGCTGGAAAAAACCCAACCCAAATTAATAATAATAATAATAATAATAATAATAATAATAATAATAATAATA
>JAKJMR010000090.1:1772205-1792818 GCA_024449315.1 Daboia siamensis | reverse complement strand
CCTCTCCTCTCCTCTCCTCTCCTCTCCTCTCCTCTCCTCTCACCTCATCATCTTATTTGGCAGGTTCCCAGCCAGTCTTGCAATCCCTCACTCCCTTCCCTATCTGGCAGCAGCCACTTACCTCATTGCTGGGGAAGGAAAGGGGAGAGGAGGGGAGGGGAGGAAGGAAGATTTTTGATGTTCCTTCCAGTTTCTCACAGAGAAACTCAATGGGGAAGCTAGTAGATAGTCAGAAATTGCTTCTGCTCCTACTGGTTTTTTGCCTGCTCTTCGTCATCCTGCTTCTCTGTTTAGGTAAGAAAATATTTCTGAGACAATGATACAACGTGGCATGGGTTGTCTACTACAGACTTTATTTTGCTTCAGCTGTTACATAAATGAGATTATTTTCACCATGCAGTTCAAATTTTGAATGCTTCCTGAACAAATTTATAAGTCTTCAGAGGAGAGAAATGGGTATTTAGCATTCAAATATAAGGCTTGGATTAAAAGACTTCCAATAGATAGGTAAACAACACACTTTTATTTAGGACCATGGAAGTATCAGCTGTCATTTTCAGTACAAAGTCACTTGACCTTTGCCAGCAATTCTCACTGCTTTAGGAGTGAATGATCCTAGACAGATGCCCTAGCAATGAATGTGCAAACTGAAACAAAAAAATTCATCTTCTGCTAGAACTGCTTCAAGTAATTCATCTTTTGCAAGTGCAGCACCTCCAATGGTTTGAGAGAATATTAATCTATGTTCTCCAAGCAATGTGATGTGTAACTCTTTTCCACAGCAATGTCATCAGAGCTGAGAAAATGCACATTATTATTCTACTGGAAACAGCAGTAGCCAGCAGATAACTCCAGTGACATTGCAATTACATAGCTGTGTAATCTTATGATTGACAGGAAAATAATGGCTACTAAAGGATTGCTTGGTTTTTAAAACAGAATTGTTTTTATTTAGCTAAAAACTGTTTTCAAAGCAGGCACAATCAGAACCCTTTCATTTTGGAAATGTATTGGAAGTTATTGTTTATTACTATTGTTCCTCACCACATATTTACATATACATGTATTTGTGAAACAATATGGTGGTTGGGTAGTTAAAATGAGAAATAACAGGTTGTAAATAGTTCAGGTTGCATCAACAGGGATTCCCTCTCTGATTCCCTTAGATATCACATAGTCAAAATAGGCAAGTTAGTACACTTCTAGTTGTAACCTAGTCAATTAAAAAAATTTAAAATATATTTTCACTAAAACATATCAATATCCTGTTTTTAAATTTTATCTCATTGTAATAGAATATTCTAGAGTAGCCTATAGTATACAAACGAAAGCTTAATTTTTGGGTAACCTACAATTCCCTATTTCAATAAAGAATAATTCTCTTGATTACAAAACTTACATTATTTGTTACAAAACATTCTTATGTTTTACCATTAAAGTCTAGTTTTCATCTTAACAATTCATCAATTATTAGAAATATATTTTTTGTCTCAACCATTCAACAATTATTAGAATACTATCTTTTATATGTAAAATTCTAGATTCTATACTATAGTTCAAAAGTAACCACTAATATATTCTATAAGTCATCTTAACCATACATCAATTGTTAAAATACTGTCTTTTGATATATCATTCCAAATTCTATAATATAGTTCAGAATTATATTCTAAGAGCTTAGTTTTGTTTTCCTTTACAGATCTAAAAGCTAAATGTAAAATCAGTTATATTTTTTAGAGATTCCCCTTAATTCCTTGAAAAATATTTTTATAGTTTATTTTTAGGAATCCAAAAAAAAAGAAACAAGTTCAGTTTTTTAAATCTAACTCTTGCCTTCCTTTTGTGCCAATCAGGCTTCCCTCTTGGCATCTTTAAATTCTCAAATGTATCTTCCTTTCTTCCTATACTCCTTATTTGAATCCAGGGAGCATATCCAAATGTCAATTTTGCAAGGAAAATGTTCCCTTTGTAACCATTGTAGTTTTGCTTTGATAATTCAGTTTTTTGATGATTGTTGTAATATAGTTGTCATTAGATCAGTCAAGTCCTTTTGTTCTTCCAATTCTATCTGGGTTAGGTAGAAAGTAGTAGCTGGTATTATGATAGTCCTTTGATTAGTTGAATTCTCAATTTAGTGTATTTGAAGGCCTTTAGTGTCTTCACTCTTAGTATTGTTTTCTTCAGGTGCTGTTGCTTTTTGCATTGTAAGTTTTGTAGTTGCCATTAAAGTTTGGACTTTAAGGTTTTCTATAGGTTACTTTTGTTGTTCTTTGAAATCTCCTATTTTAGTGTTAATTTCCACTTCTTCTATTTGGTTTTGGATTATCTTTTCCTCATTTAAAGTCAGAATTTGATTTGGTGGCTTTGAGTTGTCAGATTTTTCTTAGAATTTGGTTTTAATTTGCTCTGTCATTGCCAAAATCATGTCCAGTATCAGTTGATAGTCAAGTGGTGAGATATATTCATCCATTTCATGGTTGTTTGCAGCTAAAACTTCCATGGAGGCTATTTTAATAAGAGTCAAGGATTTTCCACCTCCGAAACATTGTTTTCAATACCAGGTGTTCCCACACTTATCTTTAAGCATAATGTCAAGGACAGCTCTGTTATTCAGTCAGCTCCCACAACAGAAAAAAAAAAATTACTTGCTGTACCAGGTTTCGCCACAAGATGTCATTAATAGCTTATAACATGCAATGTAAAAACTTTCTTTTTTTTCCAAATTAATATAGAACTTTGTTAGGATTAGTCCATTTTTCCCCCTTAATTCACAGCGTAGAGAGAAAATAGGATAGTGGATCCCCAGCAACAAATAGGAGCTTTTTGGTAAATACAGATACAATTGTTTAATTTCTTTGCTGAATTAATTGAGTTTCTTTTAAAGCTTTAAGGCTTTAAGATTTGTTCCCAGAGTAGATATTCGCCATTTTCTCAAAAAAATGGGGAAGGAGATTTTCAGGAAAGTCCAACAGGAAGATGGTTAAGGAAGGGAATAAGAAAGGTAAAGGCTCACCCAGGTCCTCCAGATTGCTTCTTAGTGCTAGGTAGTGCTTTTGGCTTTCAGCAGGGAGCGGCTTAGTGATTGGCCATCTTTCTGGCCAGTCTCTTCTTCTTCGGGACAAAGGAGATTGTTCCGGATTCAAGCAGAGGGCTGCCGCCCTTCCGCGATCGCAGGGAAGGCCTCCTCTTGGTAATCGCCCCTCCAGGGTGATTTTTGACCCTTTTCAGGGTCCTCCAAAAAAGAGAGAAACCAACGGCAGGAAGCGGACTGTTCCTGTGCATCCAGAAGTGCCGTGTGCGCAAACTGGAATCAACACATTGCATTTTTGTCAATTGCTCCAAGTATAACAAGCAGGTTATAAGGCTTTCCTGAGGATGACAGACATAATGAAAAGAATGGGCAATTGCCTATGTAATTCCTTTAGTATCAATGGGCATTTTGCACATGTTTTTTCTGTCCTTATAATCTATCATCCCTATACGATGCAGGTCACATGAAATATTATGGTCAATTGATGATATTGTCCAAATATTTCTACATGTATGTCAGCATTTTTTTCCAGATGCTTTTTTGTAGAAAACAAATGAAAACCACTTCTAACAAATATTAATGTAGCATTCCCAAAGCTGGGATTTCCCAGTGCAACTCCCAAAATTCCTAGCAGCATAGCTTTGGGTAGTAGCTAGGAAATCTGATAGCCATCCCAAACATTAGGTCTGGTAAGTCTGCTCTTATAGCAGTCAGTTCAGATTCTATCTGCCTCTTCACTCAAAAAGGTAAGATTGGGTAATTTAAGGATGCTGAAATCTCATATCACAAACATCTCACAAAATGTTGACATTCATACTTTGAAGCCATGAATAAGATTTACAGAAGTAGCAGTCAGATGAGATTTCAAACATTTTAAATTATTGCTAGTTTTTCATTTTATTCTATTACAAAAGTCCTTGAATATCATTTAGGTACAGGGTTCATTCTGGAGTTTGTGAGCACTCTGTTGCTCATATCTGAGTGAGAAACCTTCTTGCTCTTTAGGGCTTGCCTCCTGAACGTCAATTTATTGTAATGTACAAGATTTTTATGTCCAAATCTGAATACTATAAAATTAAATAAATTGTTGAATATTTTTTCCTCATATAATTCTTCTGATAGCATTCTGCTCCAAGGAGAGTTAAACGATTAGCTTCACTAGATAATTATATCCAATTGCAGACAATTAGAAAAAACACTGAATCAAGTATCTTTTTCTGATGTAAAATCCTATGCCTTTTTCTTTTATTCTCCCTTTACCAAATGCTTTATGAGGAATCTTCTCTGTTATAAATTCTTTAAAATACAGCTAGTGACCCTTTTTGAGTCTATGTCCTACTTCTCTAATCTGGGACTGCAACATTATGTTGAAATTTACTTTCGTATGCAAGGTTTTTTATATGTTCTTTTATTCCTGCTGTATGTACATTGGTACACTTTGACACTGCTTTGAAAATGGAATTAAACTATAAAATTATATTCCTAAAATATATTATGCTTCTATTGCTTATGAGGAGGCAAAAATCTGTTGGTCTTTAAGAAGGTCAAGGGTGAGAACTAGCAAGCTGAAAATATACTGAGAATTGATAGTATTATAACTATCTAATGCTATAGTGCCAGTAAAAATAGCATAATTCTTAAAGAAATTGTGTAATTCTACTATTATTTAAAAGTTACAATAAAATATAGAGTAGAAAGCAGTATGTCTCCTCCTTTTACTATTTCTCTGAAAATTCAAATCTAACCAGTAAGTAAACCTTAGAAAAAGTCTTGCCCAAAAATAATCTCCTTGCATAAATGCATATGAGAGCCAATTTGGTTTGTGGTTTCAAGCTGGCAATTGGGAGATTGTGAGTTCTAGTATTACTACCTTAAGCCCAAAGCCAGTTGGGTGACCTTGGGTCAATTACTCAGCCCTAAGAAGGAAGCAATGGCAAACCATTTCTGAAAAACCTTATCTAGAACACTGTGGAGATTTATCCAGGACACACTGGGCAATTTATGACTTCTGAAATTTATGATTTTATGGAACTCTTTGTTTTGTCCCACAACTTTCTATATTATTATTATTTCCTCGTGTGAAGATTCTGGTCCATAATCCACCCCATAATTCTTATCCAAATTGATTTTTCACTCTGAGCAGCATTCTTTGCTACATTCAGCATTCAGAATAGCATTTAACTATTAACCTCCCCCCCTTCATGGATTACTGCCTTGTCGTGGTGAAGGGGCTTGCGTAATTCAATGAAGTTATGAGCTATGCCGTGCAGGGCCACCCAAGACGGAAAGGTCATAGCAGAGAGTTCTGACAAAACGTGATCCACTGGAGAAGGAAATGGCAACCCACTCCAGTATCTTTGCCATGAAAACCCTATGGACAGTACCAAAAGGCAAAACGATATGACGCTGGAAGATGAGCCCCTCAGGTCGGAAGGCATCCAATATGCTACTGGGGAAGAACAGAGGGCTAGTTCTAGTAGTGCCAGAAAGAATGAAGCAACTGGGCCAAAGCCGAAAGGACGCTCAGCTGTGGATATGTCTGGTGGTGAAAGGAAAGTCCGATGCTGTAAAGATTTTTTTCTCCATAGGAACATGGAATGTAAGATCCATGAATCAAGGAAAGCTGGAGGTGGTCAAACAAGAGATGACAAGACTGAACATCAACTTCTTAGGAATCAGCGAACTAAAATGAACAGGAATGGGTGAATTTAATTCAGATGACCATCAGGTATACTACTGCTGGCAAGAATCCCTCAGAAGAAATGGAGTAGCCTTCATAGTCAATAAAAGAGTAGGAAAAGCAATACTGGGATACAATCCTCAAAGTGACTGAATGATCTCAGTTTGAATCCAAGGCAAACCATTCAATATCACAGTAGTCCAAGTCTATGCCCCAATCACCAGTGCTGAAGAGGATGAAATTGACCGGTTCTATGAAGCCCTACAGCACCTTATAGAACTAACACCAAAAATGATGCCCTTATCATCATGGGGGATTGGAATGCTAAAGTAGGAAGCCAAAAGATAACCGGAAATAACAGGCAAGTTTGGCCTTGGAGTACAAAATGAAGCAGGGCACAGGCTGATAGAATTTTGTCAAGAGAATAAGATGGTGATAGCAAACACTCTTTTCCAACAACCCAAGAGATGGCTCTACACATGGACATCACCAGTCGGTCAACACAGAAATCAGATTGACTGTATGCTCTGCAGGCAAAGATGGAGAAGCTCTATACAGTCAGTAAAAACAAGACCAGGAGCTGACTGTGGCTCAGACCATGAGCTTCTCGTTGCAAGTTTAGGCTTAAACTGAATAAAGTAGGGAAAAGCATTAGGCCACTCAGGTATGAATTAAATCATATCCCTGTTGAATATACAATAGAGGTGACAAATAGATTTAAGGAATTAGATATGATAGACAGAATGCCTGAAGAACTAAGGACAGAGGTTCGCAACATTGTACAAGAGGTAGCAACCAAAACCATCCCAAAGAAAAAGAAACGTAAGAAAGCAAAGTGGCTGTCTGAGGAAGCTTTGCAAATAGCTGAGGGAAGGAGGGAAGTGAAAGGCAAGGGAGAAAAAGAAAGATACGTCCAATTGAATGCAGAATTCCAGAGAATAGTTAGAAGAGATAAGAATGCCTTCTTAAATGAACAGTGCAAAGAAATAGAAGAAAACAATAGAATAGGGAGGACCAGAGGTCTCTTCAAGAAAATTGGAGAGATGAAGGGAACGTTTAATGCAAAAATGGGCATGATAAAGGACCAAAATGGCAGGGACCTAACAGAGGCAGAAGAGATTAAGAAGAGGTGGCAAAATTACACAGAAGGACTATACAAGAATGAGCTTAACATTCCTGATAATCACAATGAGGTGGTCACTGACCTCGAGTCAGACATCCTAGAATGTGAAGTGAAGTGGGCCTTAGAAAAGCTGAGCAACAACAAAGCTAGTGGAGGTGACAGTATTCCAGCTGAGCTATTCAAAATCTTAAAAGACGATGCAGTAAAAGTGCTACACTCAATTTGCCAGCAAATTTGGAAAACTCAACAGTGGCCACAGGATTGGAAAAGATCAGTTTACATTCCATTTCCAAAGAAAGGCAGCGCCAAAGAATGTTCAAACTATCGCACCATTGCACTCATTTCTCATGCTAGTAAAGTTATGCTTAAAATCCTACAAGCTAGACTCCAGCAGTATGTGGATCGAGAACTACCAGAAGTACAGGCAGGATTTCAAAGAGGCAGAGGAACTAGAGATCAAATTGCCCAACATACACTAGTTCATGGAGAAAGCTAGAGAGTTCCAGAAAAACATCTACTTCTGCTTCATTAACTATGCTAAAGCCTTTGATTGTGTGGATCATAACAAACTGTGGCAAGTTCTTAAAGAGATCTTTAAGAACTTATCATCTTATTTGTCTCTTGAGAAACCTATATGTGGGCCAAGAAGCAACAGTGAGAACTGGACACGGAACCACTGATTGGTTCAAAATTGGGAAAGGAGTCCGGCAAGGCTATATACAGTTGCCCTGCCTATTTAACTTATATGCAGAGCACATCATGAGAAAGGCAGGGCTAGATGAATCAAAAGTTGGAATTAAGATTGCCGGAAGAAACATCAACAACCTAAGATATGCAGATGATACCACTCTAATGGCAGAAAGTGAAGAAGAACTAAAGAGCCTCTTGTTGCGAGTGAAGAAGGAGAGTGCAAAACTTGGGTTGAAACTTAACATTAAGAAAACCAAGATCATGGCATCCGGCCCTCTCAATTCCTGGCAAATAGATGGGGACGAAATGGAAGTAGTGACAGATTTTATTTTCCTGGGCTTCAAGATCACTGCAGATGGGGATTGTAGCCAAGAAATTTAAAGACGCTTGCTCCTCGGGAAGAAAGCCATGGCAAATCTAGACAGCACACTAAAAAGCAGAGACATCACCCTGTCAACAAAAATGCATATAGTCAAGGCTATGGTCTTCCCAGTTGCAATGTATGGCAGTGAAAGTTGGACCATAAAAAAGGCTGAGCGCCAAAGAATTGAGCCCTTTGAGCTATGGTGCTGGAGAAGACTCCTGCGAGTCCCTTGGACTGCCAGTCGATCAAACCGGTCAGTCCTAGTGGAGATCAACCCTGACTGCTCTTTAGAAGGCCAGATCCTGAAGCTAAAACTCAAATACTTTGGCCACCTAATGAGAAGGAAGGACTCACTGGAGAAGAGCCTAATGCTGGGAAAGATTGAGGGCAATAGAAGAAGGGGACGACAGAGAATGAGGTGGCTGGATGAAGTCACTGAAGCAGTAGGCGTGAGCTTAAATGGACTCCAGAAGATGGTAGAGGACAGGAAGGCCTGGAGGAACCTTGTCCATAGGGTCGTGATGGATCGGATACGACTTCGCAGCTAACAACAACAACAACAACAAATTAACCTCCCAGAGTAGCTGGACGGTTCCAGTTCTTTCCACAGTTAACTGCAGTCCTACTTTCATCTTTTTAAATTACTATTTTAAAATGTTTTAACCATGTTTTCCCTATGTTGTTTAACCCAGGAGTTAGCGCATTTGTATAAATATTAACTCAATAAACACTTCAGGGAGTAGCCAGTAGTCAATAACAGCCTTTGGAACTGTTTTGCACTGCAGAGATGAAGTGATGTCTCCCTCATTTATATGATCAGATTCAGATGATTGACTGTTTACATAGTTTCAGCTGATTCATGGCTATCTTTGGCAGATGGCCAGCCACGATACACACTGTAGGCTATTTAAACCATGATAAATGTCCTGAGTATAAATTATGTAAGACTAATGTTAGAAATTTTAAAGGTTTATCCAGGGCAGTACTCAGTATTCACCAAATCATATTACATAGTACTGAGATAAGTGAATTGTCTATGAATTTATTAACATGAATATAGCATAAGGAAACAATTTATCTAGTCCACAACTTTAAAATGTTGACCCCCTCCTTCTAAGAAAGCCTGTGGAACAATTGGGGATTTTCTCAGGAATGTTAAGACTTAAAACGGCTGTAACGTTTGTCCCTTTCCTCCATATCTAATATGCCAGGAAGGTATAAAATGAAACAGAAATTGTCCTGTGCTTCTTGCTTTGTTCCAATGTTGTCCAAAAGTTCTGGTCTTACTCCTGCATCACTATAGATCTAACACAGGTTCAAGGGTTTGCACTGAATCCTTTACTTAAGATGTGCTCAAATTATTGCTTGATGGCAGAAAAATTATTTACATGATGGCAGAAATATTATTTTCTTTTGTGCACAAAATTAACAGCTTTATTTTAGCCAAGCAAACAAGACCAGTGTTCTGAAATGTAGCCCAGAAGTTCCGATTAAATATTGAAGTCTTGATTCAGTGAAAATCTGTGCATCTGCATCAATAACTGGACTACATCTTCCAGGAGAAACTGAGCCTTTATGAAAATAGCCAAAACCACAACTATGCACTGATTCATACTCAGGATTATTTTTTGTTCTTTATTCAAGGGCTGGAATAAGGACAATTGGTTCCCTGAGCATACAGTGGTGCCCCTTGGCCCTTCCAGGGCTTAACTGACATCACATTAAAGGTCATTAAATGCTAAAGGTGAAATAAGAGATTAAATATTCAGTTTTCTGTCTGGCCAGATCCACCATATTAAATATAAACTTTTAAAGCATTAATTATTTAACTTTAAATACAGTAAGCAATGTAAGTATATTGCTTACTTATAATTATGGCCACAGGAAAAAATACATTTTAAAAAAAATAAAATTATTATAAGGGAAAATGCAAATACCAAGTTTATTGAAAACTATTTCAATCACTGTCCCAAAAATGCAATATAAGATCTCTACTGAAATTACATGATCTTGACAAAATATAGTATGTTTCAATTTTGAAAATTCTTCAAACCAAACTTTTAAACATTAGTCAATTACCATACCAAAGAAGATATTTTTTTAACAATGCAGATTAAACCTGCACGTGGCAAATAAGGACAGTTACAAAAAAAATCAACTAAAGTTGAGTGTGGCAGTGAAGAGTTAAGATCATAATAACTAGTAGAAAAAACCTCTGTGGTTCCTCCCTTACCTTCCATCACTCAGAAGAGTGTGTTTAATTTGCTTAATGTTTAATCCAGGATTGCCTCTTAAGAAAGGCCAAGGAACCAGAGATATTACTGCTCATGCGAGTTGAATAATTGAGAAAGCCAAAGAATACAGAAAAGAAATGTCAGGGCCCACTTCAATACCTCATCCTAAGAAAGCAGAACTCGTGGAAGCAGTTTCTTCCAAAAGGAACTTTTATTAGAATATGGGTTCTGACAAGAAATCTATATGTGCTGCATTGATTATAGAAAGACCTTTGATCGTGTTGATCATGTCAAGTTGTGGAATGTGCTTAGAAAAAGGGAATCTCAGAATACCTCATTGTCCTTGCAAGAAACTTATCTACATGTCAGAAAGCCATTATATGAAATATGCCAAAAGCAGCTGGCTCCAAGTTGGTAAGAGTGAGACAAGATTTATACAGTCTCTTCTTATTTATTCAATCTATGTGCTGAATATATATTAAAAGAAGCTGGATTGGAAGAAGATGAGCCTAGTTTTAAAACTGGAGCAAGAAGCATCAATAACCTGCATTGCGTTGTTAACACTATTCTGATAGCAGAATATGCAAATGATCTGCAAGTTTTAGAAATGAAAGCCAAAATACATATTAAAAATGAGACTGATCTCCCCCATGGAGATTTTTGTGACTTTCACTCTTATGTTATTTAGGAAATCATTAAAGACCTGGCTGTTCTCCAGGACTTTGGGGATAGATATTGTGGAGTTGCCTTTTGTTTTGATTTGGTTTTTCTCTGGTCAGTATATGGTTGATGTTTTCTTCTTCTGGTCAGTTGTGTTTTTCTTCTGGTCAGTTTTGTTTGTTTGTTTGTTAATTATAAGCCAATCAGAGATGTTCAAGAGTCTAGTTGATCAATAAAATAAGATTAAACATAAAGAAAAACAAGTTCATGACAACAGATACAGAAACCAGCCTTAGAACTGATAATGAAGATTTTGAAATGGGGGATGGGTTTGACTATTAATATTAAAGAAACTGTCAAGAAATACAAGTTAGGAAACTAGGGCTTGGCAGCTTAGTGATGAAGACTCTGAAAAAGGTGTTGAGACACTGTACAAGAAAATGTTGGACTTTGAAAAAGCAGGATAGGAAAAATATTAAACTTTTGAACTTTATTGTTGGAAAGAGTTCCGACAATGCTGAGAAAATGAACAAATGGATCATAGAACAAATAAATCCAGTTCTCACTTAAGGCACAAATGACCAGGTTCAAATTACCATACTTAGGAGACATTATATGAAGATCTTGGCTATTAAGAAGTCTGTAGTGTTGAGAAAAATGAAAGAAAAAATAGAAAATAACTAGCAGCAGAATGGGTGGATTTAATTACAGTGCTGATGAGTGCACTATTGGAAGATCTGAAGAACTAGGTCGGGTACAGATTATCCTGTTCAATTAGTGCTCAGTGGCTAAGGAATGAAAAGTGTTGTAATAGTTGTTTGTCCTTTGGGTAAGAGGGACAGAAAACTTTAAATCATGAAGAATTTGTTGAACGGCAATAATTACACATCAAATGATGTTTTTGTGTGTTTTTATACAAATCTCTCCCTCCCTCCCTCTCCCTCTCTCTCCAAATCTAACCAACCTAAAAAGCTGTCCTACTTTAGTTTTTCTTTATTTTAGACATGATCTTGAGCTCTTGAGTTCTCTAACACCATGTGTAGATGTTAAACATATTTACAGAAAAATGTGCTAACAAATATAAGAGGGCTATTCCACCTGGGTCTTTTTTGGCCAGTACCACGCATACATTTCCATTACTGCAGATTCTTGCTTGTGATTCTGTACTGTAAGGCTAATTAGTTTCAATTTATTTGCTCAGCTCTGCATTTACTATCTGCTATTCCATAAATATGAATTTTTCTAAATCCTTTATATCTGGCTGCAACACCTAATTATTCCTCATTTGTTTTTATTCTCTTCAATTTGGCATCATCTGTAAAGTTGGAAATCATGTTTTCATATCATAATAAGAGCTCTGAGGTACTAAGAAGGAAAACAAATCACAATCAATAAAGATGTTCTTCAGTGAGGATTTAAATGAAAGTCTAAATTAAGAAAACAAGTGAGCACTGCATGAAATGATAGGATAGGGAAGGGTAGAATTAGAAAATAAATTAAGTAAAACTTAATTTCAGATAACAAGAGAACAGGAAGGAAAGCCATGACAAAGTTATGACACCAAAATGTATTTAGTGATTAATCCAGACACACCGTTATTTTCAGGTATATTTGCCATAGTATTGTCTTTTCCCCCCATTTACTAATGAAGATCAACTTCAAAATATAATTGGATGCAGGAAACCTCTGAACATAACATGAAATCTAGAAAAATGAAAATTAGACTGCCAGTGTAAAGATATCAAGTTATGTCTACATTGTAATATTATGTTTATTAGACCACTATCTAAATTAAACTTTAAAATTCTATTTATTGCATGTCAAGAACTCTATCTGAAGAGAGATTCAGACAAAATATATTTATATTTTAGAAAATAGATTATCAGCCCTTAAATCTTTCTTTATCTCAGAGGTACCATGAAACCTGCATAGTATTAATGAAGCTTGGTTAAATTATTCACATTAATTTAAAATCATTACTTAATGTAGAGATGATGAGCCAGGAGTTCCTTCATTGCCCTTCATTGTGTAATTCTTCATTTTGAAATTCTGCTGAATACAGTTTACAAAGAATGTGAAATGCTCCTTTGATATAATTTGGTTGGCACGGCACTGGCTAACGATTTTTCAATATTTTTAATGAAGAAACAAAGCTACCTTTGCTTTGTGGATTCTTTTATTTTTTTATTCATGTTCCCCTTTTCTCTGTTTCATAAATTAAGCAATAATCTTGATTTCTGGTTCTAGCACATTTTCTATCTACCCAAGATAGCAGAAATGCCTCTGCTGAAGTTCTGCATTGTTCTGCTACTAAATTCTGCTGAAGTTCTGCACAGTTACTATTCTTAGGAACATTATTGTTTTTCTCTTTCAAATGCAGAACTTCACACATGTATTAAGACTGTTCCAATAGTGCTGGCATCAGACTAGAATCACTGATGCAAATTATTAAGTAGCTGATAATGTAAATTTTGAAGGAGCATGTAAAAGTTGGTTGTGTTGGTCAGTGGGAATTGCCTTTTTTTGTAAATCTAGCATGGGAATAATCCCATTTTCCCAGATTAATGGTGTGTAAGGGCATCCATGGGTTTAATGTAAAAAAAATTAAAATGTTGGCATTACCACATGATCAGAGATATCATCTTTTCTGATCCTCCTTGCAAATACCCCTGATTATGTGGCTAAAAATTACATTATTAGTATTTCCTATAAGCAGTCTGGATTTTCTTCACCCTGCATACAATGTTTTGGTATGGGAGGGAGAGTATTTTTGAACATCTTTCTTCAGTATCAGCTCCTGTATATTTTGAAACCCAGGAAGAGTGTCTGTTATTATTCACCTTCTTTTGCATTGGACTTGTGCTGCCAGTTGGAATAATTTTATATTTTTAAGATATTGAGGATTTGATTAGCTTCTATGTTTTCTTATTTTTTTTACCTTCAATAAGAGATTTCTTCAACTTCAGTAGAAGAAGTGAGATTCTATCTTATTTCCAATCATCAAAGTGGAATCACCAACATATATGAAGCTGTTATTTTTTTCAAGTAATTTTAATTCTAATTTCTTTTTTCAAAGTATTTTATTAATTTTCTATTATTACAATTCATTAGTGCTGAGCAAATATAATTTTCGCTGCTGTTAATACATGTAATGTTAAATATACACCTTGCTTATCACATTTTTCTGGAATTATACCTAATTAAAAAGTTCAGGTTTAAAATCTACGTGTTTTTCTAACATCTTTTCTAACCAACTATGTATTTTTGTCCATTTGTTTTTTGCTTTAACACATGTCCACCACAGGTGATAATATGTACCAGGATTTTGATTACATATCCAGCATTTAAAATTTAATTTTAATTCTAATTTCTATTCTAGTCATTTCTTATTATATATTCTGTGTTTGTATGAAAATTTCATTCACACAGGGGTGATACTTATTCTGGTTTTAGAATTTTGTATAAATCTGAGATTACTTGGTTATTTATCTTAGCACCACATTGCTGTGATGGAAACAGTCAAGATCAAAGTAAATAGCATATTTGATAGTGCTAAAGGTAGCCTTCAGTATCTTTTTAACCTAAGACTAGCTAAAGTAAAGAAGCATTTCTAGCTAAGAACATGACTCCTGTTGTACCAGATTATAGGCTCATCTAGTACAGCAATCTATGTCATATTGTAGTCAATTGGATATATTTGGGAAAGTCAGAACTCTGGACTGGAAAGTGATTTCCTTAATATTTCACCAGAATCAGCCTAAAAACATAAGGGAACTCTGAATTCAGCTCTACTCTTTACAAAACTGAATCATTAAAACAAAGCATCCATCATCCATCAATTAATACCAATTAATAATGAGGAAACATTTCTTGAACTACTAGAAATAATGCATAATCTTTTATTGAGGTCAACTGTGGTGATGCAATGTCTCTTCCCTAATTTTATTTATAAATATTTTACTATGCAATTATTTTGAATCTATCAATTATATATATTTTTCTTTGTCTGAAACATGTCCATATTTAAAAAGCAAATATATGGAGAATTATTTTAAAAAACTGCTTGTGAAAAAAGCTGATATATCCAATCTTCTTATTCTTGTACTGAATAAATAAGTACTGAATATTATTTCTTTTACTGAATAATTTGACATTAAAGTTATACCTATGTAAAGTCAATGTGAAACAAACCAAATCTGTGAAATAGGCCTGTATATAATTTAGATTCTATTGGGTTAACCAGGATAACATAATATGGCAAAGTTAAAAATGGTAACATAGATAAGACAGAAATATAAGATTGATTCTGATAGGTCATTTTTAGAACATATAAACAAAAAAAAAGTATTTTAATGAGTGGAGAAGGTTATCAGAAGCACAGCCAAAAAACAGACTGGTAAATTCAGTGTAATAGTATTTTCATTCAGGCTTCAAATTCTTATTTTGCTTCTGTTATCAATGTGGCATTTTCTATCCAGAAGAAGTTATCTAAGGTCCCATTTCAATATTAGTTTCATCACAGAATTTTGAATTCAGTCTGGCTAAGTGAGATAAATGTTGTTCATCTTCTTAAGAGTATTAATTTCTGCTCTGGCTGGTTGCTATGCAAGGTGGATTTTCCCCACCCCTCACTATATTTTCCTATTCTGACATTTTGGATTTAGGATAGTGCATTTTTTTCCAGACCTATTCAAACTCATTTCTATTTATAGAGGAACATTACAGAACAGCCATTAAAATAATCTGTTTGACGTTTCTAACAGGCTCCTTTTTATGAATTTTATTCTAGAAGAGGAAAGTAACAGCTGAATGTTAGCATTTTAAGAGTGAAACAAAGAAAGCTGGAACTAACTTTGCTGTTATATCTTCAGAATTAAGTCAGTAAAGAGTGGCTAGTTTATTACAAAATTGAAAAATGCAATCAGCGGCAACTATGTGAGCTTCCCATTTTGTATGTGAAAATGGAGTTACTTTTTGATATTACTCAGTACAAACCTAAAATCACTAATTATAGCAACATTTCTTATGCCGTGCTGCCTAAAAATTCTGGCTACTACAATCACCACAGGGGTGTTGGGGTGGGGTGGGGGTAACAGGTTCAAGAATAGGAGATGTGGGTTCAGTGAAGACAATAGAATTTAATTTTGAATATACAGTATCTGTAAATTTGATTTCACTGTGCAACTGAGCCTTCCATGGACTCACCCATCTGAAAGATTACAGGTTCAGCACTTAGGGGGCTTTTCTTTGTCTTCTTTCCATGGAGACTAACAAATAAAACAGATCACTAATGAGAACTTCCAATTTTCTATGGAGAGTTACTTTCCTTTCAGAGAACTGATAGAGAAAATACAGAGAACAAGAAGATGTTTCGGGTTGCTGTTGCTTCAGAGTAGAGTTAAGCAAATAAAACAACAGAAAATCACCTTTTAACTTACCACCCATTTCTGTACTTACTTTTTAGGGAAAAGTAACCTGACAGGTTACAGTTGTATTTAGGTTTCCTTGGGATGAAGCAAGTGAATTTTGGAAGGATGCTGGCAAAGATCAAGCAACCTCAGACTTCCCAAATGCTGACAGCTGTATTCTCCAGCTTCTATAGCTTTTGGGGTACAATTCACTTCATCATTCCTATTCAGAATTGCTATTGGTTAATGAGGATTGGGATAAAATGTGTTATCTAACGCACTTGGTGAACTCTAGTTTGCACTGAACTATTACACTACGTTGAACAATAGTTTTAAGGAAATGGTCTACTGCAGAGATCTCCAACCTTTTGGGCACCAGGGACCAGTGCCATGGAGAAAGGTTTTTCCATGGACCAGAAGGGATGTAGTTTTGAATACTGCCTGCATCCCAAGGATGGAGCTTTGCTTGTTTGTGCTGGTATGCTGTGGACCAGTGCCGGTCCATGGACTGGGGGTTGGGGACCCCTAGTTTACTGCTTCTTGGCTGCTTGAAGGAAAAGCATGTTCGGCTCATACAGGGAAAAGAGATAAAAATCAAAGCATAATAATCTGCATAATACAAATTTACCACAGTTAGAAATAAAGATATTGATTCATTTTTAATGTTCTGAAAATAATTGGAAAGCTAGGAAAATGAAATGGGGTTGCTTGGCAACGCTGTCCCGTGATGAGGAGTGGAAAGGTATCACCTGCATTTCTAAAACTGGAGAGTGAGGTGGAAAGGTATCACCCACATCTGTGACCTCAGCATCTTATTGCAGGATGAAAGCAGGGAAGGTGCCGGCACCCCATGCTTTTAAGGCATTAAAGGTCGACAGCAGAGCTTTGATACGGGATCAGATCTGGACAGGTAACCAAAGTCCTTTTATTACTGGTGAGAGAGCACAGTAATAGAGGCTGTCAGTCTCAAATATATTCCAGACAAGCCTATGAGGCTGATGAAACCTTATTTTTTCTATTCAAAATGTTTACCCCATCCCATTCCAACATAATAATTTTGCGTATTGGCTATGACTTTAAAAAATGAAGATTAAAAATGTGTGGAGATTGTGGGTTATATGCTATGTTTCCGGATACATATTTTATTTTTCAATAGCATTTTCTGCTTTGGATATATGTATTTTCCTATTGAGATTCATCTTTGTTAACAGACTTCAGCATCAAGATTTTTTTAAGCAATCAGTGCCTATGTACTTTGCTGTTCTAACAAGCAGTTCTATGGGTTTTCTTCATTGGATATTCTTGTTTTTTTTATAATATATCATGTACACCCACAAACTTTCATATTGTGATTCACCGTTATGTCAATATTTTTCAGATTTTGTCAAAACTCATATTCATCTCTTCTTAGCCAGCTCCAACTATCAGAGGAGAAGAAAGGTTGACACCAGATGGAAAATTGAAGCCATGCTTAGTATTATGAGATCAGCTTAATGAAACATATTGGTTTGTGGATTACTAAGATGTTGAGTTAATGCATGGAATCAGTCATGAGTTCAGAAAAACAGGAAAAGAAACAAACAAAAATCTATTGTTTTACCTTTATCTCTGAATCTAGTGATGACATTCTGCTAATCTGATTTAATATTTAAAACATTTTTATTGACATAATCTTTCCTGATCCGAGACACTATTTTCTGAAATTCACCTGTTTGTGTGCCAATCATCGTATGTTCTAACATTTCAGGGTTGTTGTTGTTGTTTAAAAATGGATAATATGCACATCTGAGCTAGGTCTCTGTCTGCATTTTCAAAAAATAGTTTTTTCCCCCTAATTTTGGCTCTTTTTCTGCTTGTACATGACATTGCATTAGCAGCAGGAGTTATTGATTTAAGGTCTGCTAAATTCTCAGCCTTTCTCATGCTAGTATTTAATTGTTCCATTCCAAGGGATCTTGTGTTTCTTTTTATATTGATCTCATTAACATTCTGATTTGGTTTCATGCTGTTCAGCCTCCTTGGTTGCCTTTTGCTGTTATTTTTTTATTGAATTCTCTTTCATGTTTCATTTTACATGTTTGCTGTGAGTTTTTTAGATACCAATTTCCGTGTATCATATTCTTTTATGAATCCAGAATTTCCAATATTTATTCATTAGGAATTAAATGTTAAGCTATTTACTTGTGATACAAGCTTTATACACTGGATGCCAGCTTATTTCTGATAATCCAGCTGACACCAGAATCAGCACATTTGAAAGCTCTTTAATTTTTTTTTCTCCATAATAGTGAATAATATATATCTTTAAAAGTCTCATTTAACTTCTATTTCTGATCCATGTAAAATTCCATGTAGTGGAACAGCATGTATCAGACATTTAGAAAGTAATGAGGCAATTTTATGAATTTTGAAGTGTTCTTTGAAATAAAAAAATATGTAAGATGTGAAGAATTTAGAAAGACACTAGACAGCCCGTGCTGTGTTGTGTCATCATTTCAGGTATATTTCCTTATCTAAACTGAGAAACAGAATGAGCAAGCAAAAAAGCAGTGGGAACAGGATGATTTCCAACTTTCCAACTTTCTGCCAGCTTCCCCATGGAATTTCCTTGAGGGAATCTGGCAGAGAGCATTGGAAAATTCTCTTCGCTTCCTAGCTGGCAGGTAAATTGTTGCTGGTGAGTGGGTGAGGGAGTAAGAGATTGCAAGACTGCCTGTTCAATAGAACATTGAAAATGAAGATCATGTAACTGCAGCAGCAGCCTAGCAGTACAATAGCAGTCAGTAGCACTGAAACAGTCACAACTTTCACAACTTTTATTTCCTCAGGAGTCAAGGGTTCTGGATTTTGGACACATTATATAAGTTATCTCAAAATTGTTGCCACATGATGCACCATTTTGCTCAGTTAAAGGTCATGACAATGAGAGTCTATACTAGACAATACTAGAGCTCCTAGATCTAATAGACAAACAGTAAACCACTGGATTATTTCAGAGATTATCAGATTCCCCAATTTCTTCAACAAAGACAGAGCTTCTAATGTGCTACCTTCATTGGAAAAGTTGGTATACATTCACAGCTGCAATAAAAATACCACATGTGAATTATATATCAGAGTCAAACATCAGCATACAAAATATATTATGACATTTTTATTATGTCATAAACTGCTTTATGGTAATGTTTATATCATAGAATGCTTTTATAAAATTTCCCAAATTTCAGTTCCATGGGTGTCATTGGTTCTGGATTTCGATTGCATTATGTAAGTTAGCCCATTTGATGTAACTTGGTTCAAGATTTGTTGCCTATAATGCAACATTTTGCCCAGTTAAAGCTTACAGAGATTTTAGTAGCATATTGATAGATGATTCACATATACAGATGTTTAAGTGAATAATTTGCAGTTCAGAGGGGGTTCATTTGCAAAATAAAACTAAAAAAATAATCTGAGAGTTTGGTTATCAAACTTTCATACTTCTTGTATTAAAAATAGTTTGTGTCGGTGAAGTATGCTATGAGTTTTGCATGATGTGAAGGGGACAATACATTCTAAACAATATGGACTTTGTAATACTTGAAACATAGTTTTTGTAGTACTGTTGCAGTGGTTAACTAACATTGCTTTTTCAAATATATTGCTAATAATTTGCCATAAGCCTTAACCTTCAAGAAAACCCTCCCTTTTAGAAACCAGAACTGGCAGGAGAGCATTTGATATATTGTAGATAATGCTTTCATTTTCAGCTGTTCTCAAGCCTCCATGAACAAAGAAAATATTCAATCCCAACCTTGGGAAACACTTGAGAACTCATGTTACCCATTCTGGTGTTTTTCATTTGCAATTTTTTTTTAACTTTTATTCAAAATGCAATGCTCTTTTCTGTGCTCACATATTATTCGATGCTTTAATTCTTATGATGTAACTGGACAGATTGTTAATTCTAAACCAAACAACTTTTATTTTGAAGTTCTTTGTTGTGCTAACTGTAAAAGTAAATGTAAGCCTTTTTTGTAGATTCCTTGTTTTCATAGGGGGACCCAACTTTATCAGAGTGGCTCTAGTAAATTGCCTTTAAATGATCTTTTGAAAGAACAACAACAACAACAACAACAACAACAACAGTAGTGGTAGTAGTAGTAGTAGTAGTAGTAGTAGTAGTAATAGGAAGGGATCTTGGAGGTCTTCTAATTTATACCAACCCCAGGCAGCAAACCCTATACCATTTCAGACAAAATGGTTATCTAGTCTATTCTTAAAAACTTCCAGTGTTGGAGCATTCACAACTTCTGGAGGCAAGTTGTTCCACTGATTAATTGTTCTAACTGTTACGAAATTTCTTGTTAGTACTAGGTTGCTTCGAATAGAATAGAATAGAATAGAATAGAATAGAATAGAATAGAATAGAATAGAATAGAAT
>JAKJMR010000090.1:1760358-1772195 GCA_024449315.1 Daboia siamensis | reverse complement strand
AATAGAGCTGGAAGGGACCTTGGAGGTCTTCTAGTCCACCCCACTGCTCAAGCAGGAGAACTTACACCATTTCAGACAAGTGACTGTCTAGTCTCTTCTTAAAAACCTCCAGTGATGGAGTGCCCATGATTTCTGAAGGCAAATGTTCACTGGTTAATTGTCCTCACTGTCAGGACGTTTCTTCTTAATTCTAGGTTGCTTCTCTCTTTAGTCAGTTTCCATCCATTGCTCCTTGTCCTGCCTTCAGGTGGTTTGGAGAATAGCTTGACTCCCTCTTCTCTGTGGTAACTTATTGTGTTTGCTTATTGGAAAAAGTAAACTGAGGCAGAACCTAGGGCCAGATGTGGCCATCAAAACAGATTGCACAACTTCTAAGCTGCACAAATTTGGATTTATTATGAAGTCATATTCATGTCATAATTTTCATTCCACTGTAAAACAAAAATACAAGATTATCATGATCTACACACACACACATAAGTGCCATATCAAAAGGGGAAAAAATTAAAACCAAATGTACTAAAATATTTGTATCTATTAAAAACATATGTAATAGGAATAAATAGGAGCAAAAGGGAAGGCATTTGGCAAAATTCTGATCGAAAGGGATTGAGAGATGAAAATGAGCAAAATTTGGGAAGTTTAGTGCAGCATTATGCAGGGCATAAAAGTTGTGCAGACTAGGTTTTTGTTCTTCAGCAGATACAAAATGAATGCAAAACAGGAATTAGAATAAATTGCATGTTCAGCAACTGGTTCAACACTGAAAAGGAATATAAGGTATCTGTGAAAAGATTAGGTTGAAAAACATGGACTATTTTAACATTTTAAAACTATATTTAATTTTCAATGATATTTCTATAGACATAGAAAGTATAAGTTAATTGCCATAACTCAAGTGCTGCATCTCATAAGTAGTGAGAACTTTATATATACTTATCTAATGTAAAAGTAATAAACATAGATATGTTAAGTAATTGGAAATATTAACAGTCTACACTTTCAAGATATCACCTACCAGATTTTCTAACTCAATAGGACATATTAATATTCCAGTCCAGCAAATGATGTAAATAATATCCTTATCACTGCTTAGAAATACTGCAAATACAACCTCAGACTAAGAAGAAAGGTAGCATTTATTTCTGCCTCCATGGCATGATTCCTGTATGGTTTTAGATACATTGGAAATTTTACTTCAGAGTTTCCTGAAAAGGCAGAGAATAGTGTAGACAACTGTAGATTACCTAGCACTTATCAAGTCTGTTTAATTGTAGCAGATCTCCAGCAATTTTCTAAAACAACATTTTTGATACTAGAAAAACCTGGGAGGCAGTGGTGGGATTCAGCCGGTTTGCACCACTTCGGCAGAACCAGTAGCTAATTTTTTCTTGCCCAGGCCCAGAATGGACTTCTGGGAGCAGCATCCACACAGAGAACCAGTTGTTCACATATTTGAATCCCACCACTGCTGGGAAGTCTTCTATCTAGTCCAACCTCCTGCTCAAGCTAGAATCCTTATACCATTTCAGACAAATGGTTATCCAATCATTTCTTAAAAACCTCCAGTGTTGAAGCACCCACAACCTCTAGAGGCAACTCATTCCACTGCCTAATTGTTCTAACTGTTAGGAAATTTCTCCTTAGTTCTAGGTTGGTTCTCTCCTTGATTAGTTTCCATTCATTTTTTTTTGTCCTGTTTTAGTTTACACAGCAAATCAGTTTAAGCAAAATTGCAGTGTTGTCTTCCAATATAGATGGCTAGATTTATTATACACTTAGAACGTATTGCAACATAACGACTTCATTCTAGGAAATTTATATTGTATAACTTCTCATTGACTTGCAATGCCCATTTAAAATATTCTTCAAAAAGATATTGTACTAGAGGATCAATAAAATATCTACCCTCTCTGAGCCCAGAGAAAAGAATCCAGATTTTAGAAAATACTATCCGTGTTAGTGTCAGGACCCACTTCAACTAATCACCCAAGAAAGCAAAACTCTTGAAACAGGCATTGCCTCAAAAGGAAACTTTTATTAGGGACTAGTGATAATTAAGCAAGCAATATGCTCCCTCCTACCAAAGTCATAATGTCCATTTGAAATCCAGTCAATTCACAGGTGGCCTGGTGGGCGGCTGACTGGCATGGTAGGCGTGCATCTCAAGGTCTTCTCCAGCTTTCATTTCCTTGTAACTGTCTTCTAGATAAGGAAATACATTCCATACTCAAAAGGAGGAGGCCAGACAAAGAAAGGAGAAAGTGAAAGTTAACACTATGAATCCCCCATACAGCCCCTCCCCCATACAAGAATGCCAGGCCCCAAAAAGATAGAAGAAAGGAGAGAGCAGATGAGGAGTTTTGGGGTCTGACAGTTAGCCTGCTGTTTAGTGAAATCTATTAAGGAAGGCTGTTAAAACAGTCACATATTCCGTGAGAGCAAAATAATAATGAAGAGGAAGGACTGCATGAAAACACTGATGGATATGCCACCACAGTTTAAGAAGCAAAAGTTTTTTTAAAATTATTGTGCAGCATCCTTCTTCAGTCCTTGAAAGGAAAAGAAATGTTATGCTTGATGGTAAATATTTAGGGACAAGTTGTTTTCAATAAGGAATAACTTGTTACTCATAAAAAGTGGTTAGTATATTTAGTTAGAGCTAGTCCTATGGTAACACTTTTATTTCAAGTAGATTAATGAATTGTTAAGACTTTTCAATGTCAAGGAAACCCCCTTGGAACTCCACATAATTTTATTTAAATTATGTTTATTATATGATGATAAGGCTTTTACTTTTCTTGACTTCCAACTTTATCATTGAACATAAATTTCTATTTCCTATATAATATTTTATTGAAGATTTTAAATAAAATAGTAAAAGCAACTTCTATTTCTCTGTAGAATATAAGCACTCAGGTAAAAATCTCATTATGAGCATGGTTAGAAACTGACCTCTTTAACGTCATAGCAAGAGCATAGCTCCGTTTTTAGCCAAAGTTATACTGCATTTCCTACATTTAAGATTACAAGGCATATTTGAAAGATATTGCGTGGAATTAATCTTTATTCATTTAACCGATTTTCACTTAGAGATAAGCTCTATTTGAACATTCTAGATATTTTTTTCCCAAGTCATAGGCAAGTATTAGTGCTTTAGACTTGCTTCTGGCCAATCAGGTCCTTAAATTCTGAATTACTGCAAAAAATTAAATTGTTCTATATTCCATTCAATATTAAGTTGAATATTTAATATTCAATTAAAACATATACTGTATTACCTTAAAAGTCACTCCAGATGCATTACCACATCTTAAAACTCCCAAATTTCTTACAGTATTAGAAATACATTTTTTTTAGAGGAAAGATTACCCAAAAGGGAGGTGTGATAGGAAAAAAAAAGGAATCCTGCTTTATTGCCTAGTTTTGATTTAATGGCTATATGTTAGTTAATATGATTTTATAAAAATAAACACAGTTTAAACATGGAAAGTACCTCTGAATTATATACAAATCTATAATTTATAACTATATCAAGAATTAGGGGTTTATAACCCAGGGCAGGGAGCAAAAATATTATTCCCCAATACTGAAAAGACAGGTTTGGAGAGTTGTTCTTGTTTTTGTAGAATTCAAATGTACTAATTAGAACTATGATTAGAGGGGAAAAAACTGCTGCCAAACAATGAACAGTTAGTGAAGACACAGAAAAAAATAAGAAAGATTGGTATAATCTGTACATGTACAAGAAATTCTAATATATTTTTAATGACTAAAAAATGATCACAATGCAGTTTAAGGGAGGGAACTTGCTTTGTTTCCTCTATCAAGGTGATTTTGCTACTCTTTTCTGCAGGGAGGCTGGACCTACTTGATTAGTCTTCTTGCTACAGACGGACTCACTGGGATTCCGAGGAAAACTGGGGATTTTACCTGAGGTTCTACTGGATGGGCCTACTGAGACCTTGGCCACTGTCTGGAACAGAGAGGTGGTGGCTGTCTTGGATAGGATCACACTTGTGCAGTCTCTCTTGGCCCATCACTCCTGGGACTGCCCATAGTTTACAAGAGATTTGAAGGAGCTGAAAAGGGTCAGGAGATGTCTAGAGTGCTGTTGGAGAAAGACAAGGAATGAAACTGATTGATCATGAGTTAGCACTGCCAATAAGGTCTACCTCATGGTAAAAATGGCAAAATTTCAATATTTCTCCATTCTTATTGCATCCACAGGGAACTGTCCAGAAGCCTTGTTTAGGGTAAACTGGATCCTCCTGGGTAAGAGGGATCTTCAGGGTCACATTGAGGAATTTTCAATGCATTTAGTGGATTAAATTGCTTGGATCTGTTCTCAGTAGGAGACTGAGCACAATGCAGATCCTTAGGAGATGGCTGAGGAACAGACATGTCCAATTAACTGGGAACAGTTTGATCCCATTGGATCCAATGAAGTGGACAGTGTTCTCAGAATTATAAACATGGCTATCCTATGAATTTGATCCATGCTTCTCTTAGTTAGTGAAGGTCATCCAGGAGTTGACATGTGGGTGGGTCTCAGCGACAAAGAATTCATCCTTGAGAGAACAGATGTTCTTGGCATGATTTAAAGAGACACTGGTGTGTCCTCTTCTCAATAAGCTATCACTGAACACCATTATTCTGGATAATTTTCATCCACTCTCCATCCAAGGTGGTTACGTAGGTAGTTGCACTGAAGTGCTAGAGGATCCTGTATGAGACAGATTATCTGGACCCTTCCAGTCAGAATTCAGCCCTAGATATGAGACAGAAATAGCATTAGTTGCATTTTTGGATGACATCTCACGGGAGCAGGATGTAGGTAGTGCATCTAACTTGGCTCTTCTTAATCTCTAGGCAGCTTTCAGTACTATTGACCATGGTATCCTTTTAGGTTTGCTTTGGCAGCTGAGAGTGGGGGCATGGTTTTGTGCTGGTTTACCTCTTTTCTCTAAGACTATTCCCAGTCAGTGTTGATGGGGAGTGAGAAGTCCAGCCCACAGCCCCTGCTTTTGGGAATCCCCTAGGGCTGGATGCTCTCTCTGCTCCTTTTTAACATCTACATGAAGCCACTGAGTGAGATCATCCTTCACCATGGAATAAGGTATCATCAGTATTGCATCCTGTTGTACATCTCTGGTGAACTAAATAATGCTGTGTATGGCATTTTCTATGCAAATGCAAGCAGATATTTTTTATCTGTCTTTTAGATGACTATTTATTTTCCCATATGCAAGTTTAGTTAACTAAGGATAGAAGCATGACATCACATTTCTCTCAAATGACTTGAAATATTTCAAGAACTGAAATCAACATGATAAAATGACTACATATGAAACTGACATAAACATGTTTATGTATACCTATTATTGGTGTCTAAAAAGCTATCTTTCTTTCACTGAAGTAACAAGACAGTAGGAATAATAATATTTTATGGTATTACATATTCTGATGTGTACATTTTTAATTTCTATGGTATTTTACTGCATTATTTTGAATTTACAAGCTATCAATCTATTATCAACAAATGTAACCTATTAATGAACTGTTAGTGTAAAATATAGTGTTAGTCTGTTAATTAGCACTAGGTAAAATTATTGGTAGAAAGAAGTGGTAATAGACTAAACATTTGAAAAAGAACAGGCAAGCTCCCTCTGTGCCTTTCACCTAAAACTGACAAAGTTTTCCCAAGCTTTTCTTTATCATCTGTCTGCTTTATATACCGTAATTAAATTAGTTTATATGTTATTTCACTTGTTATAATTAGTGTCTATTAGTCTATAGTAAAAATATAGAGCAGATTGCAAATGCTGAAAATTCATAAATGAATAGCCTGTTAGTATCCACACAACAAATGTAGTATGTCTGTCAAATGATTGATTGCTTGAAAAAATGCCATTCTCCAGGGCTATCCATTGCTGGATTAATCATATCTCAGGACAACATGTCAGAGAATATCAAATGAGTGATTTAATCAGAAATAGCTTTGCAATTGTAGAATTGCTTTCCAGCTGGCGAGAACATGGCCTCAGCACATAAAGATATTAAATGGATTTTAAAGACCCATTTAACTCAGGGGATGGGGATTCCCTCTAGGTTTTATATGATGCTGATTTGACAGCATTGTAGAATATTCTTTATAATATACAGATTTATAATATTTAAAACCATGGTACTACTCTAAATCATTTGTGGAGATAACCCAGAGCTCATTACATGATTCACTAAATCTGCATAATACTTTAATATTAAATTCACCTTAGAATGATTACTCATAACCTACCTCATGGATACGAGCATGATATATTTCTTATCTCTTTTCAGTCTTTTGTATGTATAGCATCTTCCTCTCCAATTATGTCTAATGAATTTATCTTCATATTTCAGGCAGGAACAGCGGCAGAGATTAATCAACACAATAGTTGTGGTAGAAATAAAGCAACCTTCTTAAGAGGTCACTGCTGGAATGCCTTAATTATAGAAAAGTCATCATTTTTCTATTGTCAGCAAAATTTATCGTATCTTTGGTGTACTAAAAATTCTATGAACTGCCTTCCAAATATTTTTTAGTAAATATGTTAAGTGCAATGTTACCCAGACTACTTATCTTGACATATTCTTGAAAATTTTCTATTTCTCTTCTAGATTTTTCTACTGAAGACTTATTATTTTTTTGCATGGGATGATTTTTTGTCCATTTGTACAGGATTGGCCACTTTATTGGGTAATGAAGTATTGATTCAGGCTCTGTTTTCTACTAAACATTGCAAAATCTAATTCTTAGGTCTAACCAGTATGCAGGAATCTTTAAATAAACACTGAATTAAATTGTTATCTACCAGTTCTTCAGCCAGGTGACACTATAGTGTCACACATCCTGATTGGTGATCTTTATGCTACTGCAAGGATTGTTCCAGAAAATGGTGCTATTCTTATCTATCCTTTAGAGGCCATATGGATCCCCTAATTTTGTTTCCCTTCCCTTTACTAGCTAAGGAAGAATAATGACCAATTACTTTTCATAAGGGACATAGTTGAGCCTAGGGAAGGAGGCAAATTTTGATAGCTAGATTAATGAATTTAGCCTTCTGTCAAAATTCACTCTGATTTTATGCAAGTGTTTGAGTATGTTCAAAGTATGTTCAGTTGAGTATGTCCAGCTGATACATGGGCTTTTTTTGCACATGTGCTTAGAGTTAGTCCATAAGAACTCTAAACCCTTAAGAACAGGAAGGGTTGAAGATTTGTGCCATGAAGCAACAGAAAGGTAGCTTGAATGGGACACCATTCAACTATGTTCCTGATAATTGTGACATTTAGTTTAGAATAAACAAAGTAGACTTGTGTTACACAAGTGCTAAGTCATCCCATCCATTAGTATTTCTACGTATTTCAACGGAATATACTGAATCCCATGATTTTGAGACAATGCTCCCATTAATTTACCTTCAAATTTCATTGGTTTTTAACTCCATGACACTCTGCCCAGGTGCACCTGGGGGTTCTAAATGACGTCCTTTACCAACTTTGCACATTCTTTTTTCATAACAGTAAAGAGTCTTATATACACAATAACACTATGAGCTAGACTGTTTGAGGTATATACTCTCAGAAGGATGACTATAGATGGACAGTTCATAGAAGATGACTCACATAAAATACATGCACTAGGAAAAGAAATGGAAGCTTCTATAGTGTGTCTGCCAAGAAATGGAGATTTACAAGTAAGATAACATTGATATGATATTGGAATATGCACTCTTCCTGTCTTGGAAAATATCCAATAAGCTGCAGGGGAAAAATAAAGGACAGATATGAATAGCACTGGTGCTTATGATGTGGCTGAGTTTTAGACAACAGGATGTGTGATTGCTCATAGAGAGATAACAAAATATAAATAATAATGGTACATACTGTAGAATATCAGAATCATGGAAAATGTGATATTGTTTGATCAGAAAAACCAAGTTTAAAACTTGCATTGTAGAAATCTTGAACTGAAATGGATTAGAACAGGCCCTTTCACATCAGTGGAGGGCAATATATTCTACTGCAAATATGAGTCACATAGAGGAAATGAAGTAGCCATTATTACTAACCAAAGGGTATAAAAATCAGTCCTCAAATACAATTTTAAAAATTACAGAGTGTTTTTAATTTGAATATAATGAAAGTTAAACAATATTACGGTAATCCAAATCTATATTGGAAACTTTATCTGACAAACAGAGAAACAGAGGAAACAAATGTAACTGAATTCCCCCAAAAGCAAGAAGAAACAGAGGCTTAAGTCTAACTAAACTGAGGATAGCAATTAAACTGGAAAGGATAAAAATATAAGAAAGTTAAAGAAATGAAGGGAAAGTTTCATTCATAGGTGAGCACGACAAAAAAGATAAAAGGTAAAGTTTTGCTAGAGAAATAAGATACAAAGAAGACCCTGATGTGTCTGGGACCAACTCATCCTCCTTTAAACTAACATCTGGAGAGGTGTCTGGAGAAGGACATCATCATCATCATCACAATTTATATAAGATATCACAAATTTTCAGTGACTTAACCACATTGGATGTGACTCTAAAGAATGTCAAGGCTGAGATATTGATAAAAGAGCTTGTCTACTTTGCCAATTTCTTCTCAGTGTCCTTTCCCTTTTGCTTATCGGTTAGGAGTTCATTTCTGGATGAGTGAGGAATAACAATTGAAGTAAAATTGCATACTATAATAACAGTGCTGCACAAGAAATAAGTTCACCCATCCTGAATAGCTTTTTCCCAGATCAAGGAAGAAGATATGATTTAATCCTCATACCCACTGAACAATGGTATATTTATATATTTGTCAGTAATTGTTTTTTCTATAGCATATCTTCATGACATTGTTTTACTGATCACCAACAGTTTAATGTAAGTTTTAACTCTCCTGATTTTTCTTCTCCTGATTTAGCTTATGTCATGGACATGAGTTATTAGTGATGTTGCTGATAATGTGATCAGTGGCTCAGATCTGTTCAGCTCCTCTGCAAGATTTTAGGTTCCTCTCTGGCTACTGGGCACAGACTTCCATGGCTATTTTGATGTAGGAGGCAAGAAGGTCAGAACTCTAGTTTCTGCAGAGACATCTCCCTGCAAAATACTCTGCTTTTCTCTCTCATGCATTCTCTCCCTTTCTCTATTTTATCCAAAATGCAGATTCTCAAATCAAATAGATGCATATTTTACTTATCCTTATATAATAATTATAGCACTAAAAATCCTCAAAACTACATCCTGCCCTATGCAACATGTCAAGGTAGAAAAGTAAGTCTACACATAATAAGAAAGAAAAAAGTCCGTAGTATACAGTGTACCAGAAAACATGCCAAATGTTGCCTTTACAGTGGGAGGGTGAGAGGAAATTAACTGCTAGTCCATTTCTCAAAGAGGTTTTTATGATACTCACTGTCGCTATTCTGCACATAAAGTGGGCAAAATATGTTATGACTGGAGCTCTGCATAGATTGCATAATGTGCCTATAAGTGAAAAAGCAGTTCAGGTACCAATATGATCCTTGTAATTGTATCTTCTCTACTGCCAGTTATCATTAAAACATTCTAGTGTTTAAACTTTTGAGGGTACATGCAGTATTTTCTAAAGTGACTATCTGATGACAGTGAGAGATGTTATCTCTGTAGGGGTATATTTGTATCCTCTTCAATCAGGAGTGGTCAGCTCCTCTTTACTTTTTTTCCGTGAGTTCCTTATACACATTTAATGTACAAATACAAGACATTTTTTTTACATTCATCTTCTTCCACTTCAAAGTGTAATGCTGAATGGAAGAGGAACTTGTATTATATTGTTAATAAGTCACAAAGGCAGTGAAAGCAGAAACTAGAGCATAGATCTGCTTACTCATCTTGAATAATGGTAAAAGTAATTTGGAATATATTTTTTCTTGTCAGTGTGATTTTTTTTGTCTTTTGTTTTGTTCTGCTTTTGTTTTCTATGCACATATTTGATTCTGTAAGTCAGAAATGTTGCTCTTAGATGTACATCATAAGAATAATTTTATTTATTCATTTGATACTAGAAATGACATAATTTATCAGAACCTAAAAATAAAAGCTGGAACATGTGCATTTTCCTATGTATATGACTGATAAAGATGGGGATCCAAAGTTTCTGGTTCTTGAAAACTTTTTTTAAAACTCATATTACAATAAAATGTAAACGTTCTGTAATGTTCATTTGGATTTGTAATGGCCCAATTTTATATATATATATATATATATATATATACATATACACATACATATACATACATACACACACATACACACACACACAAATATAGAGGTGAAACTCGAAAAATTAGAATATCATGCAAAAGTTCATTTATTTCAGTAATGCAACTTAAAAGGGGAAACTAATATATGAGATAGACTCATTACATGCAAAGCAAGATAGTTCAAGCCCTGATTTGTCATAATTGTGATGATTATGGCGTACAGCTCATAAAAACCTTGAATCCTAAATCTCAGTACATTAGAATATTGTGAAAAGGTGCAATATTCTAGGCTCAAAGTATCCCACTCTAATCAGCTAATTAAGCCATAACACCTGCAAAGGGTTCCTGAGCCTTTAAATGGTCTCTCAGTCTGGTTCAGTAGGAATCACAATCATGGGGAAGACTGCTGACCTGATAGTTGTGCAGAAAACCATCATTGACACCCTCCATAAGGAGGGAAAGCCTCAAAAGGTAATTGCAAAAGAAGTTGGATGTTCCCAAAGTGCTGTATCAAAGCACATTAATAGAAAGTTATGTGGAAGGGAAAAGTGTGGAAGAAAAAGATGCACAAGCAGCAGGGATGACCGCAGCCTGGAGAGGATTGTTAGGAAAAGGCCATTCAAAAGTGTTGGGAACTTTCACGAGGAGTGGACTGAGGCTGGAGTCAGTGCATCAAGAGCCACCACACACAGATGGATCCTGGACATGGGCTTCAAATGTCGTATTCCTCTTGTCAAGCCGCTCCTGAACAACAAACAGCGTCAGAAGCGTCTTACCTGGGCTAAAGAAAAACAGACCTGGTCTGTCGCTCAGTAGTCCAAAGTCCTCTTTTCTGATGAGAGCAACTTTTGCATCTCATTTGGAAACCAAGGACACAGAGTCTGGAGGAAGAATGGAGAGGCACACACTGCAAGATGCTTGAAGTCCAGTGTGAAGTTTCCACAGTCTGTGTTGATTTGGGGAGCCATGTCATCTGCTGAAGTTTCCACAGTCTGTGTTGATTTGGGGAGCCATGTCATCTGCTGGTGTTGGTCCACTGTGCTTCATTAAGTCCAGGGTCAATGCAGCCATGTACCAGGAGATCTTGAAGCACTTCATGCTTCCTTCCGCAGATGAGCTTTATGGGGATGCTGACTTCATTTTCCAGCAGGATTTGGCACCTGCCCACACTGCCAAAAGCACCAAAACCTGGTTCAATGACCGTGGGATTACTGTGCTTGATTGGCCAGCAAACTCGCCTGACCTGAACCCCATAGAGAATCTATGGGGCATTGCCAAGAGAAAGATGAGAGACCGAACAATGGAGTTGAGCTGAAGGCCGCTATTGAAGCATCCTGGTCTTCCATAACACCTCAGCACCAGCCCCTAGAGTCAGAAATGACTAGCACGCATGTGCAGGGGAACCTTTACATATACATATACATATTCTCAGCTAACAAAGCGAGAGAGATCCTGTGGGCTAGAGGTGAAAACAATTGCCTAATGTGCAATCAGCCCAGGTTAGACTGAGACAGGAAATAAGATTTGTCCCATGTTTGGGGCCTAGCAAGGT
>JAKJMR010000090.1:1717500-1755189 GCA_024449315.1 Daboia siamensis | reverse complement strand
TATTATTATTATTATTATTATTATTATTATTATTATTATTATTATTATTATTATTATTATTATTATTATTATTTTAAAAGTCAGTGTTTGGGCAAGAATGGCAGATAGAAGGTTGGGATTATGCTGTTTGTATATTGCTATTTCTGATAATTTAGGCTTTAGCAATAATTTTATTTTTTAAAAAAATAAATAAATACAGAGTGCATGTTTAGTATGCAGAAAACAACAAACTCAATTCCTGGCAACTCCAAGTAGGACTGAGAAAATTCACTTGAAACCTGGCTGACATACATACATAAATATATTTCTCTTCTGCAAAATGGTAGATTGTCTATGCATATTTGGCTTCTGTGTGATTAACCACTTTTCTATCAGTATCCGGTTAGATTTCAGTTGCTATAGGTTCTTGAATGATGGGCCAGCACTCTGGACAGTGTACAAGTACAATATTTTTTAAAAAAACAGAAAACAGAAAAACAACAACAGAAAAACAGCATATAAAATTTAAAAAGAGGCCAGGATGATTAAAAATCAATGTTAAAAAATAATTAAAAGGGGGAGGACTTTTGGTGTGCTAATCAGCCCCACAATTGCATAATGTTGAAGTCAAATGCCCTTTTTTGAGATATAATAAATTCAGAGCAAATATGATTCCATGTCAAGACTAGTGGAAAAATGCTATTAGCAACTTCAACAACTAGAATTTTTTTTAGTAACTTATCCAACTGATAATTGCAGCAGAGTAAAGCACTATCTCCTAAAATAAAGGTGTTTAGAAGTTGCAAGGGGGGGGGGGAGTTACAGGATTTTTTTTTACTTTCATTAGTTGTGTCTCTTTATAGCCTTTTTATTGAATTAAAAGATGTAGTTCAATTGGCTTGACTTATAACCTGATGTGAGATCAGAACTGAATATAGGAGATTACTTACACCTTTGCTACGTTACATTAGTTTCAAGTAGAGTTGTTGTGATTTCAAGCTTTCCCTGCTTTTACTGCCCTACTGAAGTCTCCTTGAGTCAGGCAAAACGTAGCATGCAGGGTTATGACTCCAAATCAAACAGAAGAATTTATTGATTCAAAGAATGGTAGAAAATAATATTTTAACAGCTGCAAATTTTATGTTTTCTAATATTCATTATTTCTGTTCTCAAATGTTCTGGAGATCCTATTTTACAAACATATGAATTGCAAAACATTTCATGCTATGAATTGGTGTGTACATATATTTTACAAAGATGCCTATGTACAACTTCATAGCCTCCCTATTGTGTTAACTGGCAGGATGAGAAAACTGCAATGGTAAATAATATTAATAAATATGAAAACTGTCTGCATCAAATATTCAGATGCTATTCAGGTAGAAAATCATACCTTTGAGTCATTTTTTTTCCAAATAGTTTCTTTTTTTTTGCCAAATCATATTAGACAGTTGCTCCCATTTTAAATAAAAATTGCTTGGATCCAAAATGTTTGGATCTTGTTTCTCCTGCAGTGAGCTTTTTTTAAGAGCTTTTTTAAAGTTCCAATCATGTAGAACAGGGATGTCAAACTGCCAGTTTGAACTGCTGAACACATCATCCAAAAGCTGTGCCCACCCCATTGCCGGCAATGGCAAAACCATTCCAATACATTGCGCAACGTCACATGACGTTGCAAGTTTGACATGTTTGGTGCAGAATGTTACTTTTGCTTTGATTATCACTCTACTGGGCTTTCTTCTTTTATTACTTCTATTTTTAAAATGGAGAATTGTTTTATGTTTCAGCTTCAGATATTGTGCCCCTTTTGTTTGATCTGATAAATCTTCACCTTCTCTAAAGAGCTTAAATGTGGCTATTCACTGCTCCAGTTCTTTATACTTTTTCTTCACGTACCATTATAAACTGTGTATGTGCTGCAAATATAGCGATGGTGATGATGATGATGATGATGATGATGAATTGGACAGAACAGACATGCAGAAGCAGGGCTCTCTTGAATAATTTAATTAAAACCTAAAAAAAAAATCTAAACACACACAGAATTGCAACCACAGGGAAAGACTGGACTTGAAGAGAATAGAAATCTTGGAAATGATTTATTCTGGTGAGTTCTGCTAGGTAGCATGATCAGACTGCAGTTCCTTTGTTTCTTTGTTCTCATGATGACATTGAGAAAATACCAGCACTGAGAAGGTTTTTCAGCACTGAGAAAAAATTCTTTATATAGACTGAACTGTTTTCTTTAATATTGATTCTATAGTTCTTTTTACCATTCACAGAGAGTATTTATTTACACAGACATAATTGTAAAATGAATTACATAAAGATCTATTTGAATTAGTTTTTTCCCCCTCTCTCTTTCTCTAATGAATTAAGTTCAGATCTGTTTGCAAGGGTGTTTTTTTTCTTTTTCTCTGCATTTTTATAAGAATTTTTAAGGATTCTAATCTTTACTAACTAAATAATCATGAATGAATTGAATACAGGTTTTTAAATATATTGAATGATCCTGAGAAAACTGAGTGATTATTTTAAAAAGTTTTTTAAAAAAATCTCTGAATTCCTTTTTTTTTTAAAAAAAAATCTTTTTTCAAATTTTTAAATTTCTTTTTTTAATATTTCAATTCTTTTTTAAAATTTTTAATCTTTTTCAACTTTTAAATATAAATTTTAATTTTAAATTCTTTTTTCAATTTTTAAATCTTTTTCCATTTCAATTTTTTTTTCAAAAAATTTTTTTTCTTCCCCCTGGAAGAAAAGAGCATTCATCAATAGTTTCTAAAAAAGAGTCACAACCCAGCATTCCTGAAATAGGAAAAAAAGTATCCCAGACTTCCCTGGGGAAAAAAAAGGCGAATATTGGTGATAGGAGCTTCAACAGAAACTATAGACTACAGACCAGGCAATCAATCTAGAGAGGTATATGCTCTCCTTAGAGCAAAAATCAAAGTTGTAACTGAATATCTTATTAAAATAATCAACCCCATAGATTATTACCCCTTACTTTTCCTACGCATGGGGACCAATGAGACAACAATAAATCTGAAAACAATAACAAGAGATTATGAACAGCAAAGGAAGAAAGTTAAAGAACTAGGAGCACAAGTGGTGTTTTCATTCATCCTTACAACAAAAGGCCAACATCCAATGAGGGAGCAAAGGATTTTAGAAATGAACCACTGGCTTAAAAACTGGTGCCGTCAATTGAACTTTGGCTTCCTAGACCATGGTATGCATTACCTATATAAAGGTCTACTGGCAAGAGATGGAATGAACCTCACAAGAACTGGAAAGAATATATACGGAAAACAACTGGCTCATCTTATCAAAAGGGCTTTAAACTAAAATTGAAGGGGGAGGGGGGGCAATCTTCATAACTTTTAGAACTTAATTCCAGAAAAACCACTAGATAACCAATCATATAAGGAGGTAGGATCTTAATACACTGGAATAATACAAGATATCAACTGGACTCAGTTTGAAAGGCACAAGACTTTGATGAAATAAATTAAGCATTCCTAAATGAAAGAATACAACATCAACAAGAGGAAAGAAAAGGCCAGAAACAGACAGAAGAAACAATTGGGGAAGCAACTATACAAACAGAAGAACAGAAAGAGAAGCCTGACCAAAAGAATGAGGGAATGGGAAGAGAACAGAGGACTACAAGATCGACAAGACCTAAATATAAGTAATTAAAATGGAGAAAGAAAGGATTTTTTTCAGTGAATATAAATGGACTAAATTCCCATTCAAAAAGAAATAAAATTTTCAGAAAATTACAGAAACTAAATATAGATATAATTTGTTTGCAAGAGACACACATAAAAAGACAATACTACAAATTGTTGGAATACCCCAAAATTGGAAAACTTTATCATGCATCAGTGCAACAGAAAAAAGTAGCTGTATATATCAAAGGGACAATAGATTCTAAAATGATTTATTCAGATGAAGAACAAAGAATTGTTATGGTAATATATGCACCAAATAATAAACACAAAGAATTCTATCAAAATCTCCATAGAAAAATAACAGAAATGGAGTATCAAAATATTTGTTTAGTAGGTGATTTCAATGCAATAGTAGAAGGGACATTAGATTATAAAAGTAGCAAAACAGGAAAAGTGGAAGAAAAGGACCGCTTAAGGCTTTTTTTTAATATGATAAAGGAAATTGGGGTACAAGATGTTTGGAGGGAAACTAATCCAGAAAATTACAATACACATTTTATTAAAACAGTCATAAATCCTGGTCCAGAACTGATATGATTTGGATGACACCTGAATTAAGGACAATTATGCAGGAGATTGAGATAGAATTAGGTATATGGGCAGACCACAACCCTTTAAAAATGACATGGAAAGGAATAAAAAAAAATAAGATGGACTTTGAATCAATTTATATTAAAAGAAAAAGAATTTATAGAATTAGCAGCAAAATAAATGGAGATTTTCTTTAAAGAAAACAACAAAGAAGATACAACACTACAAAATGTATGGGATACAGTTGAAGCATATTTTAGAGGTATGGTATAACATATATGGCAAAAAACAAAAACAAAGAAAAAAGACAACAATATATATATATTGTTAAGGGAAGAATTTGAAAAATTAGAATTAGAAATACAAATAAATCCACAAAAGAAAATACTGAAAAGACAAATGGAAACAGTAAAACATAAATTAAATTTGATGGAATCAGAAAAATTGACACAGCAAATTAAAAGAGCAAAACAAAATTTCTTTGAAAATGCAAATAAACCCGGAAGTTGGTTAGCTTACAAACTTAAAAAACAGAAGGAGAAAAAACTGATAAATAACTTAGTAGACGAAATAAAAAAGATAATTAAAGAATACTATAAGAAATTGTATGATATAGAAGAAATTTCATAGGAGAAAACAGTTCAATATCTGGAAGAAAATAATTTACCAAAAATTTCAGAAAAATTTAAAACTATGTTAGAGGAAAAAATAACAATGATGGAACTAACAGAGGCTATAAGAAGACAAAAAAATGAGAAAACATTGGGACCAGATGGGCTACTGGCTGAGTTATATAAATGTCTACAAGATACATTAAGTGTACCATTGAAGGATGTATGTAATGAACTTTTGTTGGAAGCTAAACTCTGAAATACATGGACAGAAGCAAATATTACTTTAATACCAAAAAAAAAAAAAAAAGATTCAGATTTGACACAGATAAAAAATTACAGACCGATATCATTACTAAATGTGGATTATAAAATTTTTACTTTAATAATAGCGGAGAGACTGAAAAGATTTTTAACTGAATTTATACATTCAAATCAAAAAGGATTTTTACCAAAGAGACAAATTAAAAATAATCTAAGAGTTATAATGGATATATTGGAATATTATGAACTGCATCCAGGGAAACAATTGGCACTAATATTTTTAGATGCTCAAAAGGCATTTGATAATGTTTCCTGACAATTTATGATCCAATTAAAAATAATGGACTTTGGACAAAACTTTATAAATATGATTAAAACATATAAGGAGGTAGGGAGTAACACAAAAAATTAAAAAAGAAAAACATAATGATGTAGAGAGTGATGGAAAGGATGGAAATCCCAGTTACAAAGTAGGAGATATAAGAAACATACCCAAGAAACCTAAAGGATTCAGATGCCTATACACTAATGCTCAAAGTTTAGGGAACAAACATGGTGAACTTGAAGTATTAGTACATGAAGCCAGATATGATATGATTACCATTACTGAAACTTGGTAGGAAAAAAGTCATGACTGGAATATACTGATGGAAGGATACAAACTATTCAAAATAAACAGACATAACAAAAGAGGAGGTGGGGTTGCATTATATATAAAAGATCACCACATCTCTACAGAAATACACAAAACCAAGGAGAAAAACCTCCTAGAATCCATATGGGTCAATATAAAAGGAAAAAAGAATAAAATTGCTGTAGGAGTATACTACAGGCTACCCAACCAAGCAGAAGAAATAGATGAACTCTTTGTTAATCAATTAAAAAATGTATGTAGGAAACATACCACAGTAGTAATGGGAGACTTTACCCTGATATCAACTGGGAGAAAAACTCTGCAGCAAGTGGGAGATCAAACAGATTCCTAACCAACTCAGCTGACAACTTTATCACCCGAAAGCAATGCTGCCAACTTTCTAAGGTGTGGCACTTCTGGACGTAACTGCCAACATTCCAGATTGTTGGCCACCCAGCTGCTTAATTTGATCAAATAAAGTGCTGTTTGATCAAGAAGTCCCTGCTTCGGTTATCTGATTAGATTGATATGATATCTCAAGTTCAAGTAAGGAACTGGGACCTTACATTTCTGGCGCCCTAACAGTTTTTTCTTCAAGGTTCTTCATTCACTCCCTGTGAATGAGTTCCATTGTAACTCACAACCTTCAGGCATGATATTCAGGAAAACTGATGTGGCCAAAATATAAAGTCAAGAGTGCTCCCAGACACTTTGTGTCTTGTGATTTTAAATTGGCCAGCCCAGCAGACCTGAGTTTGTCTGAACCCTGAATGTTCAAGGAGGCTTCCATCTCATTCCAGTGAAGGTAGGAGGAGATGAGAACACAGGAGAAACTTGTTAAGTAGAAACAAACATTTGGAATTAAGGGGAGGTGGGAGGTGCTGTTTGTTTGAACTGATGAGAGAGTGAGATGGAGAAATTCCTATTAGAGATCTGCTCTGGAGCGACAGGAAGAGTGCTTGTTGAGTTTCAGGCTGTTATCAGGCAGGGTCTTGCCCAAGATACAAAGGGGGACCTAGCTAGCCCCAATCTTAAGAGAAGACCAAGAAACCCTTTAAGGACAAGACAGGAGAAAATAGGTTAAACAATGGAGAAACAGGAAGGAAAAGGAAAAGGAGAGGCCATGTTTCCAGTGGGCTGCATATTAGCCCATTGGAAAGCACTGAAATTGTGGCAGTAAAAATAATCTTCAAGAAAGCAACATTGCAAAAATGTTGGCTAGCTTATCTTTTTAACAAATCTAGCCACAGAAGAAAAGAAACAAAAGAAAAATTCAAAGAAGAATAAGTTTTTTTCCCCTCTAATCTGGCTCTTTGAGTAGACAATTTTTTTCTGTTAGACAATGGTGCCATCTTCTGTCCTTGGAAATGTGAAGAGAGCTTTGAAAAAACAATCTCAGCAATTAGCGGAGCTTATTGAGGAGAAGAATACAGAAATAAGGGCAGACATTTTGCTTGCATTTCAAGGAATGGCTGTTTGTATTGAATGCTTGGATGAGAAAGTGGAAGAACTTAGCCAAAATAATATCAGATTAGATGCCAAAATGATGGATGCTGAAACAGTGATGGAAAAGATTGATGATGATTTAACACTGGTGCAGTATCGAGAGATGGAGTTTGCTGTGAGAATCAGAGGTCTGAAAGAAGATCCTAAGGAAAATTTGAAAAAAGTATTTTCGGAAGCTCTTGAACAGATTCTGGGGCATTCAGCAGAAGATATTATGGTGGATATAGATAAAATATTTTGCGTTAATTCCTGGATTGCAAGACAAAGGAAGCTACCTAGAGATGTGGTGGTTTATTTTACAAAGAGAGCAATTAGAAATGGGTTATTCAAGCCTTTTATAATAACAAATTTACAGTTGCAGAGCAAGAAGTTTTAATTTTGAAAGAGATCCCGCCAAGAATTTTAAGGAGAAAAAAAGAATTTGCTTTCTTGGCAGAAGAATTAAGGAGATGGGATATCCAATTTAGATGGGAGATACCAGTAGGTATGATGGTGATGCATGCAGGCACGAGATATCATCTTATCACAGTTTTACAGGCACAAGATTTTTATGCTAATATTTTGAAGGCAGGTCCTCCACCACCCATGGAATCTAAAAGAAGGAATGGTGAAGGAGAGCATCAGCTACAAAGTATACAAGGAGCTGAAGGAGTTACGCAGTCGAAAGATGGAGAACTTCAGCAAACTACAGGAGTGGATCAGATTTCAGTACCAATGGAGGAGGTCAGAGACCAAAGAATGACACGTGCTGCAGCTAGACAAATGAGACAAGAGCAAGAACAACAGAGAACCATGACTACATCTCAAAAACTTACTTATAGTGAAGCAGTGGGAGGAGCGAAGCCAAAGAGAGCGCAGGTGATTTTGGAAGAGGCGCTCCAAAAGCTTCAGGTTGCAAAAGATGGCGACAAAGCTTCTTACCTGGAATGTTAATGGTTTAAATTCACCACATAAAAGAAAGAAAGTATTTCAATATCTAAAGCAATTTAAAAAGGATGTTATTTGCTTACAGGAAACACATATTCGAGCAGTTGATCAAAAGTACCTGATAAACTTTAGGTTGGAGAGACAGTTTATTGCCTCTGCTCCTGACAAGAAAAATGGAGTTGTTATTTACGTCAAGAATACTTTAACAGCGAGTTTAATCAAAGCAGATAAACAAGGAAGATATGTTATAATTGAACTATTAATAGAATGCAAGAAAACACTTTTGGTTGGATTATATGCTCCTAACCAGCAGCAAGGAGATTTTTACAATTTACTACACAGCAAGATTATTCAGTGGAATTATAAATCTTGTATCCTTATGGGAGATTGGAATGGCGTCTTGGATGTACAAATGGACAAGATAGGTCTTTTTAGAAGTACGCCAAGTCATGCTAGACTGCCTAATTCTTTTTTTGAGACGAAGGATGACTTGGAATTGAGAGATGTTTGGAGAGAAAGGAATTTGCAAGAAAAAGACTTTACTTTTTTCTCTGATAGGCATCAATCTTTTTCCAGGATTGATTTTGTATTAATTACTAATGACTTTTTTTCTAGGATTAAGAAGATTAAGATTTGTCCAAGAACTATATCTGATCATAGTCCAGTATGGTTGGAGATAGAAAAAGATAATGGAGACAGACGGTCTTGGCGTTTAAATGAAAATTTGTTTAGATATCAGGAAAATGTGGAAGAGTGTAAAAAACAGATGAAAGAATTTTTTAAAATTAATATGCATAAAGGTACTCCTATTGAGATGGTTTGGGATGCAAGTAAAGCTTATATGAGAGGAGTATTAATATATTTGAATAATAAACATAGACATAAATTGGAATTTAAGAGGAAAGAATTAGAGGAGAAAATTAAGAAAAAAGAAAAGGCTTTAATTCTGAATCCATCTGATGGGAAGATTAAAGAGGTAATTACTTTATTAAGAGGTCAGTTTGATATGTTAATGGAAGATCAAGTGGCAACTAACTTACGGTATGCCAGACATAATACTTTTTGTAATGCTAACAAACCGGGTAGGTGGTGAGCCTACTTGTTAAAGAAGAAACAAAGAGCTTGTAATATAGATAGAATAGAATACAAGGGTAAAGTTGTGTATCAGCAGAATCTTATTAAAAAGACTTTTGTTGATTTTTATTCTAAGTTGTATGTTAGAGATAAGATTAGAGATGTAGATATAGACGGATATTTGTTGGAAGCTAATATTCCTGTCCTTACACAAGAACAAAAGGAAGGGATGAATCAGTTGATAACTGATGAAGAAATTCTTTCAGAAATTAAACAATTAAAAGTGGGTAAAGCACCGGGAACTGACGGTTTGACTGCCATTTATTATAAAAATTTACAGTCAGAAATGGTGGAACCTTTAAGAGAATTGTTTAAGACAATTCAATTGGGAGGAGAAGTGCCTCCATCGTGGAAAACAGCCTTTATTTCGTTGATTCCGAAGGAAGATCAGGTTGCTACTCAAGCCAAAAACTATAGACCAATATCGCTTTTAAATACTGATTATAAGATATTTGCAAAACTTTTAGCTAATAGATTAATTAAGGTAATGCAGCAAGTGATTCATAGTGATCAAACTGGATTTATAAGTGGTAGACAAATGAAGAATAATGTGAGACATATTGTAGATTTATTGAAATTCTTGGAAAGAAATAATCAGGTCTCCGCAGCGCTGATCTTTTTGGATGCTGAAAAAGCCTTTGATCAATTGGATTGGCAATTTTTGGTGAAAGTATTGGAGAAAATGGAGTTTGGGGAAAAAAATTTACAACATATTAGGGCAATATATCAGAAGCAAACAGCTCGTATAATAATAAACAATAGTTTGACAGAAACATGAAATATTGAAAAGGGTACAAGACAGGGGTGTCCGTTGTCACCCTTATGTTTGTTTTAACATTGGAAATATTGCTGATTAAAATACGAGATTCAAATAAAATTAGAGGAATTCAAATAAGAGATCAGGATTATAGATTGAGAGCGTTTGCAGACGACCTGGTTATTACAGTAACTCAACCGGTTTACTCAGTTGTAGAATTGATGGAGATAATAATGTTATATGGGAAAGTTTCTGGATTTAAGATAAATACACAAAAAACTAAAATACTGTCTAAGAATATGACTATAAAACAAAAGGTTGTTTTAGAAGAGTTAACGGGATTTGAAATAGTTAAAAAGATTAAAGGTTCTATCTGTGGGGGTCTATCTGTCAGCTTCAAATGTGAAGTTATATAAGAATAATTATGAAACGTTATGGGTAAAAATACAAAAAGAACTAGATAGTTGGAAAAAACTACAATTATCTTTACTGGGAAGAATTGCAGCAGTGAAAATGAATGTTTTGCCAAAATTTTTATTTTTGTTTCAAATGATACCTATACTTAAAAAGGATTTAAATTTGGAGGAATGGCAAAAAGGAATTAATAAATTTCTTTGGGCAGGGAAAAAGCCACGAGTTAAATTTAAGATAATGCAAGATACACGTGAAAGAGATGGTCTTAAAATGCCTAATTTAAAATTATATTATGAGGCTGATGCTTTGTCATCGATAAGTGACTGGTTTAATTTAACACAAGGGCAACTATTAAATCTTGAGGGTTATGATTTGTTATTTGGTTGGCATGCATATTTATTGTATGATAAGAAGGTGGATAATGTGTTTAAGATACATATATTAAGGTATGCTCTGTTGCGAGTCTGGAAAAAGTATAGACATAAGTTAAATTATAAGATACCAATTTGGACAATACCTAAACATGCAATAGAAAATATAAATGTGGGATTTAAACATGATGAGACTACATATAAGGAAATCTTAAGTTTAGAAAGGAATGTATGGCAATTAAAGCCATATAATATTTTAAAAGAAGAAAAGATTGTACAAACTTGGTTCCAGTATGGGCAGTTACAGGCAAGATGGAAAGAGGATCAGAAAGTTGGTTTTTCGATGATTGATGAAAATTTGGTAAAACAAATTAGAGATCAAGGTCAAGCACATATAAAAAGGATATATAATGCATTGATAGAAATTGACTCAGAAACGGAACTTGTTAAAGACTGTATTATAAAGTGGGCCCAGGATTTTCAAGAGGTTATAACAATGGATACTTGGGAAAAGATTTGGGTTAGAAATATAAAATTTACACAGGCCCAAAATTTAAGAGAGAATTTTTATAAAAAGTTTTATAGGTGGCACTTAGACCCTAAAAAATTAGTAAGTATGTATCCGAACTGCCAGCCCAAATGTTGGAGGTGTGGTTGTGAGGATGCAATGTATTTTCATATATGGTGGACTTGTAAAAAGGTTAAAGCTTTTTGGATTAGAATTTGGTGGAATACGCAAAAGATATTTAAGAAAAGCATGAAGTTATCTCCGCAATTGTTTTTATTGGGTATTATTACAGATACTACTGTTATAGACACTAAGTTGATGTTGAATCTAATTACGGCAGCAAGACTTTTAGTAGCGCAATATCGGAAGAAGGAGGAACTGCCGATTATAGAAGAGTGGATTTTGAAAGTTTCTAACTTGGCGGAAATGGCAAAGATTTCAGCATATTTGAAAGACCAATTGCAACAGAGATATATTGTGGAATGGAGAAGATGGATTGAATATATTCAGAATAAATATGGGACTAAAAAGTTTCATTTAGCATTTGAATAAGTAGTGGATTTTTATGATGCATAATTAGTTATTTGTTATTTGTTATTAATATTATGACTATGGAGAGTTAAAGTGCGATAGAATTTAATGTTTCACTTTTATTGTTAGCATATTTTAGCTTATGTTTGTATCACTATACCCTGTATTCAGCTCTGGGAAGTCGGGGAGGGGGGAGGGGAGGGGAGGGGAGGGTTGGGGAGAGGGGAGGGGGAGGATGGAGTTTTTTGTATTTAAAAATGTATTGTAAAACTTTTTAATAAAAAAAAAGGATATGTGAAGAGAGGAGGCTGCTCTCTGTAGTTTTCCCCTTTGAATTTGCTGGGAAAAATTGGAAACAACCATAAATGTTTCCCTCCCATTTTTTGGAGAAAGATTAAAAGAGAGGCTGTTTTGGCCTCAAAATCCAAATTGATGAGTTTTAAATATTTGGCCATCCAGAAAATTAAGTTGGCCTTGGAATGGTGAGGAAAAAATAAGAGATGGTTCAGGTCCCAATGTTACATTTTGACTGGAATCACATATTGATTTTTCTAACTTCTTGAAGGCCAAGCAACAGGTCTGGAAATGTTGTCTTAATGGTATCTATGTATATATGTGTGTCTGTGTTGTTTTATGTTATTTCTAAGACTTGGAAAAGGGTAAAAAAAGCATTATTTAAAAATAAATGGTTTGCCTGGAAAAAGCATGAAAATGAAATATCTGTATGTGAAATTGTTTATGCAAGCAGTTTCAATGGAAATGAATGTGTGAATATGCTGATGTGCAAGTGTGTGTGTGTGTGTGTGTATGTATGTGTGTGTAATGCCTAAAAGATAGGAATGTAGTTGCCTGCAATGTAAGATTGCTGGAAGAAACTGGAAATCATGAAAACTGTGTGACTGTTAAGGAAAAAACCCCTGGAGTTGTGTGTGTTTGTGTGTGTGTGTGTGTGTGTGTGTGAGAGAGAGAGAGAGAGAGAGAGACAGAGAGACAGACAGACAGACAGACAGACAGACAGACAGACAGAGTTCCCCACCCTACTCCAGGCTGTGGAAGAAACAGTAAATTGCAGGTTTTGTTGCTGTAAAAGGTGTTTGCACGAGAATCTGAAGAGAGAAAATTATTTTGTTGAAAGAATGCTGTAAGTGAGAGAAATTCAAAAGGGGCCAAGGTCCCTGTGCAATTTTTTAAAAAAATTGTTCAGCCTTCTTCCTTACTGGCTTGTTACATTTTTTTCTTTGCTATGGAAGAGAGAGACAGGAAAAAGGGAAAAGGGGAGAGGCTTGGGGTTCATCATTTTAAAACTTTTTTTCTCTCTGCTTAATTCTGGCCTGGAAGGTGGAGGGAAAGGAGGGAAAAGAAGAAGGGGGGGGGGGGTGAAGTCTGAGACTGTAGTTTTTTGGCTTCTGTTCTAATTTTGCTCAGGGACAAAGAACAAAGATAACTTGTTTAGCATGGCTCCTCCTTGTCACAAATGTATCATTTTGTTTCCCTGCTGCAGTTTGTGTTCAAAGGTTAGAAATGCAGAATCCATTCCTCCACCTTCCCTTTCTCTACTGAGGCTTTAGTTCTGTTTTTGGACTGGTTGCCAACAATTGTGTGTGCAAAATGAAAGCAATGTAACTGATCCAACAGAGACTCCACTTCCTCAGGGTCTTGTGGAAGAACAGGGTAGAACAATGACAAATGACCTTCTTTTACCGGTCTACTATAGAGAGCGTCCTCTCACACTGTATTGTGGTTTGTATGCTGGCCTGACAGCCACGGATAGGAAGATATTACAGAGGGCGGTGAGCACAGCACAAAACATCGTGGGCTGTCCCCTGACACCACTGGATGACATCACCAGGGCTCGCTGCCTTGGAAGAGTGAGGAAAATTCTCAGGGATGACTCACACCCTGGTCAGTACCTTTTTATTCTCCTACCATCGGGTAGGAGATATAGAAGTACAGCCAGCTGCACCAACAGGCTGAAGAACAGCTTATATCCATGGGCTGTCAGGCTCCTGAATGAGAAATAACTCTATGTATGATTGCCTTGCAAGGCCAGTGTGTTGTGCAATTAGCTGGTGTAAGAAGATGGTGGGTTTGTTGTCACTGTGAGTTGTGATGGGGGGCACAAAGGGAGGTTCAGTCAATCTCACTGTACACATGTTGTACTTTGATAATAAAAGGTTCATTCACTCACCTGATAATATAACCAATGACAACAGCGCTCTCCCTTCTGTTAAAGCTAAATGTATTATAAAAGGAAGAACTTTAGGAACATGATTCTGAATTGTTTTGCTTAGATTTGTAAATGTTTTCAAAATGTTTGATGCTCTAATTTCAGTCTTTGCATACACATATATTTTCAGTACATTAATTCAGAATACCTCATTAGGTTTTTTCCTTTTGTGAAGCTGCACTGGAAAAAAATAAGTTTTTTTTATCTCTTTATGAATGTTGATTCTGGAATAGCAAAAGTTGTGTTGAGCAAAATGACTGAGCTGCTATATGATTTAGAACCTGCCCAGTTCTTGAACTCACTAAATTGATCCGATTAGAACATGAAGTGATAGAATTGCAAATAAAGGTTCAACCTGATTGTTTATGGATGGACGTAGGAAAGTAGCTGAAAAAAAGGACATAGTGGATATTGGATATTGGAGAAGAGAATGTTAGTGGAAGCTGGGGGGGACGGTTTTCTCTCCCTGTGGTTAACTGAATTTGTTAGTAAGAAGGAGAAGAGAATGTGGATCATTTTGGAAATTGGAAAGAAAGATTAATAGTAAAAGGGAAAAAGTTACTCATGTAAAGTTGAGAGAAGAGGACGCACATGGGAGGCTGAAATGGGCAGGCAGGTACATGAATGAAATGAATGTTGAGAGGGGGAGGAGTTATGTGTTTTGTTTTTGGCTGATGTTGTGGATGGTACACAATAGGTTGTGACATCTAGTGATGAGACCATTTACAGGCTTCAACTCTGGAAAATTTGCCTTGTCCTGTTTGAAATGATGGATGGGAGTTACACAAAGATTCAAGAATGTCAATGAAGATGAGAAGAATGTCACTCAGTATTTGCATAATCTGGCACAGGCTTTGTCTTCTATCTCAGTATAGGTCCAGGCTGCCCTACCACCTGTCTCTGATCATTGCTCCTGGAGAATGGATTCAGGTGAAAAGAACTGTCACCTATAAGTATCAGCCCTGAGTGGTCCCAATCATGCCAAGTCCTCCTGACTTTAACCACAGTGAGAATCCATGGAAAGTCCCATCATTCCCTCTCCAGTGACAAGCTCCACAGCTGGACAGCCTGAAAGTGAAATTTCAAGCTGCCTCACCTGTTGAACTGCTTCCATCTAACTAGGAGAAAAACTTCAATGGACTGGACTATCCCAGAACTTGGGTTCGTAGTATATAAACTGTGTATTGCTACATTTTTTTTTTACTTTGTTGCTGCTGTTTCCCCCACACTTTCTTCAGACCATGGACCCAATAATTAAAGGAACAAAAGGGAGTTGTGTTTATAACAAGACTACATATCCCACTTGCAAAATGGGGAATAGGGTCATTTGTTATGCTTCTTTCATTACAGTAAAGCCCTACCAACAACTTCAGACCTGGACATATGTAAGGACACACAGACTATACATCTTGAGAAGAATAACACAAGACTTATGGATAGTTCCAGAGTCTCCTTTGATGCATGTAAACCTATTAATCAAGCTAAATGGACTAAGTATGGAGACGGGCTTACTCATTTAACACAAACTACATCCTACCCAACTTGGCACAATCGAAAGAAAATTCAATATGATTAAAGGAGTCAGCAATTCTCAGTGCAACGCTGATTCCTGCAACCCAGTGTACTTTGAGATAACCAGACTAGGAGACGTCTCAGCATCATTTGGACCAGCTATCGATTGGGGTTCAACTTGACACTTTATACCACTGTCCCAGAAACATTTTTGAGTTTTTCATTCTTTTTACGATGAACTGGAAACCACAATTGAAATTCCATCAGTATCAAAGAATCTTTTTATTGATCTGGCCCAAAAGAATTGCTTCATCTATAAATGTGACTGTTATATGTCAGTGGGTAGTGGCATGGGTGAACAATGGCCTTGGGAAGCACATGAAATAAATTTTACTGCCCTGACTAGTCAAAATCTCACTGGAAAAGCCACCAATAGACCCAATATGTAGACTCTGACCACTTCCATAGAGAGAAGCCTCTGTTTTAAAAACAGAAGGTTCTGGTAAAAACCTTGGGGAGACCTAGGTGTGAACATCTCTTGTAGGTGAGCACCTCAGTATCCTTACCACCGATTTGGCCTAACCCCAAACTCTCATGGCAAACATTTCCCAACTGTCTACCTTATGGACCAATCTAACAGATGCCACACTCAACTTAACTGCCCCAGATGGGGCAGATGGAATGTATAAGTTATAGGACTCTTTTTTATATACTTAATAGAATTATTAGACTGCAAGCCATATCAGAAATAATTACAAATCAAGTGCATTTAGAATAACATAATGCTGTTTTGCTTCTCTATACTATGCTTGCACAGGAACCTCCATTAGCCCGAGGCGAGAAGTACACGTACAGAAAGATAAAGAAAATTAATTGGTTAAAATAATACTACAAAAGAAAGATTTGTGAAAACAAGGGGGTATGGCTTTCCTTTTACACGCTGCTGCCTGTATGTGTGGAGGAAATATATCCAGCTTCTTTGGAAATCTGGACAGCTACCATGGACACAAGCTGGTTTGGAAAGATCTTTGGTGATTGGCGAAAGGAAAATTCACTGCTTAATTTGATCAAATAAAGTTCTGCTTGAAGTCTCTGCTTGGGTTATCTGATTAGATTGATATGATATCTCAAGTTCAAGTAAGGGACTGGGACCTTATAGAATCTATCCATAGAAAACATAGTTGCTTCTGCTTGATTTAGTCAATACTCTTCTTCAGTGGTGGGATTCAGCCGGTTCGCACCAGTTCGGCAGAACCGGTAGCTAATTTTTTGTTGCCCAGGTCTAGAATGGACTTCCGGAAGCAGCATCCACAGAGAGAACTGGTTGTTCACATATTTGAATCCCACCACTGCTCTTCTTCCACCACACTTAAAGCCGGGAATGAATCTTGAAATACAGCCTAAGTTCATTCTTCTCAATTTTGTTTTTAAAATAAAGTACAGTTAGCTGATATAGAATTACAGTTTGACACAAGTAAAACCTGGGACATGCTAATTAGTATAAATACACATATTTTATCAATGTTAATCTATAACTCAGTTTCCCAAGAATCTGAGTGTATATTTCAAAATAAAGATTCGAAATTAATATTTGGAAGGGTTTCTTCATCAAGAAGCAGCTTTCAGAACTTCCCAAAACTATTTCTAGTTAAGATCAAGGTAACAAATGAGTGGGGAGTGCCTAAGTAGCTGGCATGGTTTAAGCATAAAGGGATTGATGCAGGGTGCACCATTTCTTCACTGATTTTCTCTCTGCAAACTTCTTACAAGCAAAGACTTGTATTGAGAAAGGTTGAGAAAGTGGCAAGGATCATCGGCAATCTTATCGGTTCCTTTTGTGTTCCTCATTGATTTGTAGGAAGCTGTTAGGAAACATTGAAAATGAGGATCATGTCACTACAGGTCACCAAAGCAGCATGGCAGTACTGCAGTGACAAAAAATTTCCAAAACTTCATTCCCTTTGGAGTAATGTGTCCCAGCATTCAGTAAGTTAGCCCATTTGACGTACCCTTTTTGATAAAATTTTGCCCTATGACAGGGATGGGGAACTTTGGCTCTTTTATGACTTGTGGACTTCAACTCTCAGAATTCCTGACCCATCCATGCCAGCTCAGAAATTCTGGGAAATGAAGTCCACAAGTCATAAAAGAGCCAAGGTTCCCTACCCCTGCCCTATGGTGTTTCATCCAACTGAAAATTTCAAAGTATCAAACAGACACAAGAGTTTTGGTATTATATAGATAATTAGTCAACCAATGTTGTAGAGATAAAGGCAAGGAAATGTGGACAAGATCTTTTTAAGCAAAATTTAAGGACAGAGTATACATTTTTTCTGCTTCCTGGAATTTCATTTTCCGGGAAAGTTGGCGGCGGCGGAGGTCTGAAAAACGGTTGAGATTTGGTGAAAACACAGGCTGCTTCTCAAGAAATTTTGGAACAGATAAGAGCTACTAATAATGCTTCTTTGAGAAATCAATTGGAAAATAGAATTAAAGAATTAGAATCAGAGTTGGCCAAACTTAAAACCAACCAGCAAGATAGCATATTACATCAAGAATCTACACATACAGAATTGGAAAGATATAAAGGACTGTATTCAGAAGAACTAAAAATACGGAAATCTTTGGGGAACAAATTGGATAGCCCGGGACAACTTAATGGAGCCTGCAGCTATCGGGATAGCCTTCCAGCTCCTCAAGGAACTGGATTTCGGCTTGGAGCAACACTAGCGTTGGAGTGGCGGAGATGGTCCTGGTCGGCGCCTGAGACGGCTGGCGGGGAGGAAGTTGGTTTGCTGTGGCCATTTTGATCATGGCGTGGAAAGGATCTGGACCCTCTCTCACCACTTTTGTGATCTTATGGACTTCGCAGACTTGTTTGCTCTATCATCCCCTCCTTTTTCCCTTTCCTTTCCCCCTGGGTTTTGGAAGGTCCCGGAGGTACAAACCACTGTGGGAGAGTGGTTAAGAGTTTCCACCTTCTACCGTCCTAGAGGTGAGAGCTCTAGGCGGTATCTTTTTCCCCGGCTGTATATCTCAGGCTGCTTCCCGGTCCTGAACCATTGTGAGAGGATGGGATCGTTCTGGGGGGTTAACCAGCTTTAACCAGCTCTAGTGGCAGTTGAGCTAGGTTTGCAGTGGATACTTTCCTTCCATTTAAGATCCTCCCATTTGACTTAATCTGGGTTCGCTTTTTGCTGGATTATCTGATCATCATTATGTGTCTTAGTTACCCCATTACGGTTTTGCTCGCCCTTAGGGGTTCTCCCTTATCCTGGGTGCGACCCGCCTTATCTACCACTCTGCCTCTTGATGAAGGGCCCGATTTTTAGGACCCCGAGAGATGGCTGGGCAGGAACAGGGGCCTCAGGTATAAATTTAATAAGAGGCCCCTGGTTACTTTTTTAGCCAAATATTTTATGGGGTTAGGGAAGGGGGAGGGTTATGGTTGGTTGGAAATAGATAATCCACCAACTGTTGCTCAGGCCGGGTCTAGGATAGATCGCGTAAGGGGGGAGCCAGGGTTGGCCGCCTCCGGAGCTCCGGAGCAGGTCGTGGGATTACCTATTCCCATGACGGTAGGGAATGGTAGCAGGTGCAAGAACGGAGGGCCGTATCGACCTTTGGGAGGGCTTCCCCGCTGTTTACAAGCGGTGAGGCACTCCGACCCTCTGTCTTCGACCCAAGGTCCCGGGACTGGGGATGTGCAGCCACCTGAGCTCCGACTGGTGTATTTGAATGCCAGGTCCGTTGTTAATAAGGCTCCTCTCATCCGGGATCTGGTTGAGGGGGAGCACGCGGACCTGGCTTGCATCACGGAGACTTGGTTGGGCCCAGAGGGTGGTATCCCCCTGGTAGATCTTTGCCCACCAGGTTTCCGGGTGCTACACCAGCCTCGGGCTCAGGGTAGGGGCGGGGGAGTGGCGGTAGTTATTAGGGAGACCTTGTGTCCGCGGAAGTCCACCATTCTTCAGATAGTCGGGTGTGAGTCTCTCTTCTTGAGATGCAGCCCTGGGGCGCAGTTGGGCTTGCTGCTGGTGTACTTTTCGCCTAGTCGCGCAGCAGCAGCCCTGCCTGAGCTCCTCGATATCCTCTCGGGGCTGGTGATTGAGTTTCCCAAACTTATGGTTTTGGGAGACTTCAATCTACCATCCCTGGGAGGATCTTCTGAGTTAGCTCGGGAGTTCATGGCTTCCCTGACGGCCATGGACCTGATGCAAGTAATTTCTGGACCGACTCATGAGGGAGGCCACACCCTTGACCTGATTTTCTTATCTGGACGGTGGTTAGATGATCTTGGTGGGGGCTCTCCAATTGTTATGCCCCTGTCATGGACCGATCACCATCTCCTGCGGCTGGTCTTCCGTTTTGCCACTCCCCAGCGTGGGCGTGTGGAACCAATTAGATGGTACCGCCCCAGGCGCTTAATGGACCCTGAGAGGTTCCAGGCAGCGCTGGGGTCCCCACCTGCCTCCTCCACTCACAGCTCGGCGGATGCCTTAGTGGAAGCCTGGGAAAGGGCAGCCACGGAGGCTCTTGACCGAGTTGTACCCTTGCGGCCCCTGACCCGGTGCAGATCCCATCGAGCTCCATGGTTTTCCGCGGAGCTTCGGGAGATGAAGCATCGGAGACGGGGCCTAGAGAGCTGTTGGAGATCTAGCCGATCCGAATCTGACCGATTGCGACTAAGAACCTATATTAGGTCTTATCTCGCTGCGATAAGGGTGGCGAGGTCTAATCACTTTGCTACCCTTATCGCGTCCGCAGATAATCGCCCGGCTGCCCTGTTTAGGGTGACTCGCTCCCTCCTTAATCAGGAGGTGAGGGAGGAACCCTTGCAGGGTCGTGCCGAGGAGTTTAACCAACATCTGTCGGACAAAATCGCTCGGATTCGGACCGGTCTGGACTCTGACTGGGCAGAGTCTGGCGATCAGGACACGGGCGGTCTTGTCGATATTATATGAGAGGAGTTTGACTCTGTTACTCCGGAGGAAGTGGACAGGATCATGGGGAGGCTGAGTTCCACCACATGTTTATTGGACCCGTGCCCTTCCTGGCTGGTTTATGCAGCTCGGGAAGGGACACGAGGCTGGTTCCATATCTGCTTCTTTGAGTGAGGGTAGTTTCCCCGCCATCTTGAAAGAGGCGGTGGTGAGACCTCTCCTCAAGAAGCCTGCCTTGGACCCAGCTGTGTTGAATAACTTTCGCCCGGTCTCCAACCTTCGCTTTCTGGCGAAGGTTGTTGAGAGTGTGGTGGCACATCAGCTCCCTCTGTTCCTGGATGAAGCGGATTATCTAGACCCGTACCAATCGGGTTTCAGGCCCGGGTACAGCACGGAGACGGCATTGGTCGCTCTGGTGAATGATCTCTGGAGGGCCCGGGACAGGGGATATTCCTCTGTCCTAGTCCTATTAGACCTCTCAGCGGCGTTCGATACCATCGACCATGGTATCTTGCTGCGGCGTCTCAGGGAATTGGGAGTGGGAGGCACAGTTTTGCAGTGGTTCTCCTCCTATCTCCTGGGACGTTCGCAGTTGGTGTTGGCAGGGGGACAGAGGTCGACCTCGAGGTCACTCGTTTGTGGAGTTCCTCAGGGGTCGGTCCTCTCGCCTCTCCTGTTCAACATCTATATGAAACCGCTGGGTGAGATCATTCGTGGTTTTGGAGTTGGGTATCATCAGTATGCTGATGATACCCAACTTTTTCTTTCTACCCCAAACCACCCCAGTGATGCCCTCGACGTGATGTCCCATTGCCTGGAGGCGGTTCGGGTCTGGATGGGGAGTAACAGACTTCAACTCAACCCCGACAAGACTGAGTGGCTGTGCATACCGGCATCCCGGGATATTCAGAATATTCCATCTCTCTCTATGGGGGGTGAACTATTACCCCCCGTAGATAGGGCTCGCAACTTGGGAGTCCTCCTAGATTCACGGCTTGCTTTGGAAGACCATATAGTGGCTGTGACTAGGGGGGCTTTCGCCCAGGTTCGCCTGGTGCGCCAGTTGCGGCCCTATCTAGACCGGGATGCCTTATGTACGGTCACTCATGCGCTCGTGACCTCTCGCCTTGACTACTGCAACGCTCTCTACATGGGGCTGCCCTTGAAGACCACTCGGAGGCTCCAACTGGTACAGAATGCAGCCGCGAGAGTTGTGCTGGGAGTCTCCCGATACTCCCATATTACACCTCTTCTCCGTGAGCTGCATTGGTTGCCAGTTGTCTTCCGAGTGAGGTTCAAGGTATTAGTTATGGTGTTTAAGGCCCTACATGGCATGGGTCCGGAGTACCTCAGGGATCACCTGCTGCCGGCATCAACTTCCCTCCGCCCTGTGCGTTCCCACAGAGAGGGTCTCCTCAGGGTGCCACCGATCAGAGAATGTCGATTGGTGACCCCCAGGGGGAGATCCTTCTCTGTGGGCGCCCCGGAGCTATGGAATCAGCTGCCGGCTGAGCTCCGGATGGCGCCCGACCTTCGCTCCTTCCGCCGCGATCTAAAGACATTCTTATTTTTACAATCCGGCCTGGCCTGATGAGGGATGGGGGTTATTTTAATATTTGTATTTATTGTTTTAACTGGGCATACATTTAATCTTTTTTTAATTTTTGTATCTTTGTATTGTTATATTGCCCTGTACACCGCCCTGAGTCCTTCGGGAGAAGGGCGGTATATAAATAAAATTAAATAAATAAATAAATAAATTATATAAGATGTTAGGATATTGAATTTAGTAGCTGGAACAGTAAAGTGTACAATAGGTCAGAACCACTGTGGTAGTTGATTAATTAGAGAGTGCTGATTTATGCATGATGCAAGCTATGCTATAATTGGTTTCTATAAGTATAAAGGGGAAGTTTCCTTTTTTTTCCTGCCTTTCTTTTCTGTGTTCTGTATACTATTTGATTTACCTCATGATATTCCTGTGTTCCTGATTATCTCATGTTCTTGTGTTTTACTGGATGATGATAAAGAGTGCTGTAAATCTGAATGTTAAATATATTTATATAAACGACTACAAGTTTGTGTTAGTGTGGTGATCCAGGGCCCCGCACAGAGGCAAAGCAGTCAGCTGGCAAGAGAAACAATACTTTAATAACTGCCCATGTTCCCCTAAAGCTCCCACATATGGTGGCAAGCCTTCAACCAAAGCACACACACACATACATTCCATTCAGCTGCCTCTGGCTGAAGGCAATTTCAATACAGCCGGAGAAGTATACAATATCCTCAAGGCCAGACAGATAGCAAGAAAACAAAACAGAAACTTAATGAGTCCTTTTAAATCTCAGCTTGCCTGCAGTCTGCAAGGAAAGTCTCAGAAATGCAGTCTGCGGTCATAAAGCAGGAAACCAGCCGGTCTGGTATTCAAGGTGTCCAGGTTAAACAAAGACAAGAGCACAATTCACAACTGTCCCAAGATACCACATTTGTTCCCAGCAAATGCCCTACCCCACAGCGTCTCCTTAAATCTTAATCCCCAGGTGTGCCTTGTGGAGTGGGGTGGGAAGCTCTCCTCCTGAGCAATTCCTGCCTATGTTGTTCTCTCCTCCTCTCTGCTCTCCTTGCTCTAGGATGGCGGGGGGGGGGGGCTTGCTCCTTGCCTGAACTCTGCCTGAAGGGCCCTGGCCTGCCTCAGCCTGCCCTTCCCCACAGTTCTCTGAAGCCACAGACACCTCCTTCTGGGCCTCAACAGGGTCCTCCTCCAGCTTCCTGTCCTCCTCGGATTCAGGCTCCAACGGAGGCATGACAGTTAGTGTCTCCGACTTCATCTGGACACCTGTTGCACAATTCCATGATATGTTTATTGTAGTACAAAATGAACCAAACACTGCTTGTATTCGTTCAGTGATAATGAATAATCCCGATATTGTACTATTCCATTTCAGAGATTTTATTGGAAAGCAATAAGATTGTGGTATCTGATTATTTTGCCCCTATGAGCCACTGAGACAATGACTCACATTTTATTTAATATATTTAACTCCATAGGCTGTAGCAGTCTTCCCTATTATTTAAAATGTTGCATTTTAGAATTCAAATACCTAATCCATTTTTATTTATCCTTGCTCTAAACTATTCAATATACTCTATGCAAGTTCAATGTTATGTTTAAACCTAGGGAAGCTTGACCAGATAGCATCTGAGCAATTCATGGAAGGTCATTTTATCATGGTATCTCGGGGTTTTCTCCATCCAACCTTTGTAATTATTCTTTTTCGTTTGTTAGGAAACATAAGCAATTACTTTCAACAGTTATAATGATTAATACCCACAAGCTTTTCTTATATCTGCTTCACTGAATTAACCAAATTATATAGTACAAATAACTAGTAATATTATTGTCATCGAATCTACTACTACCTTTTTATGCATTTACTCAGATTATGTATCTGATTATACAGACTTCTGGTTGACTGAGATATTTTACTTTTATCAGTTGCTTACTCATCTTTATGAAACAATTCATATATTTTTAAAAATTGTCCGAAGATATTTTGTATGAAGTCTATGAAATTTTGCCCATGTCAGCCTTTCTTATCTGGTGTTTTCCAGATGAAATGGGGTTCTGTCTGAAGAATTCAGGATAAACACTTCAGAAAGACCTAGTATACTGTATTTTACTTTCCATTTACATGTTTTCCCTACAAAACATAAGTTGAGCATGTGACAGGTTCCATTTTGGTTGGTTTCTGAAGATACATGTGCATGAACATGCACACATACTCACTCACTCTCTCTCTCTCACACACACACACACACACACACAAAAACAGAAGGTCTAACTACACAGCTGGGAATTTTAACAGAACTTATGTCTATTACTCCGATCTTCCTCTACATTGCTGTTGATCTTCCTTTGGCAACTTAGGGCTGTTTGATTCTACTGTAGTGCTGTGACATACCTTCACCTTTTCCTCCTGTAAAGTTGCTTCTGTGGCCTCCAATCTGTCTTCTTCCCTCTCCTATTTTTCAATATGCAAATTAGATTAATCTGGAAGAAACAATACATTTCTGAATAAGGAACAAGCTGGGTGGAATTGATTGATTGGGCGGCAGTGGGGAAAGCCAGATCCCCATTGGCATCATAGCTGCCCAGGCCCAGCAGAGATGGGGGAGGCACACAATCCTAGCTGGGCCTGGGGGACCATGGAACTGATGGGGATCCAGGTTTCCCTGCTTGGGGTGGCCTTTGGCTTGGTGGGCATGGACGTGCTCTACCACCTCTAATTGAGCTTGCTAGCTGGCCATTTCACCTCCTTTGTGCTGGGCGGGCCAGGTGCTCCAGGTGGTGGCGATGGCCTAATGGACCTGCATGAGCTGCTGGTGGTGGCCCAAGGCAGGGCTAAGATCCATTGGGTGTGCGAGGGGAACAGGCTCCATGTGTGGGCCAAGGGCAAGATCTGCAAGGGGGCCAAGGAGATGACCAGCAGTGATCTGCTCTCCAACTGCAAGCAAAAACAGATGGACAGAGTAGGTCTTCATCATGTGCCTCCCCCTCCCCTACTACTCCTGCTGCTGGAGGGCTGGCCCAGTATTTACAGCAGGCTATGTAGCCCCAGAGTGTGCCGGTTAAGGGGCTGGCAGGCTGTGGCTGCTGATGGACATCATCAGCCCCCAAGTGGTCACTGACCTCTGTGTGCAGGGGCTGATGGTATTATGTAGAAGCTGCCCTGGCCCCTGCCTCACCTTGCCTTGCCCCTCACCACACAGGATGAGCCTCCTGCCCACCACCCCATCTGCCAGAAACTCCCTGGATCTCCCCAAACCTGCCCAGCCCCCACAAGCATTCCTTCCCACGAGCAACATTGAGGTGGCCATGCCCACCCCAGCCATGCCCACCCAATCTACTGTGACCACCATAGCCACACCCACCCAATGGGCCATGACCACCTGGCACCCAGCAATACATAAGTGGGTTTTGGGTTGCAGTTTGGGCACTCAGTCTCTAAAAGGTGTGCCATCACTGGATTAGACATTCCCAATTCCAGCAACCATTCCTTATAAGTTTTAGCCTCCAGTCCCCGATCATCTTTGTTGGTCTTCTCTTACTCTTTCTAGAGTCTCAACATCTTGTGGTAACCAAAACTGGATGCAGTATTCCAAGCAAAGCCTTACCAAGGCATTGTAAAGTGGTATTAACACTTCACATGAAGTGTATAATGAACCAAAGTATCTTACAACATGACAAGCTAAAAATGTGATACACTGGTTAAAAATAAGAAAAAGAACTTGCTATACTGAGGACAACATTGCAAGCAAAAGCAAAAGTGGGTTTTCATCTTTTATTTAATTGCTAATACTAGGTGGCTAGATCAGTGATAGAAGATTGTAACTTGCCTATTTGCAGAAAATAATTAGAATTATTAGTGCTTTATAAATGTGTACACATATCAATACCTCAAAAAGGATACTTTTGCTAGTTTAAAGGTAAAAGGTAAAGGTTCCCCCGCACATGCGTGCTAGGCGTTTCCAACTTTAGGGGATGGTGTTCATCTCCGTTTCAAAGCTGAAGAGCCAGCGCTTGTCCAAGGACATCTCCGTGGTCATGTGGCTGGCATGACTAGACGCCAAAGGCACACGGAACACTGTTACCTTCCCACCGTAGTGGTCCCTATTTTTCTACTTGCATTTTTACATGCTTTCGAACTGCTAGGTTGGCAGAAGCTGGGACGAGTAACAGGCGCTCACTCTGTTACACGGTACTCAGGATTCGACCTGCCAAACTGCTGACCTTCTGATTGACAAGCTCAGCGTCCTAACCCACTGAGCCACCGCGTCCCTTGCTAGTTTAAAATAGATGGGCAAATTGAATCTTTTGGAGTGACTATAATAATAGTAATAAAAATAAAAGAAATACATTTCTACTGTATCTGAAAGGCAGATACTGTAGAAAGCCCTTTTTTCTGTGAATTTAAGCAACATTTGACTACTATGTGGCACTGTTGTTGTTTACTTTTTTGTTTATATATTCTTCCCTTCTCTTTCTTTTAGTAAAATGACTTTGCATAGGTTCTAGTGCAGACATGTCAAACACAAGGCCCGGGGGCCAGATCCAACCTGCGAAGTGGTTTCATGTGGCCCGCGAAGCCATCCTGGAAACAGTGAGGGAACGGCCCCCACTGCCTTGGCCCTGGCCCGGAGACCCTCCTTCTGCCAGAGACCCTCAGATCTGTCCCACTTCTGCCCAGGCCCCCACAGGCACCTTGATGCGAACGATGTAGAGCTGGCCACGCCCACCCAGTAGGCCACACCCACCCTGGACATACCCACCCGGCCCCCTGAGGGCAACCACAATGCTGATGCAGCCCTCAATGAAATTGAGTTTGACACCCCTGTTCTAGTGGAAATGAATTTGTTAATATGCCCTCATCTAGCACAGGGTAAAATTTGGCACATTTACCACCCTTCTAAGAAAAAAAAAAGACCAACATCTCAAATTATGAAATTGTTTTGAAGGCTATCAAGATTCAGTGAAAAAGACTGTACACTTCTGGATGTCTAATCTTCTGAATTCATCTTCTATGCCTACATTTACATTATATATATTTATACATACATACAGATCTTTTGTCATTATTTTGTCTTGTTTCCCTGGCACATTATCACATATTAACTGAAATGACTTCCCTCTATCAAGAAAGGAAATGAAAGTATAGCATTTGATTATTATCATATTTGGAGAATTGAGACAGTGTCAACACTTCATAACTTTATTTTAGTTGGCAATCTTCAGCATGCCTCACTTGCAAATAAATCCAGTTTAACTCAGTGGGACTTCTAATCAGTGTCAGTATAAGCACAGGTGGCCTCTGTTGTTAGGAACATTATTATCATCTTAGACCTGCAGACTAGCCAGCTGCAATTCCATTTAAGCAGGAAGACCCTGGCGTCATTTATCTATGCTCTGGTAATCACTTGGCTGAATTACTGCAATGAGGTGAACTTTTGAAAGTAGTTCCAAAACTTTAACTAATCACAAATAGAATGTTGGGTTAGTAATTGGAAATAGGTGGTGTATTCACATAATGTCAGTATGTTGCGACTGGTTTTGGAGCAAATTACTCGCATGAATGTTACCAAATTTGACTAGTCCATGGGCTTTTGAGGTATGCATTTTCCTGGAATCCCAAAAGTGCTTTTTCAGGAGGCAACTGAACTTCCTTGTTTTTCTTTGAAGACATTTCACTTTTCATCCAAGAAGCTTCTTCGGCTCCGACTGGATAGTGGGGAATGGAAGGATTTATATTCCTTGCAGACAGGTGGTCATTTGCATTCTTTTAGAGAGTTATTGAGGGCATTTGGAGATTTATCTGTGTCCTCAGTATCACCTGAGTAATGCAAATGTGTATGGAGCCTTCTTGGCTGCAGGACGTTTTCTACCCTGTGTCTCTTCACTGTTGAAGACAGATGCAGGCTGTTGGGGATGAGTCTGTGTTGTCCTGATCTCAAACTGAAGCGCAAATGGTTCCTGTAGTCTGCAATGTTTTCTGGAAATCCATTCATACTCCTGCACCATTCAAAGGGTGTTCATCCCAAAGTGCATTACTAAAGGTCTATAGAGATTCTCAGCCATCCAGGTCATTGCAGACTTCAGGAACATCTTGTTTTGAGACTTTGTCTCTACTAGGCCACATATCTAAAATGGTATTTATAGTGAACTCTGAATTTAATTAATTCAAATTCAAATGCATATACTTTAGTTTAAGGAAATAACAGAAATTTGCTCCATCTTACACTATGGCTACTTTGTGATGTAAGACAAATCTGGAGTTATACTTTCCAGACTGACCATGAAACAATCATATGTCATAAATATTTTAAATAGTTAAGGTTACTTGAGTATTCCATTCACTTTGCATTTTAAGCAACTAGCCTGTCTCATAATTCCTGAATTAATAGAAGAGCAAAATATAGTTATGGTTCCATTTTCACCGTCATCTGACTTTTGCAATTACAGTGCTTGGTTTATTTGCTTGTTTTTAAACAAGTATATATAAATGCTTAATTCAAGATATATATAAGTTAATATCAACTTATATGTAAGTCAGTGTGTTAGAATAAAAAAATGTAGTTTAAAATAAAGTGCCTACTTTGTGAAATCATGAGATTTTGTTTCTGCTTTTAAAAAATCTGAAGTCTACGTGCAAATGTCTTCTTTAAAAAAAAGTTTTATTATTTTTTTAAAATTACAGTCTTTAGTGTTTAGTAAACAATATGTTGTCTGGGTTCAAGTATTTAACATTAACTTCTTCAGTATAAATCTGTTCAATACTACCCAATCCAATATTTTTTCCCTGATCCTCCTTTCTTCATATTTTTTCCATTTTCCCCTCATTACATCATTACAATTTTTGGTACTGTTAATGTATACAAAGTTAGATATAAATATAAACATCTTCATCATATTTTACTAATTTCATACAAATAATAATAATATCAATTTGTAAATCAATAATATCAATTCATTAATCAATATCTTGTTTTCCATGATGCCCTTGTTAAGGTTTGATTTCCCATCAGTATCTGAAATATCTTTATTAGTTATGATTTTCTCAATATTTGCATTTATATAGCTAAAGGTTTCATTCAAATCAATCCTCCTCTTATCGTCATGATTTCCATATCAAAGAAAAAAAATGTTATATTAATTCTAAATTATATCTTTCATTATAAAACTCTAATTATATCTAAGGGTCACCTGTTCTTTTAATCTTATTCAAACAAATATAAAATATAATGCCCCCTCTAAAAGGTCAAATCTATTTTTTAAATCCGACTCTCACTTTTTTTCTTTGCCAAGTTGCTTTCCAAGCCAGGGCAATTATATCACCCATGAATTTTCTTTTTCTTTTTGTAAAAATTGCTTGGCATGAGGAAGACAAATTAGGTAGGGTATTTTGGGGGGGATTCTGCCCATTTATATCCCTTAAACAACTCCCAGTTCCTTTCTCCCTCCATTTCTCTTTTCATTCCCTGTCTCCCAAGTTGTGACATTTCCCTTAACAGCTCTATATTCCCTTTTTTAAAATCTTCTTCCTTGCCATCAGATATATTTTGCAAGTCTAAGGTCTTTTGCATTTTCATTGTTATAGGTAAGTCTTGCTAAGTCTTTGTTTGTATATTGTCATTTATATTTCCCTTCTTTTATCTCTTCCATCTCTAAATCCCTTTCCTCTGTTTCATCTTCTGATTTCTGGATTATTTGTTCATTCTTTGTAGTCATTATCTGGGAACTTTCTAGTTGTAGATTTAATTTGGAGATTTGCTTGTTTATATTGTCTAAATTATTTTTAGTCTCATTATGATCTCTTTTTATGTCCTCTTTGCATTCAACAATTGTTTGGTGAATTAGGTGTAGCATAGAATATATTTCTGAAAAGTGTTTGTTTTTTCTTGAGCCATCATTCCTGGAGATCCTCTAGTATCACCACATTCAGTAAGAGTAGATCAAAGTTTCTTCTAGTTTTCTGGTCTATATCTATATATCTATATATCTATATATCTATATCTATATCTATATCTATATCTATATCTATATCTATATCTATATCTATATCTATATCTATATCCTATCTATCTATCTATCTATCTATCTATCTATCTATCTATCTATCTATCTATCTATAAACAGCTCATAAGTCTCTCCCCACCAGGCTAAGTCCAAGGTCAAATTTTTCTTTCTGTCCCTCTAGCTCTTGAAGTTAAAAGTCCAAGCTCAGTAGGTATTTATAATTCAAGAAGGTCAGGATGATAAGTATGCCAAAATATTTTCCTTTATTGCCAGCTGTTCTGCCAAGCTAGTAATCAGCAAGCAGCTAGGAAGCAAATTGTAGCGGTATACACAAATCCACCACTAGATGTCATTCAAAGTCCATTTTCCACTCTTAAAACAAAGAAGTGATTTCTTATATTTCGCCTCCATGTTTTTTTTCAAAGAGAAAATCTTAACAATTATCTCATTTCTCAAATTTATCAAAGCTATAGCTTTAGGTTACCTCCACTTCAATATTGTATGTTTCTGTCCCCCCGGAAATTAAAATGCAGCTTCCATTTACGTTCTGAGGTTTTTAGCTTCTTTGGAGCCTTTCCCAGGAAATTCAGTTGTAAAATAGTAAAGAAAGGATCAATATTCTCACCCAGTTCCAAACATGCTGTTTACAAGTATTAAGTAGTGCTTTTTTCTTCTTTGGTTGTCAGAAGTTAATGGCCAGCAACAGGAATGTAGACGGTCTTTCCCCTGCTGGGTTTGGAGGGCTTTCCTTGGATTGAATAGAAAGACCACCATCTCTCCATGATCAACAGGGCACCCCGCCTCTTCATCACCTCTTTGGAGTGATTTTAGGCCCTTTTTGGGCCCCCAGCAGGGTGAAATTGGGTGCAGAGGGAAGAACCCTGCCTTTCTGCATCCTGTCTCACCACAACGCAAACCAGAAGTCCTATGTGCAAATGTCTTATACACATATGAAACTAACACAATCCAGCGATATATCATTCTATCACTAAAGTGTTATGATTCTTTTAAAAATTATTTGAAGTTAAATAAATCGAATTTTTGTATATGGTAGTCATACTGTAAAGTCTTTTAGCTTTTTTTCTTAAAAAAAAAATCTCAAGTTGGCTAGAGGTTTCCTCCTGTAATTTATATGGATAGATTTAGTAGTATGCAAGGATAGTTAGCTTGAACCCTTCCTTTCCTCTTTAGATCCCCCCACTCCTGCAGGCTTTAGTCACTGGACTCATATCTGGAACTCTAAGTATAAACGGAAGATACCATTTGCATCTGTGGAGGCAGGGATGTATGTTGCAGGAGATTTTGTTGCACAGACAAGCATGAGAAGTTGCAAGTGTGAGAGAGGAACAGATGCCCAGTTCAAATGCAGTGCAGGAGGCAGTTAATGGCACAGGCAGAGCTGGTGTGAATTCCAACAGTCAGCTTGGAAAAGCTGAATGAGGAAGACAATGTAGCAGGCCCTCAACATCCACCAGAGATGCTGAGAGCTAGCCAGTGCTGGCAACACATCTTTCTCCCCCCTCTTCCCAACAGAGACCAAAAGGTTGTACAAATCCAATGCCTCAGGAACAGTTCAGAATGACAGGCAGCAGTGCTGAGCTAGTAATACCAGCTCAGTATCCTATGCTATCCTGTCACAGAAGCTAACTAACTCCAAGGTGGCTAAATAATGGTTAAGAACTATCTAAAGATCAGGCAAGCATACTTACATAACAAAGGTGAGGAAAATATATGCAGAACTGTTTAGAACCTACATGCATAATGCATGTAAAAGGTAAGGGTAAAGGTTCCCCCGCACATGCGTGCTAGTCGTTTCCGACTCTAGGGGCCAGTGCTCATCTCCGTTTCAAAGCCGAAGAGCCAGCGCTTGACCGAGGACATCTCCGTGGTCATGTGGCCGGCATGACTGGACGCCAAAGGCGCATGGAACGCTGTTACCTTCCCACCGTAAGGTAAAGGTAAAGGTAAAGGTTCCCCCGCACTGCGTGCTAGTCGTTTCCGACTCTAGGGACCGGTGCTCATCTCCGTTTCAAAGCCAAAGAGCCAGCGCTTGTCCGAGGACGTCTCCGTGGTCATGTGGCCAGCATGACTAGACGCCAAAGGCACACGGAACGCTGTTACCTTCCAACCGTAGTGGTCCCTATTTTTCTACTTGCATTTTTACATGCTTTCGAACTGCTAGATTGGCAGAAGCTGGGACGAGTAACAGGTGCTCACTCTGCTATGCGGCACCCGGGATTCGACCCACCAAACTGCCGACCTTCTGATCGACAAGCTCAGCGTCCTAACCCACCGAGTCACCGCGTCCCTATGATACCCACATATAGATACTATAGGTCTAATGATAAGAGTTAAGATATAAATTAAGAAAAAAATAAGTGACACAAAATTTATTAAGCCATTTGATGTAATAAAAACTCCCCTAAAATTAAGGAAGACAACATTATTGTAGGAGATGATCAGGCTGAGCCTGAGGGAGGGGTCAAGCACCTCATCAGTTTCAAGTCACTTTGCACCCACAAAAGATCTCCGTCCAGCCCACCTTGCATTTCACTGACACTTATCTACCACCTATTTGTTTTTGACCATTAGTAGTTCAGATTCTGGGGAAGAAATGGAGGTAGTGACAGATTTTATTTTCCTGGGCTCCAAGATCACTGCAGATGGGGACTGTAGCCAAGAAATTAAAAGACGCTTGCTCCTTGGGAGGAAAGCCATGGCAAATCTAGACAGCACACTAAAAAGCAGAGACATCACCCTGTCAACAAAAGTGTGTATAGTCAAGGCTATGGTCTTCCCAGTTGCAATGTATGGCAGTGAAAGCTGGACCATAAGAAAGGCTGAGCACCAAAGAATTGAAGCCTTTGAACTATGGTGCTGGAGAAGACTCCTGCGAATCTCTTGGACTGCAAGGCGATCAAACAGGTCAGTCCTAGAGGAGATTAACCCTAACTGTTCTTTAGAAGGCCAGATCCTGAAGCTGAAACTCAAATACTTTGGCCACCTAATGAGAAGGAAGGACTCACTGGAGAAGAGCCTAATGCCGGGAAAGATTAAGGGCAATAGAAGAAAGGGACGACAGAGAATGAGGTGGCTGGATGGAGTCACTGAAGCAGTAGGTGTGAGCTTAAATGGACTCCAGAAGATGATAGAGGACAGGAAGGCCTGGAGGAACATTGTCCATAGGGTCGCGATGGGTCGGACACAACTTCGCAACTAACAACAACAACAAGTTCAGATTCTTGTAGAGAGCATACACTTGCAATAAACTCCATCTGAACTGCATGGACTTCCTGATTTTTCCACGTTTGACAATTACTCCTTGTTGATCATCTGTACTATTTCCCAAAAGAATCCCTAACAAGCAAGGTGAAAAATTTAGCTCATATATGAATATAATATATTTTACAAGTCTTCATATTTTGCAAGTCACAATTTTGAACACTTATTTTATTAAAGGCCACATGTAGAATTAATTTATTGGTGAACCAATACTGGTATTGGAAAAAGAAGCAAAGCATTCATACATAAACCATGCTGTTTGTATGGCAGAAGAAAATACAGGCTATAGAGGTTATAGAGTTTTGGTAGAACAAACTACATATGCTAAGCACATGCAATGCTTATAGATCTAAAAATAGTTGCAGCTCTCTAGTGGGAAGTATTTATGTTATCTATGAATGTTTTAAGAGAATTATTCAGAAAGAAGTCTTCATCAAGTTACTAATGCCAACTGCCCAGACCATTGTTAGTACATGTGGGCATATGAACAATTTATAAATCAAAAGCATTATGTTAGGAGACATTTTCATGCTGATTTCTTAATGTCCCTTTAATGTTTGGACCACAGGATTTTTAACATCATGAACTTGAATTTTATCATCTAATGTCATAGCGATAAAAACATTATATTAGGTCTAACTCCTTTGAGCTGCAAAAATCTTGATGACTGTGGATTGATAACTCCTCATTGGCTGCCATCATAAAGTGGGCGAGGGGAATCCCATTAAGTTTTAAAGTCACTTTCTGTTCATTTTATTATGCTCACTGATTTAGAGACATATTTGATTGTATATGTGCCATACACTACATCTCCATTTGGCTGCAGTTGATCATAAAACTGATCTGAGATTAAGAACTAAATCACTACACTACTAAACAATGCAGAAAACCTGGCAACAAAACAGTTAATGATACATTAGAGAACATAATGGCACAAAACACCAGTTTAACAAGAATTACAGTGTTTCATCTCTTTTATTAGTGGAAACTTCTAACTTAAATTGACTTAAACCATCCTAATTAGAATAATTTGCCACATTTATTTTAGCAGATTTGTTCTTGCACTTTTTTCACAGTAGATCCACGTTGAAAGGAGTTTTCTCTGTGTTAGAAAATGCTACTGCATAATATTCAAACAGATGCTATTTATCCATATGAGAGAGCTGCCATGGTTCTTTTTCTGAAGCAAGACAGATTCAGGTAAGTTCAAGAGGAAGTCCACATACAGTAGTACTGGAGTACAGTACATACATAATTCGGTATGCTACAGAAATGAAGCTACTGGAAAGTGAACTGGGGAAAGACCTTGAATCAAGATACTTAAAGGGAACAGAACATTCATTTTAAAAATCAAGGGTGAGGGAAGCTTAAATGCAATAAATAGGTATCTTAAAGATTGGGCAATTTAGGGATGCGGTGGCTCAGTGGGTTAAGGACACTGAGCTTGTCGATCAGATGATCGGCAGTTTGGTGGGTCAAATCCCGAGTGCCACATAACAGAGTGAGCGCCTGTTACTCGTCCCAGCTTCTGCTAACCTAGCAGTTCGAAAGCACGTAAAAATGCAAGTAGAAAAATAGGGACCACTACAGTGGGAAGGTAACAGCGTTCCGTGTGCCTTTGGCGTCTAATCATGCTGGCCACATGACCACGGAGATGTCTTCAGACAAGCGCTGGCTCTTTGGCTTTGAAACAGAGAGATGTCTTCAGACAGCACTGGCCCCTAGAGTCGGAAATGACTAGCACACATGTGCGGGGGAACTTTTACCTTTACCTTAAAGATTGGGCAAATAAGATGTCAGCAGTCTTGGTCAAACATATTTACACAAACACATACACACACACATCCTAAAATCAATACACCTATTTATAACTTGTATGCACTTTTGTTGTACTTAAATGCTCAGAGGGTGGCATGATGAGTCTAGGAGTCTTAGACACAAAATTGAATTTTACATGCCGATTGATGAGAAATTTGTACTATCAGGATATTGGGGTAATCTTACTTATTTCAGACTTACCAAATACATACATACATGAACAAGAACATATTACATGCCAAAATCAGGTTTTGGTGGAGGGAATTCCCAATACAGCTCACACTCAAAATGATTCACGAAAAAAAATTGAATATATCAGTGTAGCTCCTGCCGAAGCATAAGAGCCATCTGTTCTCAGATTGAGCAGCCACTCTCTCAGAAAGCTCTCATGTAATTCATTTTGACCAAGTGAATCCTAAATGTCCAACCAGCAGAGAAGCTCTAAGGAGTGATTTCTTCCCCCCACCCAACCCCCTTTCTCTCAGCATCCAGTAAAACAAACATCCAACTTCTAGTTTTGAAAAGACACAGCAGCATCCAAGCATGGGGAGCATTCAGATGGATAAGTCTGAGAAAAACAGCATTACAAGTAGTTCTTGACTTATGAACATAACTGAGCCTGGAATTATGGTTGTAAGTCAGTGCATTACTTTGGTTTACTTACATTGTTTTCATATAACCCCATTTTGTAAAATTAAATCAGTAAATATAAAACCATGAAATAAACTGGACCTGACTTTTTTGACATTTTTTGTGGTGATCATTAAGCAAACACTGTTGCTGTTGTTAAGTGAATGCCAGGATTATTAAGTGAATCCATTTTTTCCCAGTGGACATTTTTTTGCCAGAAAAATAAAATAAATGCCAGAAACCAGGAAAAGATTGCAAATGACCATAAAGGTGAGTCAGTTCTGAAGCACCCAAAATGCGACCATTTGATTGCGGTGTGTTCTGTGCAGCTGCTGTAATAGGTTACAAGTAGCTCTGGGGAGATCTGTCATAACTTTAAATTGTTGTTAAGCAACAGGTCTTGGGTTTATACCTACCCCCCTCACTCACAGCCTGGCCGACGCCTTGGTGGATGCCTGGAAAAGGGCTGCCACCGAGGCGTTCGACCGTGTTGTACCCTTGCGACCCCTGACCCAGGGCAGATCCCAGTGGGCTCCATGGTTTTCTGTGGAGCTCCGGGAGATGAAGTGTAGGAGACGGGGTCTAGAGAGCTGTTGGAGGTCCAGTTGATCTGAATCTGACCGATTGCAGTTAAGAATCTTTATAAGGTCTTATCTTGCGGCGATGAGGATGGCGAAGGCTAATTACTTCGCTGCCCTCATCACGTCCACAGATAATCGCCCGGCCGCCCTGTTTAGGGTGACTCGCTCCCTTCTTAACCAGGACTAACCAATTAGTCACCGGGTTCTCTAGTATAAAATAAAAATCGTAAAATTGTAAGTCTGGTGATCCAGTCTCTTCACTGTTACAAAGAAGGGAAAACAAATGATGCTGAGAATAGAATCAGATGGATAGAGTCTGAAATACAGTGCTAATCCTTAATGTAAGAAAAGTGATCAAAATGCAGTCCTAGACTTTGGCTCTGAGGTCTACAAATGGCTACATTATTGTTGAAAAAGTCAAAACTTACTCCACTTTAGTGTGCTTTCATCCTGGTAATTTTTTAATTACTAAAATTGTGAAATTAGTCAGTTTATTTCATGGGTTTATATTTATTGATTTAATTTTACAAAATGGAGTTATATGAAAGCAATGTAAGTGAACAAAATTAATTCCTAACTGACCTTGCTTAGATTCATTGTCATTATCATGATATATTTTTATATTACAGTATGTGAAAGTATTAACTTTCTTCAGCCAGAAATTATTAAGTTGGAGGGCAGCTATAGATAAAAATCAATGTCTCAAATAATTTAGATGCACACTGTAGAAGTTTTTCTTCCTTCAAAACATTATGACTTGTGGACTTCAACTCCCAGAATTGCTTGAGGAATTCTGGAAGTTGAAGTCCACAAGCCATAACAGGGCCAAGTTTGAAGACCCCTGATATACGTTAAATAAATCTCATGAGCAGTGGTGGGATTCAAATATGTGAACAACCAGTTCTCTGTGTGGATGTTGCTTTCAGAAGTCCATTCTGGGCCTGGGCAACAAAAAATTAGCTACAGGTTCTGCCAAAGTGGTGAGAACCAGCTGAATCCCAACACTGCTCATGAGTCAATTTAAGGGAACAAATTCAGCATAGTTCATTCTGTGACACATTTACCATCAATATAGAAATAGATCGCTTTCTTGTCAGGCTAGTATCTTACCAGCATTTTTATTTTGGCATGTTCAACTTTTATTTTTCATTGTTGTTGTGTTTAAAACAATATATGTGCTGCCACCATGTGGCTGTTCTTGGGAAATTACCAATATGCTAA
>JAKJMR010000090.1:1662191-1717490 GCA_024449315.1 Daboia siamensis | reverse complement strand
TCTTAACAAGGAATTATATTCGCAATACAACTGCCTGTACCAGCACAATATAGGTTTAGTAACCTTTCCTCTCACTTTTCTCAATATTTTTTGGCATTTACAGTTAAGCTAGATTTGGATAAGCAAGTAAACTGTATCTTTTTATGCTCACCAATCTTGGCTGTTGTTTTTTCTAAAGCTGTCCCTGTATTAATAAACCAAATGCAAATTCTTGACAAAATCATCAAAGAGACTGCATTGATATAAGAAATTTGGAGTAATTTCAAAATAATGAAATTAACCAGTTAAGATATATTATATCCAATTAATTTACCTGCAACAAAGTCTTGATAATAGGTTATTGAAATACATCTTATCAGACTAATATCATTGACCTGGAAAATGCATATTAATCATTGTTATTTCTTCTGATAAACCTACCTTTAATGGATGCAGTTATTCAATATCACAATGAAAATGTTATATGCCATCAAGTGTGAATTATTCATTCTTAAGCCACAGTATATAAAATATTTTCTAAACTAAATAGCTTCATTTTCATGCTAGTACCATATTTCCATATATTCTAACAGATGATTAAAATTTCTCCCCATAATGCAAATCATTTACATCTCAAGATTCTCTCCATATCATGGCCAATTTTATTACATGACATCCGTAATACATAGCAAGTCTTCAATCAGCTTTCTAAGAAGATTGTATTATGTAATACAATTATAAATACATCAATGGAATATGAGTTCAGGATATTCCAAGTGATCTATGTTTCCTTACCAAAAAAACCCAATATATTGATGAAAATGATCCATGGAGATGTTCCTGTACTGCACTTAAACATTATACTGTACATAAGGAAGGATAAGGGAATTGTGCCTGTTGACTCAGTAGAGTGAACATCAATATCATTATAGATCAATACTGTAAAAAGGAGTTCATACACACAATAGGTAAAGGTAAAGTTTCCCCCGCATGTGCGTGCTAGTCGTTTCCAACTCTAGGGGCCGGTGCTCATCTCCGTTTCAAAGCCGAAGAGCCAGCGCTTGTCCGAGGATGTCTCCGTGGTCATGTGACCAGCATGACTAGACACCAAAGGCACACGGAACACTGTTACACACAATACACACAGATATATATGTAAGTCTCTTTCATATTAGTATTGAATGTAAAAAAAAATCACCCGTGCATTCTTTCTGATCATTCTTATTTTAAAGGAACTGGACTTACTTATGTTTAATATAATAAAAAGTGTCTTCAAATATCTTCAGAGGAGAAGTAAAATGGGAAACAGGAGAAGGGAGAAAGGTTCCGGAAATTGCCTTCTTTATAAGCTGACCAAAATGTGCATATTAGTATTCTACCTTCCTGCAGTCTATGATCTGCAGCTTCTCTGACTTCCTAATATTCAATTAAATTTTAGGATTAGTAATCACAAGGGATTCCCTCCAGTAAAGCTTTTTCACATCAGCTAGTTGGAACACTTAGGGAGATAGCACAGTGATAGATGTGTTTGCCTACAAACAACAACAAAAATGTCCTTTGCTATCTTGCAATAATATAGTAGTAAGTTCAAAAACATTACCAAAAGATATTCTAACATATCCTGAGGGCAGCTAAGCAAGGCAGAAGCCTCTTAAAATGTAAAGATTCAGAAAATGAAAAACAGATTTTCAGAAGAATATTAATGCAGATATTGTTATAATATACAAAGGTTAAGCCAGCTTCCAGAGAAGTATAATTCTATTTTATACATACATACATACATAATATATTGAGTAAATGCACTGGAGAATTATGAATGAATAACTGTAGATTTATCGATATTGCAAGTTACACTGGGGAAGCTGTCTATTTGTTCAGCATTATTTTTCTTGAAAACTACGAATGATCTATGAAAAAAGTCTAAACATTGGAAGATGTCATATGGTCAAACCTCTGAGCAATGTTCTGATGAAAGGGGAGCATCACAGAGACATATTTTCTTAGAAATATACATCATTACTCTGCCATGAAACATTTGAAGAGGCTAGACATCACATTGTGATCCTGTGCTTTTCCCTTAAGCCAAACATAGGCTTTACAAGACAACAGTGTTCTCTTTTCTGGCACACAATAAAAGAAAAATGGAATCCTGCAGATATTAAACTACAGGTTATAGGCATACAAAATCATTTTGGAAAAGAGCATTATATACAGAGGATGCAAGCAGTCCACACAGCCCGATAAGGAAATGCAATCGCCATTTCAAGATCTGCATTTATTTCCTCACTGAAGATTTTGAAAGACTTTAGAAAAGACTGATTACATTCAGCTAGGCCCCAGTAAGTAAGATTGTTTGCAGTAATTGGTATCTATTTTCACCAGACCAAATATCAAATAACCAACCGTCTTTTATCATTTGAGGCAAGATGATGATGGTTCGCCCTGCATGAGCAGCTTCCAGAGCTGGAGAAATGGCTAGCATTTTCAAAGCAATGAGAATATTTCACTTCCTCTCTCCCTGGTCTTCCTTCTTTAATTATTTATTGATGAAAGCTTTCTTCATTGTTATTTTTTCTTTCTGAATCAGAGTATACACAATGCTTGTGACAAAGATGGACAGTTTTTAGACTAGGTTTTTTCATTGTATTTTCCTGTTGTTTAAGGGAGAATAATTTATTTCTTCCTATCAGAACTACAGACATGGATAATTGACCACGAATATTACTAGACTCTGTGCTATGATTTCAGTTACTGCTTTCTCCTAAAGTGATTTATTTAGAAACAAAAACAGTGGTTTTCCCCAGCTGTTGTCTATATGGATAAGCTAAAACAGGGGTCGCCAACCCCCAGTCCATGGACTGGCACCAGGCCGCAGCATGCCAGAAACCAGGCTGCACAAACAAGCAAACCCAATCCGTGGAATGCAGGCAGCATGCGAAACTGCGCCCCCTCAAGTCCGTGGAAAAATCTCTTGCCACATAACTGATCCCTGGTGCCCAAAAGGTTTATTTATTTATTTTATTTATTTAATTGAATTTCTATACCGCCCTTCTCCCAAAGGACTCAGGGCAGTGTACAGGGCAATAAAAGCACTACATACAAAAGTTAAAAGTAATATTAAATTAATTTAACAATAAATAATTAAAAATACCCCAAACCCTTAAACCAGGCCGGCCTGTTCAAATAAATAGGTTTTCAGATCACGGCAGAAAGAGCAAAGGTCAGGAACCATCCGGAGCTCAACCGGTAATTGATTCCAAAGGGCTGGCGCGCCCACAGAGAATGCTCTCCCCCTGGGGGCCGCAAGCCGACACTCTCTGACCGATGGCACCCTGAGGAGGCCCTCTCTGTGGGAGCGCACAGGATGAAGGAAAGATGACGCTGGCAGCAGGTGCTCCCGTAAGTAATCTGGACCCATGCCATTTAGGGCTTTATAGGTAATCACCAGCACCTTGAATCTCACCCAGAGGGCAACTGGAAGCCAATGTAGCTCGTGGAGAAGAGGTGTTACATGGGAGTATCGGAAGACTCCCATCACAACTCGCACGGCCGCATTCTGCACCAGCTGTAGCCTCTGAGTGTACAGAGCATTGCAATAGTCTATACGAGAGGTCACGAGCACATGAGTGACTGTACGCAGGGCATCCCAGTCCAGATAGAGTCGCAACTGGCACCAGGCGAACCTGGGCAAAAGCCCCCCTGGTCACAGCTCCTACATGGTTTTCCAAACTGAGCTGTGAGTCCAGGAGGACACCCAAGTTGCGAGCCCTATCTACGGGGGGTATTGGGCTAAAATACATTTTCTATATTCAATAAAGCCACTTTCTCTTTTAAAAATAATAAGAAGAAAAAGAATCCAATGAATATGAAGGCCAGCACCAGCTAAAGAATTGGCAGCTGTGATTTTACATTGTTGTGTATATAATCATCATCATCTTGAGAAAGTTTGGAATGTGTTTTTTGACTATTTTAAAATAATTCAGGAGGCTTTGTTCAATACAATCTTGCATGTGTAGAGTTTTAAATGAGAGGAGGGTGAACACTTTTGCCTTTATCTAAATCTCATTGTGATAAGTGAATAGTGTAATGAAGTTTCCTGAATTGGGAAGTTTCATCTATATGCAATGGCCAGCACTTGATATTATAGAGTTACTCATCAGTGGCCTGCTATTCTCTAAAACAGCATTTTCTTATATTGGCATTATAAAATATGCTGAGTCATAATGCTTATGTTAACAAAGCAGTTATGGGGTAACAAGGAAAAGGTAACAAGGAAAATGTTTGAAGGAACTCAAGATTTGCAGAACGCTTTGAGGACTATATTGGTGATGATGGCTCCCTTCCCCCATTCCCAATTTTTTCTTGGGCCACAGTCATGAGTCCCAGAATTAATCTTGATTTGGGGAATAGAGAACCATGGAGAGAGGGTGAGATGTAAAACACTGAAAGTAGACTTAAGCAACTGGATGGGAAGTTGGGCAGGAACAGTGACATCTGTTGTACCCACAGTAAAAAAATGATAATAAAGGTTGTCTTGCCTTGTCTTGTCTTGCCTTGCCTTATCTTATCTTGTTTTGTCTTGCCTTACCTTGTCTTTTGTTTTGTTTTATCTCATCTCGTCTTGTCTCATCTCATCTCATCTCATCTCATCTCGTCTCATCTCATCTCACCTTACCTTACATTATCTTATGAGAAATGGTGTCAGAAAGATAAGATGGTGGTCAAGCAGTGTGATAGAAGGCCTGCTTCCTTGTAAGATTGAGTGCCTTTGACCCATACAAACTAAAAGGGGAAAACATTCACCCCATGAACACCACTGAATAGGATGGCGAGAACCCATTTTTAATATTTTCTCAGGAGCTAGAAATCAAATACTTGTATCCTGTCCACTCTACTGGCTTATACTTGTTATAATTCATGGCACAATTTCCCTGTTCTCGCTATATTTATGTATGCCTTTTTTTATACATTCAGTCCATTTTTACTTTATTGTTGCTGTTGTATTTCCTTATATAAATTATGAGCTGGGGTAGTGCTTTGCTCTGCTTTGGTTTATTAACACAGATCCAAGAACTCTGTGAAGATGCTCTTTATTGAGAAGGACATCCAATTGTTTCCCTTTTTGTTCTGATAAAACAGGTATCGGATTCCATGTTGAAAATGGGATAATATTCTGCAACCATATGATAACCACCTTTAGTTAAAGGAGTATCATATTTTAGGAATTTTGTCTGAGTGATGTAGAGACTTAGATTCTCTTTGACATGAAACTTTGTATCACAGAGGAGCAGCTGTCCTTGTAGACAGGAGATGCTAACCCAGTTGTCTGTCATGTACTTTGTATTTCCCCCCCCCCCCCCAAAAAAAAAACTTCTGGTTTTGGGAACGTTTTTTTTAATCCCATTTATATCCCACCCTTCTCCGAAGACTCAGGGCGGCTTACAATCTAAGTACAAATCAATGTGCTTAGCAATAGCCTTCATTCTATGTATATGCCTGCTTATTAGGGCTTTCACCCCCCACCCCAAACAGCATTATTACAAAGTCAGCTTATTGCCCCCAACAATCTGGGTCCTCATTTTGCCTACCTTAGAAGGATGGAAGGCTGAGTCAACCTTGAGCCTGGTGGGATGCAAACCTGCACTAATTGTAGGCAGCTGGTGTTACTTAAGGAGGCATTAGCCCACTGCTCCACCAAGGCTCTACATTAGCCCACTGCTCCACCAAGGCAACTTCTGAAGGAGTTGTTCTCTTTGCTGTTAGAATAGAGAGTCAGAGGTGCTTAATATGAAACTCTGTCAAAGCAAAACCATCCTTTGAAGTTGAGGCTTTGCATAGCTCTGCTAGGATTCTGTTTTGGTTCTTATTAAGATCAGATACACATCCATGGGTCTTCCAAGACAAGCGTCAGTAAGCATTTTGGGATGACAAGACCATACCAATCTCTTTGTGGATTTGGTATTCCATGCTATGTTTAAGGAACAATTGAGTATCCCTAGATCCTTATAAATGAAGCTAAATTGATTATTATCAATAGGACTAAACATAAAAGCTTGAAAGAAAGGTGATTTTTTAAAAAATATTTTTTAAAAAGAATAATTTATGCAATTATTATTTTCTGGCTTCCTGAACTGGTTTTAGAATATAGTACTAAAAGCTATTATAACTGATTATTAACAATTACATTTTATTTCTGTTTTTTTGTAAAAGAATGGGAATAATCCAGACTTTTGTATCTTCCCACTCTCACATGCACTGCTTTTAGAGGGAATGGAAATAAGATAACACACTGAATGTGTTATTTTTAAATAATGAGTGTATTTATGTTCTTGATTTCTATGCTGATCGCTAATATTAGAAACAAGCAGGTTGGAAAACAAGCAGGTTGGATGGCTAGCAATTCTAATGCAGTGCAGTCCAGTATGTGGGTAAAATAACTACTCCTTGCTTACTTCAAGGTGAATGTGAGTAGAACCACAGCATAAAAACAAAGTAAAACAACTGAGACCTTCCAAAAGGTATACTTTTTATTTCTGCTAATGATATTGTGAAAGTGATGAAAATTGTTTTTTTTTATTTTGCTGTAGAAATATTTAAGCTGCATGATTTCTTACTATAAGCTTTTAAGAGCCTCTAAATGCACTGCAATCCTTCCTAGTATTCACATTATCTAGTCAAATTTTGTTTCTTATGGGAAAGTATTACATGTTTTCCATATTTAACAGCTGAGTGCATTTATTTAGCTTTCAGTCACAGGCTGCTTTCATTTGCACAGCTGAAAGACACAGTTCCATGGACCAATAACTTGCACGTATTGTACAATATATTTTCATTAGCTGGTGACATCCAGTGCAGAGAAGAATTAAGCTGCATTGTTTGGAGTGAAATAATGCTGCTTATAAACTCAGGTGTTGTGGCCTATAAGGCACTTGTTTCTGTTTTATTTAGTTGATATTGATTATTTCTATTAGAAGTCCTTTATATATCATTTGGTAGGCAATAAGGTTAAGCTCCCCCCCCCATACTATCAGCTGCAAAATTCGGGCCAGAAATTAGCGTACCCAATTAAATGTAATTAAAGAGGAGACAGAGTGTGTATACACACTTATACCCACAAGTATACTATATATATCACCTTATTGGAATGATACATCCCACAGTATGTTGGTTCTGGAATTTCGTTACACCTAAATCATGCTTGCCAAATGTTTTTAATTTAATATTTAAAAATGAACAGTACTATTTTTATTATTAGCATAGAATATTGCACATGGCACAAATACAGCTGAGTGTCAGGGCCCATTTTAATACCTCATCCTAAGAAAGCAGAACTCATGGAAGCAGTTTCTTCCAAAGGAACTTTTATTAGGAGAAGCTGATAGCAAGCATAATAGGCAAGATCTAAGGGTTTCCCATTCAGATTGATAGGTTAAGAGTCCCAAGCAAACCACACCCCAATAGTTCATCCAGCCAGTTTGAATGGGCCAATCCTCAGGTGTTAAGTCCATTGTGGGAAAGAGCTGATAACGCCAGTCTTTCCCAGGCTTCCAGTGCTGTTGTTGGGTCTTTACACCTTCCCTTCCAAAATGGGAGATAAGCCAGATGGCCAGAAGCACATTCTTTTCTCACCCCAAGGTAATATCAAGGGAAAGACAGTTCAAAGAACAATTATGCAAAACAGCGAAAGGGATACAGTGTAATGATAGAGAGAAACAAAGAGAAAGTCCACAGCATCTTCCTCCCTCCCCTCCAGGAGTGTGACAGAACCCAGAGTAATGAAATAGAAAATAGAAAAGAGTTCCCCTTAATAATATATGGGTTCTGACACTGAGACTGGTAACTTAATCTATATATTCTCTATTTCACTACAAATGGTATCTGAAAAGCTTGATCAATTAAAACCATAATGTGTTACAGGAGTCAATATTTATGGGCTCATCTGGTGATAATGATATCATAGGGAAGGTTGTGGCTTGGAATATAAATGGAGTCATTAGCAAACAGCATGAACTAATTAATGAAAGAAAACTAATGTGTTGTATGTTTGTGAGATGAATAAAAAAGGAAGGTTGGATGAACGAATTGTGGAATGCATCCATGGAGAGGAATTGTGGGCTTACACAGGGAAGTGAAGATTTAACATGAAATTAATTCTGAATGAAAGAGCTAAAGTGTTTATGTCCAAAAATAGGAACTGCATTTTTGGATTTAGCATTTTTGCATTTGGCAGAATTCTGACAAAGTGACAACAAGCAAAATTTATGAAATACAGTGCAGCTTTATGCCTGACAGGGGGACCCCCAAATAGGCATTTGCTATTTAGAAGATCATTAGGAAGTGCATAAATGTGAAAAGAAAGTTTATTCCATATTTGTTGATTTAGAGAAAGCTTATGATAGAGTGAATAGCCCCTTTACAGGACATTGCTTCACATAATGATTTGCTTCCTTACAGAAATGAACAGGCTGCAGTTCTTCTCCGAGTGTCTCCTTCTAGCACGCTGTCTCACCCCAGCCCTGTGTTGAATTGCAGCTCTTAAGCAAAACAAACCTCTGCTATGAAATCTTTGCAGATATTCAACATTTCTTTGTCATTGAACTAATACCAGTTGGTGGAAGAACAGACACACACACTATAACTATGGTGCCACTACAGTTACTTAATTCATCATTTTCAGTTGTTCTGATTGCTCAGAACAGATTCCAACTGGGGAAGTCCATGCAAGTTGAGTAATGCATTATTTTGTAGGCATTTGACTGTTTCCCTATTCATACCCCGCCTGGTTAATTAAGTAGGTATTAATGCCAGTAGGTATTAATTCCTGACTATAGGATATGGTGGTATGGTCTCTGATCAAGATTCAATTACCAACAGTGCTGAGCAATTTTCATTCATTTCTCTCCCAGACATTTATGGACAGTGGAGTGGAATCCCCTTCCGATTGTTTTATTTATATTATTATGGCACTTGATTGCCATTTTATATTCTACATTCCATATTTATATATTGTGTATATATTGCTAGTTTTGAATGGGATAGCATTCCCTCAGACAGAACTGATGCCCCACATGGAGGTCCTTATAAACATGCAGCTCCTGCTCAAAGAATAGTCCCATATCCAAATTCATCTGATGAGTTAATTTCCATGTTTCTTGGACAGGGACTCACAGACACTCATGCATGTGGAGTATTTCAAGGAACTCTACATGGGACTAACCTTGAAGAATAGTCAGAAACTACAATTGATGGTTATGAGCATACCTTGGTATGAACATATAATACCTGGTTACCAAGTGTCCAATGCAGTTCTAGGTGCTGGTTGTGAGCTATAAAATCTTTCCTGACATAGTGTCTATTGTTTCTGAATGATAAGTTCTGAAGAGGTAAGCTTGTCCAAGCCTGTATTTAAAACAATGCCATTTCACAGGACCCAGATGACATGTTTTCTCTGTTGCAGTATCTGCCCTAGGGAACAGGACACCCCCACCCCCGGGTGTTTAAGTTGCCAGAATCCTGATTCCTTGTTCTCATGAGTAGCAAATATATATTTGGAAGGCACTTATTAATTGATGAATAGCCAGTAGCTTGCATTTCCTTGCCCCAGGATATAAGCATTTTCCTCATACCAAAACCATCGGGACACCAGGATTTAATAATGATACAAAGATGTCTGGTCACATGAATACTCCTTCTCAAGAGTGTGTGAAAATCTGTGAAATTTTCATATGACAGGGATGTGGACTGTGAATCCCAATCAAGTTTGCCTATCCAGTGTAAGGTTGTCCATTAACTGGCTCTTGCCCCTCACAGAGGATGTCTTATAGTGGCCTTTAGCTTTACCTGTTGTACTTTTAAAATTGGAAATGCTAGAGATTAATTTAAGTTCTTCAGCATACAAAGCATATGGTCTGCGAATGAGAGTTCCATTAACCTTAAAAAGATGTTTTACCTTATTGTTGCCTTGATTTGTCATTTCAGCTGCTTTCTTGCCATTGTATTGAATAATGCTGCATTTGTTTATCATTGCATCTTGTTGAGGGCAATGTTGTCAGTGAAAATTGTTTTAGCAAGTGCTATTCCAACTCTTTTGTATTACTCATATCAAGAAACAAAATAAAAAGAAAGAATAAAAAGAAAGTACTATGTTACTCGAGGGGCTCTTCCCTCTTAAAATAAAATTCATATCCAAAATCTTTCTATTTCTTTAACTATATTTGAACAGGTGTTTCTTTTTTAAATATTCTCTCTGATAGGTCCCATCATCTATTTTCTTAATTTTCACTTTAGCCTTTTTCTTTTGCCCAGTATCTTTCTTAATCAATATGTTCTGCTGAATCAAAGAATCTTTCCATATTCTTGTAAGTGCTACTGTAGATATAAAAAGTAAGTCAAGTACAATGTCTTTATAAGAGGCAGTTGCCCATTCATTTTTGTTGAAAATCTTTTTCTTTCTTTTTGTCTCTGCTTCTTATCATTTTTGTCTCTCCAGTTCTAGTGTTTTTCCTGGCATCTCTGCAGTCCATTTTGTCCAATATTTTTTCTTATACTCAAAATGGTTTTGTGGTGTTAAAGTATAAGTTGTTTTTTCCAAATCCAGTATTTCTTGTAAAAAAAATTTCCATTTGGGTTAAATCATATTTCTTTGTTTTGTTAGGTTCCATCTTTAAGTCTCTATCCTCCAATTTGTATTCAGTTGTCTGTTTTATCTGTTCCTTCTCTGTTGTTGTTTCTTGGGATTTTTTTTGTTGTAAAATTAAATTGGAGATGAATTAGTTTATATTTTCAGTTATTTTGGATTGTGGTTTGAAATCATTGTTATTTGACTTAGTTGCAACATATCATATGTCCTCTTGAAAAGTATTTATTTTGTCTTGATAAGTTCTTTCTGTAAATCTCTGAATTTCCATGATGACCAAGAATCCAAATTTTCTTTTCTCTGCAAATAGCTTTGGGGTCAGAGTTAGGTAGATACTTATAATCCAGAAAGTTCAAAAAAGTTTTTTTTTTTTTGTTCCCTAAAGTTTATAAGTCTCACTTTGTCTGCAGCCCAGATTGTTTTCTTTTTTGTCACAGCTGTTCTCTATTGTTAGAGCTTTGAAGGTAACAAGTAGAAATTAGGTTTTTTTCCAGATTTTGCCAAGTCCTGCATGAAAGCCTTAGCTGTCATAGTCTTCATCCACCACTAGATGTCAGCACCGGTTTATTTTTCAAATTTTCAAAATGAACAAATTGCCTTCAAAATGAGAATCTTAACCATTCAGTAATTTCAAACTTATCCAGATTTAGGTTTTATAGTCATTTCATTTCATTTCAATACATTTTGGTCCTCCATAAAAGGTTTAATTCGCCACTTCCATTAGTAAAAGGGTGGAGCAAAAATCCCCCTCCTTCACTTTTGGAGGTTTTTTGCTTCTTGGGATTTTTTTTTCTTCAGGAAAGTTGATAAATAGGATAGAGAAAATCGATGTTCTTACCCAGATTCAAACACGCTGTTTACAATCAGCTTATAATAGTGCTTTTGACTACGGTTGCTTGTAGCTTGGGCTAGACTCTGAACTTAGGCTAGCCTTTCTCCTGTTGGTTTCTGGATGGCTTCTCCTGGACCAATCAGGTCAACCGCCATCTCTCCAAGGTCCCCTGGACTTCATTCCTTCTTTGCCACCTCTCCAGGGTGGCTTCTGGCCCATTTAGGGTCCCCTAATAGGAAGAAACTCAGCCATAGGGCACAGAGTCCAAAACTCCTCGACTGCTGTGCTGTGCACAGGACTGGAAGTACCCACTTCATTCAAGACTTTTACCGACTGACATACTGACATATTCTAGAATTTTTTTGTAATTGTTTCTGAACATCATTTTTTAAAAACCCTCGACTGCTGCACTGCTGCACAGGGCCAGAAGTCCATCATGTTACAAATTTTAATTGTATTAGCCATGCATTTATTATCTCAATATGCAGATAACTTGTATTACTTCTTTTTAAATTAAAACAATGAAATTACAATGGGCTATGAGAATGTAAGTGCAACATTAAAAAAGCACTGTTTTAATACTGACATTTTGTTTTCCTGATCAGACTGCAATCTGTACAATTGTAAATCTCAAAATTATTTCCAGCAAAAATAAGTATATGTTAAAAGCAATATACTAAGACAATTTTTTTTTAAAAAAAAAAATTAAGCAGTAAATAGGGAGAGAGAAAATAGGGGAGGAGGAACAAGCAGAACCAACCAACTTTTTCATTGCAACTTTTTCTCCATTGCTGGCAATGGGTTGGGCACGATTTCGGCATGATGCGCCAAGCCCGTGGGCTGGCAGTTTGACACCCCTGACATAAGGTGAGAAAACATTCCAGAGTGCAGGTGTCACCAGGCAGAAGGTTAGCTCATGAGTTACTGGAAACAGACTTCTGCCAAACTTGGCATAAGTAGTTGGACCTTCTCTGTTGATCTTCCCTGTTGGTCAGATGGAAAGAAATCTGACAGTATCCTGATTCCAATTGTTGAAGATCTTACATATCATTAAAAAAAACCCTGAACCTGGTATGATGGCTATCTAGCAGCCACTATAATGGCTTTCATGAGAATGTATCACACTCCTGAGTAGATGTAACACATTGTAACTCCATCCCCCCAATTCTATTGCAGCTACAAACTGCACAAGCTACAAACACATTTTTAAAAACTAAATACGATGCAATTTATAGATGAAGAATTGTACCTATACTGACCCTGACCAGGAAAGGAGGTAATTGGTATACCAATCAAAGTTGGTATTGTGTGGGCCTGGCTACAGAGATCACACTGACCTTCAATAATACAGGAGAAACTATTTATGGATTTTTTTTTGAGGGATAATAACATTAGCAAGTTTCAGTCCTAAAGAACCACCTGTCTGTAAGAAGGTTCCATTTTAGTTTATTTGCTGTCTTCACTGCATCTACTAATTCAGAACATGCATTACCTCTCTTGAATGAAATATTAAGAAAAAGTAGAGCTGAGCAGCAACAGCATTTGACAACTTTTTACCCTCTAATGTCGTCAAAACCAAAGTTTGGTGACCTCCCCATGGCTTCATTTAGATATTAAGTAGCACTATGGACAAAATAGTGCCTTTTGATGCTATACAAGAAAGTTGCCAAGTTTCTTTTCTTTTTTACAAATATTTTTATTAAATTTCATAAACAAACATTAAAGCCTCAAGTTTCAACCATAGTTATCTAATACTACTTTCAAAACAATTCCTTCATGTTTGGGTGCAATCACTGCAACAAAGTTCCCTCAATCCCCAATTCACAAATAGGTTCCAGAAAAATACTGTAATGTTGAAAAACACTATATTGCAAAACACACACACACACAAACACACAAACACACACACACACAAACACACATCCTTAAAAGTCATTTGTTAGCTAGCCTGGCTGATTCTGTCTCAAAACAAGACCTGAATTCATAGTGAAAATATTTGGGATAATCAATATTGTCTAAGAACATCTGCTTCTGAAGAGACAACACTGCTACATTAGGAAATGCAGAATTTAAAGGAGTTTGCTCTGTTGAATTAAGAAGTCAGAACCAAATGTTTGCCACCTGAGGCAAAAGATAAAATGGCATTTCCTACCTATTCCACATTCAGAAGTTGATTGTACTGTCAGTTAAGTTTTATTTGGACAACCAGCACTAAGATCGCATCCATATTCTACCTGAAGTATAAGGTTCCGAAAGATATTGTGTTGCATATAAATGCTGCCCTGTTCTTCAAGTATAAAAGATAGGAAGAGAAAGGAAACAGCAGGGGTGCAAGGCTACTGGTGCTGTGCCTCAGCATTTGCTTCTATCTCCCTCTTCCAGATCCCTATAAGCAGCAGTTTTGTTGAAAATAACATGAAGGCCTAGGTAGAGCCACATAAAGCAAATTCTATTAGAAGAAAAGTCAAATGCATGTACTGACCAGAGGCAGATGATAAGGAGCACAGAAAGTTGTCAGATGCAATCTATAGGCTGAATGATGTTAGATGACATCTCAGGTTGAACAAAAGCAGAAAATAAAGCAGATTGAACAAATGGCAGAACTAGAAAGAATAACTAGAAAGAATTTGACAGTCTTGCCCATCAAATATTTTTTTATTATTACTTTTTGGCCTGTACATATTTACCAAATGCAATCCATTAATAGGTTAGAAATTTCTTCAAATAAAAATAGATTATAATTTAATCACAATAATTCTGTTCCGTGTTTTGCAACCAAACTGAGTCTAACATTTGAAGGCAGGAGCTGAAAAACTGATGTAGAGCAGAAATAGAACAATCCATCCATCAGCAACTGTGACATTGTCCATTCAAAGAGCAAAGGTGCTTCAATCTAGAGGCCTCCTTGTGTTATCAATCAAAACTGGGTGCAAATATTCTAACTTTCTCTCCTTAATGGTATTTCTGTTGTGAAAAGGCAGGAGAAGCAGTGGAAAAATATGAGAAATGACAAATAAAAAAGGTTGTCATATTTCATTTTTCTGTAACAATTCTTGAAAAGAGCAGGGTGATTGCAGAGTAACAATTTAGGAATGTCAGGCTCCAAAACTGCAGAACTCAGAACAAATTTTTGTTTGTGTATGCATGCTTGCATGCATGCACATGCATTGATACAGTCATATATGAAAGGCTACACATAAGACACCAACCCCCCCCCCAACAGTCCTAGACAATCAACCATCTTTTAGATCTTTTTCCATAGACAGAATGGACTATAGCAGACATGTCAAACACAAGGCCTGGGGGCCGGATGTGGCCCGTGAAGTGGTTTCATGCGGCCCGCAAAGCCATCTTGGAAACAGTGAGGGAATGGCCCCCACTGCCTTGGCCCTGGCCCAGAGAGCCTTCTCCTGCCAGAGACCCTCAGATCTGTCCCACTCCTGCCCAGGCCCCCATAGACACCCTTGATGCGAATGATGTAGAGCTGGCCACGCCCACCCAGCAGGCCATACGCACTCTAGCCACACCCACCCAGTAGGCCATGCCCACCCAGGCCACACCCACCTGGCCCCCTGAGGGCAACTGCAAAGCTGATGCGGCCCTCAATGAAATTGAGTTTGACACCCCTGGACTATAGGAACATTTGTGTGTGTGTGGGGGGGGGGGTGTTGTCTTATATGCAAGTTTTCACACTCCTCCATCATGATTACAAAATAACATCTTGCCAAAGCCAAGGTTCTGATTGGGACATTGTATCCTACGTCAGAATCTTCTTAATGTTTATTATTTTATGAACATGCCCTCCATAGAACATAAGAATAAAGATACTTTTCTAAAAATAGAAGTTGGTACAGCCTGACAACTCTCTTAACATTTGCAGTCTACCTGCACTTGTTAAACAAAGTCACATACAGGCAGCCTTCAGTTAACCACCACATTCAGCAGCAGCAGTTTGAAATTTCAACAGTGCTGAACAGTCCTCAAAGGTGTGGCACTCACAATTTCCCTGAAGTCACATGACTGCAATTAGCGACCTTTCCCAATGACTTCCAACAAACAGAGTCAATGAGGAAACCAACAGGAGATTTGCCAATGGTGTTCATATGATGTTGTAACTAATGACTGTGCATGATTTGGCTAACAGCTCTAACTGAACCTTCTGGAGCTTGATTTAAGTAGGCCTGTAAACAGGAAAATTACGAAGAAAACCTTTTTCTATTCTTAAAAGCACTGGACTCAAGGATATATGCTGAACAGCAAGATCCACTTAGTTCAATAAATTTTCTCAGTTAAATGTACCTAATATCATAACCTGATACCAGTTAATAAAATTGTGCGTGTTCATATGTGTGTCTGAATACCTGTGTTCTTTGTGTGTTGTGTGTGTGTGTGTGTACATATGCCCCTCACAAATGAGTATATATACATATGCCCCCCACAAATGGCCTCAAAATAAAGAAGTACAAATAAACAAAAATTTCAAATCTTGCTGATTCTTCTGGAATGAAAGAGTAGCGTAATGAAATCAATAATCCTATTTCTGTTGGGTTATTGTTAACAAATTAGATGACAAGACACAGCTCTTTAGATACAATGGATGTCTAAAAATAGAAATATCATTATATAATTCAGCTACAGGCTCATTCAGTTTCTAACCAGAGCATCCCCGGGAAAGACTAAAATTATAGTATATTTGAATCTCATACCAATTAATTGGATGACTCAGAGTAATAAAAATGAATTGTATATCTTGAAGGAATAATAAAGAATGAAGGAAATTTATAGGAAGTATCTAAAGAAGGCTAGAAATTCTTCTTCTATTACATACAAATGATGTATCTAGTGGAAATGTTAAAATCGAAGTGATAACTTATTATAATCCTGTGTCAACAATAACAAAGAAACAAAAAAGATGAAGCTGTGATTAGTCAGCGGTTAAACTTATTTCGTTTATGGAAATGAACAAAGTAATCTGACTTACAGCAAAGGCAAAGATCTAGTGGCCTTTTGGATATTACTGGATTCCAAATTGTATCAGTCCCAATAGGAAGAAACTGAGGGAATTTAATACCAGTTTTTCTCGCCTGCTGCCTTGACAGATGCTATGGCAGTGTTCAAGATTATTATTTCGGGGGGGGGGAATCTAAAAATGATACATGCAATAAATCACAATGTTCTTCTAATTTAACAACAAACTCCCCGCAAATTTATGCTGGGTTAAGAAATAGATTTTTTAAAAAATATGAAAAGAGGGCAGCACATGGCAGAATTTAGAATTACTATGGAAGAGGTTTGGAGTTCTTGGTATGCCTCATTAATATGTGTGTGTGTGTGTGTGTGTGTGTGTGTGTGTGTGTGTGTGTGTGTGTATACACATACACACACACACACACACACATATATATAGTGTGTGTATTGCTTAGCATTTTAGCTTTCATGGCTGCTTACAATAAAATAGGAGGAAATACTAAAAATCCAATATGGTAAGTAGAAACTGGTGAGAAATAATATTTTTCACCAATACATTAGAACCGACCTGGTAATATTTAAAAGCCTTCTTTCCAGTTGTTATCCAACAGGTCTCCAAAGATGGAAATATGTGGGCAAAGAACCCCAGTGATAACTTCAGTGGATGGTCAGAAATATATATCAAAGAACATGCTCCTTCAGCCACCAATGTCTTCTATTATGTAGGAGTTAAGAATTAGCAACAAGTTGACTTCCGGTAGTGCTGCCGCGCCTAATGGCAGCATTTCTGAAGCCGCCCGATCTTGGGATGCGTTAGAGCGACCGGAGGCAGCGAAAATCAGCTGTCCCGTGGCGCCAAAGTCTTACCCTCAGGAGAAGAGGGAGAGACGAGCCTGTTTGGGTAGAGATAGAGCTCCTCTGTGATTTCCCCAACGAGTTTGGGCGCTAACGGAGTGAGTTCCCTTGGAGCCCAGGCTTTCTCCGCTCCCAGGACACTTTCACTCCATAAAGGAGTGGAACTAGATACGACAACTACATCTTCTGCTTAGATGGGACTGTATTTTTTTTTCTTTGAGAAGCAGGCAGAGTGAAGCAGGAGGATTTGGATTTTCAAGTTGGATTTTAACTTTAACTCAGACTCATTATCTTCTTCAAGTTTTAAGCTGATGGAAATGGAGTAAAAATGGTGCTGGAATGTTGCTTTCTTGTGTGAATTGACTGTTTTGGAAAATTGTCATATTTTGCAACATAGCAAGAGATGCAATTTGCAATTGATTCTACCCGGTACCGGATTTTGTGTATTTGAAAGCTTGTCCTTTTTTTAAATTGAAGGATAAGGAACTTTGGGAGAAAAAACTTTTATTTTTTCTCCCTTCTCCTTTCTTTTCTTTTTCTCTTTTTGAACTTTGATTCTGCTGGGAGAAAGAGGAAATCGAAACCTAAGAGATGGCTGCAAGGCGTGGGGGAGGCCCTACAATCTCTAAAAGTGTTATTTCTTCACCTTTACCACAAGCTGCAGGGCAAACTACAAAACCTACAGTACAACCCCCTTCCCCACCACCACTTGCATTTACATTGGCAGACATTCAGCAAGTTGTGATGCAGTCAACACAAGTATTAACACAAGTATTACAGCAAGAAATAAAGGAAACAAAGGAAGAATTTGTTAATCAAAACAAACAGATGAGGGAGGACATAGTGCTTGCACTCCAGGGCTTGGCTGCACATATTGAACACCTGGATGTTCGTGTGGATTCAGTTATGGAGTATGTGGAGAATCTGGAAAATAAAATCATCAGTGCTGAACAGAAAATAGATAGAGCAGAGATTAAAATTGATAGAACAGAAGATGAAGTCACCACATCACAATATAGAGACATGGAGTTTGCTTTGTGCATCAGAGGCCTTAAAGAGAATCCTAAAGAAGATTTGGAATGGGAAGTGGTACAAGCAGTGGCTCCTGTCTTGAAATGTGAACCTGAAGAATTACTTAAAGAAATGGATAAGACGTTCAGGGTTAATTCCTGGATTGCTAGACAGAAAAATTTACCTAGAGATGTAGTGATTTACTTTTCCAGGAGATCAACTAGAAATTCTATTATCCAGGCTTTTTATTGGGAAATATTTCAAATTGCAGGCCAAGATATTATAATTTTAAAGGAGATACCTCCAAAAATTCTTAGAAAAAGGAAAGATTTCGCTTTTCTGTCCGATGAGCTTAAGAAGCGACAAATTCAGTTTAGATGGGAAATACCCAATGGAATTGTAGTGAATTATGCAGGGATGAGGTACAGGTTGAATACAATTTTAAAAGCAAAAGATTTTTATACTAAGGTCCTTAAAGCAGGCTCACCACCGTCTCCTCGAGTTAAAAGAACAGAAGTAAGACAAGAAGATAAACAATTGAGTAAAGGGGCAATGTCATTGCCTCTTGAGGAGATGCGGCAGGCTGAGATTATGGAGCAGAGTTTGGCGTTAAAGGAGTACCCAAAAAAACAGAGGATGACTAGGGCTGCATACAAGCGTATGGAAAAAGAGCAAAAACAGAAGCCTGTATCTGGTCTAACTATGCAAGATGCGGTTGTTTCAGAGCCTGTGAGAAGAGCACGTCCAAAGAGAGGAACAGGTGATCTTCAGGCTATGTTCCAAAGGCTCATGGTCACCAGAGATGGTGAAGTTCCTGACATGCAATGTTAATGGCTTAACTTCACCACAGAAAAGAAAGAAAGTATTTTATTATCTGAAACAACATAAAAATGACATTGTTTGTTTACAAGAGTCACATATTGCATTAAAAGACCAAAAGTATCTGGCTAATTCCCGATTGGGAACACACTTTGCATCTTTTGCTCTGGACAAGAAGGCTGGAGTGGTCATCTATTTAAGAAAAGATTTTTCGGCTAGATTAATTGAATTGGACAAACAAGGGAGATATGTTATTATCGAATTAATGCTACAAGGAAAGAAAGTTCTTCTTATTGGATTATATGCTCCAAATCAACAACAACAAAAGTTTTTCAAATTTTTACATCAGAGACTAATTGAATTGGATTACAAATCTGTTATTATGATGGGGGACTGGAATGGAGTTTGGGCCCATCTGAAGACAAGAAGGGATCCTTCAAAAACTTTTCTAATTTGAAATTGCCTAAAGCTTTTTTTGATTTGAAGGAGAATCTGGAATTAAGAGATGTACGGCGGGAAAGGAATATGAAAGACAGAGATTTTACTTTTTTTTCGGATAGACACAAATCTTTCTCTAGGATTGACTTTATTTTAATTACTACTGATCTTTTTTCTAGGGTTAAGAGCGTTAAGATTTTTCCTAGGACATTGTCGGATCATAGTCCTGTTTAGTTGGAGTTTTTTGCTGAAGATGGTAATAGAAGATCCTGGAGACTGAATGAAAATTTATTTACAAATGAGGTGTTCTTGCAGAAATGTAGAGAACATGTGAAAGAATTTTTTGTTATAAATATGCATAAAGGTACATCGATGGGAATGGTTTGGGATGCCAGTAAAGCTTATATGAGAGGGGTCTTGATTTATATGAACAATGCTTATAGGCATAAGCAAATGCAAAAACGTATAGATCTTGAGGAAGAGATTAAATCTAAGGAGAAAGACTTTATTTTGAATCCATTGGATAATAATTTAAGGATTTTGATACATTTATTGAAAGAACAATTTAATATGCTATTGGCTGACCAAGTAGCAACTAATTTGTGTTATGCTAGACATAATACTTTTTATAATCCTAATAAGCCTGGTAGGTGGTTGGCTTACCAATTAAGGAAGAAACAGAAATTACATACTGTAGATAAAATAGAATATAAAGGAAAAGAAGTCTATCAACAAAAGTTGATTAAGAGGAGTTTCTTAGATTTCTACTCGAAATTATATTCTAGAGAAAACATACAAGCTTTAGATATAGATAAGTATTTACAGGAAGCTCATTTTCTGAGACTTTCAAAAGAACAACAACTTGAGATGAATCGCCTAATAACATCAGAGAAAATCTCTTTAGTGATTAAACAGTTGAAAGTGGGCAAGGCCCCAGGAACAGATGGATTAACAGCAATTTATTATAAAATGTTGTTGGTTGAAATGATTGAACCTTTAAAGATCTTGTTTAATGAAATTCAGACTGGAGGAGCAGTTCCTCCATCTTGGAGGACAGCTTTTGTATCATTGATTCCAAAGGAGGATCAAGACCTTACTCAACCTAAAAATTATAGACCTATATCGCTTTTGAATACAGATTATAAGATTTTTGCTAAAGTATTGGCTAATAGATTAATGCAAGTTTTAAAACAAATGATTCATAGTGATCAATCAGGATTTATATCTGGAAGGTATATGAAATATAATGTAAGACAAATTGTAAATTTGTTTGAATATTTGGATAAGAACAACCAAGTCCCTGCAGCACTGATATTTTTGGATGCAGAGAAAGCTTTTGATCAATTCAATTGGCAATTCTTTTTGAGAGTTGTTGAGGAAATGAATTTTGGAGAAGGATTCCTACATTCTATTAAAGCTATATATCAACAACAAACTGCACAAATTATAATTAATGGGGGGCTAACAGAGACGTTTAAAATTGAAAAAGGTACAAGACAGGGATGCCCCCTATCACCATTATTGTTTGTTTTAATGTTAGAGATTTTATTAATTAAAATTCGAGAGTCCTCTATGATAAAGGGAATTAAAATAAAACAGAATGATTATAGATTGAGAGCTTTTGCTGATGACTTGGTTGTGACAGAATCTTAACCGATACAATCGGTTATAGATTTGATGGAAATTATAACTCAGTATGGTAAGGTTTCTGGGTTTAAGGTGAATAGTAATAAGACTAAGATATTATCTAAGAATATATCTATGAGTGAAAGGGAAATGTTAATTAAATTAACAGGTTTTGAAATAGTAAAAAAGGTTAAGTATTTGGGAGTGTATATTGCAGCTTCAAATGTAAAATTATATAAGAATAACTATGAAACATTATGGTTGAAGATACAAAGGGATTTAAATAATTGGAAAAAATTACAATTATCTTTACTGGGAAGAATCGCAGTTGTTAAAATGAATGTTCTGCCGAAGTTTCTCTTTTTGTTTCAAATGATACCTATATTGAAAAAGGATGCCAACCTTGATGAATGGCAAAAGGGTATTAATAAATTTATTTGGGCGTGGAAAAAACCAAGAGTTAAATTCAAGATTTTACAAGATGCTAGGGAAAGAGGGGGACTCAAGGTGCCAAATTTGTAACTGTATTATGATGCGGTGGTCTTGACATGGGTTAGCGATTGGCTTAATTTAACTAATAAGAGAATACTTCACCTTGAGGGTTGGGATTTGGTATATGGATGGCATGCATATTTGCTTTATGATAAAAAGGTGGATAGGGCTTTTAAATCTCATATTCTTAGAAGTGCCTTGTTGCGTGTCTGGAAAAAGTATTATTATAAGTTAAATTATAAAATACCAATTTGGGGAATTCCTGGACACGCGATAGAAGGTGTATCTATGGGAGTGAGTTTGGATATGTTTTCCTATAAGGAATTACTTAGATTGGAAGGGAATGATTGGCAACTTAAATCATTAGATGAGTTAAGACAAGAAAACATAAGTTACTCTTGGTTTCAATATACCCAACTGAAAGCTAGGTGGAAGTTGGATCAGAAGGTTGGCATCACAATTACAGATGAAAATTTAGTAAAACAAATTAGAGATTTAAATTGTGCACATATAAAGAGGATATATAATGTTTTAATTGAATTGGATTCGGAAACGGAATTAGTTAAAGATTGTATGATAAAGTGGGCACAAAATATCCAGGAACCAATTCCGTTGGATACTTGGGAGGTAATTTGGGTTAGAAATGTTAAATTTACTCAGGCTCAAAATTTAAGAGAAAATTTTTATAAAATTTATTTATTTATTTATTTTCAAAAATTTGTATACCGCCCTTCTCCCGAAGGACTCAGGGCGGTGAACAGGGCAATAAATATCTAAAAAACGAAATACAAAAGTTAAAAAACAATTAAATATAATGCCCAATATAAACAGTAAACAGTAATTAAAATTATTTTAAAACCCCATCCCTTAACCCATCAAACCAGGCCGGATTGCTCAAATAAATAAGTTTTTAGATCGCGCCGGAAGGAGCGAAGGTCAGGGGCCATCCAGAGCTCAACCAGCAAGCAGTTCCACAGGTCTGGCGTGCCCACAGAGAACGCCCTCCCCCTAGGGGCCACTAATCGACATTCTTTGATCGGAGGCACCCTGAGGAGGCCCTCTCTGTGGTAGCGCAATGGACGGAGGGAAGTTGACGCCGGCCGCAGGTGCTGCCGTAGGTAATCCAGACCCATGCCATGTAGAGCTTTGTAGGTCATTACCAGCACCTTGAATCTCACCTGGAGGGCAACCGGCAGCCAGTGCAGCTCGCGGAGCAAAGGTGTAACATGGGAGTATCAGGAGACTCCCAACACAACTTGCGCGGCTGCATTCTGCACCAGTTGGAGCCTTATAGATGGCATCTGGATCCCAAAAAGTTGTCTAATATGTATCCTAACTTACAATCTAAATGCTGGAGATGTGGTAGTTTAGAAGCCACCTATTTTCATATGTGGTGGATTTGCAGAAATATAAAAGCTTTTTGGGTTAAAATTTGGTGGAACATTCAAAAGATTTTTAAGAGAAAGATAAAGTTCTCTCCGCAATTGTTTTTATTGGGCATTGTTGTAGATTGTAATATTAAAGAAACCAATTTGATGTTGAATTTGATAACAGCAGCATAGTTACTGGTGGGACAATACTGGAAGAAGGATAGTTTGCCTACTATAGAAGAATGAGTGTTTAAAGTATCGAATCATGCAGAAATGTCTAAGATTTCTGCTTATTTGAAGGATCATTCACAGGAAAGATATATTTCAGTTTGGAGGAGATGGATAGATTATATTCAGAATAAATATGGGACTAAAAAGTTCCATTTAGCTTATGAGTAGATTTTAGAGGAATATTGTTATTAATTTCAGTGTTAGTACTTTGTATGTATTTATGTTAAAGGGGAGTTAAAGCACATTATGAATTTGGTTAATTTTATATTATGGATAATTTTTAGTTAGAATATGATTATTATATCTATAACCCTGTATTTAGCTCTGGGAAGTGGGGGAGGGAAGGGGGTGGTTTGGGGTGGGTGGGTTTTGGGGATATGTATTGTAAAATCTTTTTTTGTAAAACTCTTTAATAATAATAAAAAAGAATTAGCAACAAGTTGTACAGAAGGGGGAAAAACATCAACTAATGAAACTGCATTGTCTAATGATATGTGTTGTCTAAAGCCAACGCCAGTTAGCCATCTAGCAGGAATATTTACCTTTTTCTTTAGATTTAGGTACTACCTGATTCCAAATTATTCTGGTGGGCTTGTAAATACCAAACAGAGAACCAACTGAAAGCAGGATGCTATAAAAATGGCATCACTAACTTTTTTTCCTTTTTTAAAAAAAAAAAATCCAGGAACAAGAAGACCTCTTCCCATCTCCCCCAAACCAAAGTCTGGGAGAAGAACCAGATCTCCGAGACCTTCCAAAATACCACGAGAGTGGGAGCTACACAGATTTTAGGAGGGAACTTATTCTAGAGGTTTTATATAAGAGGACTTTCCTCACCATTAGATATAATTATACAGCATCTAATTGCCTCAAGCAGCTAAATCTGCTAATCCACAAAAACATGAATTAGTCATTTCTTATTATTGTCTGTCAGAGAGACCATTGCATCATAACTTCCTGCCCAGCTATAAATACAATAATCTTTTTTGGACGATTAGCAGCAAAGAATACTATTCTGTCTTGTGAACTGATAAAATGTGCTACACAAGAATGGTTGTGACATTCTTGACCACGTTTGAGTTCCAGTTACAATTCTCCTATTTTCACAATGCAGAATTTTAGAATTAAATCCTTTTGCTAAAATTGCATCAGTAGTCTCTATTAACATTTACAGTTGTAGAAATTAGACTGGCAAAAAGCAATTGTCCTCAGTCCAGGATTCTCCAGTTGTGTTGGACTTCTACTGCAACCATGATAGTTGGGGTTGAAAGGGAATTGAAGTCTAATGTAGCTGTGATGGGGGACTAGATTGGGGAAGGCTGGTGTAGAGAGTTTGGTCTGTTAAACACAAGTTTTATTCTTCCTTGCTAAAATTCTTAATAAAAATGCCTGAATGGTTTTTAAATGAATCATTTACTAACAGCGGTGCACCACAATTTGATGGGGAAGCCTTCTTGGGACAGCATATGGAACAATTAATCTTGTCTCTTGCAGCATCCTCTGTTGCAAACTGCATGATGTTCATTTTTTCCCCCCTTGGCAGCCTGCAGTCCAATAAATCCTAATAAGACCATTTTAACCAAATACCTTACCAATTCATATATAAATAAATAAAAAGTATTCCTTTTCTTCCCTTTTCGTGGAGGCTGCAGAACTGATTCAGCCTTTTCCTTTTGACAGATTTATAATAATTAAAGAAATCTTCACTTCTGTGTTTCGCTCACAAATCTTTAGCAGCAGTTTGGCAATAGAAGGATAAGTGCTGGAGCCAGAGGGCAACATACTTTTCAGCAAAAGTGCAAAGGTACTGCAAGGCACAGACCAAACGTGACAACGGCAATTCTGTACATTTAAAACCGGTCTCATAAAGAGAATGATTGGAATAGAAGAAGCAGCATATGGATGCAGCAACTGTTCCTGAGTAACTCTTCTCTTGCCAGCTCTTTTGACCTATTCTTGTAGATATTGCTTAATTAAAAATTAAAAGAAGAATCTCAAGGAGGCTGGACACTGAATGGGACAACTCGCTGTGGCTGACTCATCACCGCCAACTCATCACCAGATAACTTGCCACAGCAAATTCACCACATGTCATTTTATATCACATTCATAAATGTATGTTTAAAACATTATCCCCTCCACTATGGATTCTGCCATCTCCCAAGGAAGGAGGAGCACATGTGGATTCAGCCTGCCTTAGGTTATTTCAAAGACCAAGGGAACCTTTTGAACTGGGGGGAACAAAAGGGAGGGTTAGAGAAGAAAGTATCTGGCTTGTGTCTTCTTTAAATTCTGGAGAGGAAGAAGGCAATAACCATAAAGATTCAAAGTTCCTTTTTCCCCCCACAAAAGGGATGACACGAAGTAGAATGATGGGGGCTGACCAAATGGGGTTGAGGGAAGGGGGGTTGAACTGGGTACCCTTTATAAAATCTCAATTTGTAAAACAATACTAAGTCCTGTCTTCCCACAACCAAGCATGTCCTAGTAAAGATTCCTTTTGGACTAGAACTGACTTCAAGAGTTTTGTTTTCCTAAGACGTGGATTGGGTGGGTCCTGACACCACAGGACAATTCAATGTGAGACAATTCAACACGGGATAACTCAAGAGAGGGACAAGTAGAATTGCAGTTCAACCCAGCCTCAAGGACTTCCACCTTGAAAAGCTTCAAACCTAAAGCAAGTCACTTGTTCCTCTCTTAAGTTATACCGCAATGAATTGTCATGCAACTCATGCAGTGAGTTGGCTGGGGCGAGTCAGGTGGAGTGAGTTGGCCACGGCAAGTTGTCCTAAACCCAGCTGAACATTGAGAAAGACAAGGTGCAGACAGAAAAGATGGTTCGGTGTTTAAGGTAAAGGTTCCCCTGCACAAGCGTGCTAGTTGTTTCTGACTCTAGGGGCAGGTGCTCATCTCCGTTTCAAAGCCAAAGAGCCAGCCCTTGTCCGAGGACGTCTCCATGGTCATGTGGCCGGCATGACTAGACGCCAAAGGCGCACGGAACACTGTTATCTTCCCACTGTAGTGGTCCCTATTTTTCTACTTGCATTTTTATGTGCTTTCGAACTGCTAGGTTGGCAGAAGCTGGGATGAGTAACAGGTGCTCACTCTGTTACGCGGCATTCGGGATTTGACCTGCCAAACTGCCGACCTTCTGATTGACAAGGTCAGCATCCTAACCCACTGAGCCACCGCATCCCTTCGGTTCAGTGTTTATCTTTCTTTAAATAATAATGTTTATTAACAATGATAGAAGATAATCTAAACTAAAAAAGAAAAAAAGATTCAAAAAAAGAACAGAAAAGAAAGAAAGAATAGAAAAAAGCAACTTCCTATCCTTATCAGAAATTATTTATGTTTCTGATGAGGATAGGAAGTTGCTTTTTTCTATTTCATAACCTCTTCACCACATCTTAATTATCAAATATAAAATTCTTCATCCCATAACACATTTCTTAATTGTGGATAAATCCAATAAGTAACTGGTCTTCAATCCAGGTGTCAGAAAAAGTTCAAACAGGCCCATAAAATAATAACATTAGTTAACATATATAAAATCAACTTTCCACATCTGGTGGTTTTTTAGTTTGTGGATTTTCAATGTTGTAAGCCAATTCGAGTCACCTGCGTTGGGCAGCCATATAATTTTTTAAATAAATAAATAAAGTGTCCCAGTATCCTAGTATAAACAAAAAAACTAAAGTTTAACATGATAAACAGGCAGTTTTTCTTTTAACAAAAAAAAAGTTCACAAATATCACTTAATTCTACCTTAACTAGAGGGGGAAAAGCTAATGTTTCTTTATAAAGAAATCCAATGCATACATTAGTGGCCAAAATTGTGGAAATCTTTTGGGAAAAGTGTATTTTTGAAGTTTCATGGCTAATAACACCCCTTTTTTAGGGACTAGTACCATAAAATTATATATCAATGGAAAGATAATTTAATCAAGAATGTAATGCAACATAGTTTGTTCAATTATCTGTACTGTATTCTATGAAAAGCTATAGCCAAATAACCAGAAAAAGGAAGCACAACTTGCTTAGGTTGATATCAGGCAGCTTTCCTTCATCTGATTGTAGCCAATGAGCATGAGTGTTTAGAGAGCCAATTAGGTGTTATCTTGTTTTGGCAATGAGCCAATCAGATCACAGTAGGATTCAGTTATTGATGTCATGTATCGAAGCTGAGAGGAGGACATTTGTCAGTGTCTTATTTGATCGCTATCAAGTTGGTTGGGTTTTTTTTTTTCTTTCATTTAGTGAGCTTGTAAAATGTAATAAAATTAAAGTAATGGTGCAAAGAGTTGACTGGTTGCCCAGATGTAAAATAGTATTATTAAGTGAACAAGGCTACAGTTATAAAGAAATTAGAAGAAAATTTGATGGAAACTTAACCAAAGGTGGCATTTCTACCGTACTCTTTTCCCAGAAGGTTTCCACAATTTTGGCCACTACTGTAACCATATATGTATATAGCGATAGCAAAAGCATAATATACTGCCCAATAGCACTTTGCAGTGCTCTCTGGGCACTTTACAATGTAAGCCTTATTTGCATATTGTCCCCAACAATCTGGATCCTCATTTTACTGACCTTGGAAGGCTGGAAGGCTATGTCAATCTCGAGCCAAGCCATAATCGAACTGTGGGCAGAGTTTGACTGCAATACTGCATTTTAATCATTGCAGCAGCAGGGCTCTTGATATATATTTGTTTCATGTATGTTCTTTTAAGATTCAGCTGAAATCTGAATCTTTTATAAAAAGTATTTAAAAGTTACTACAAGAGAGTCAATAACTGTTTTTCTACTAGTTATTTATATGTGTATAGAATATATGTTCCCCTGTCACTTATGAGGCCAACATTAGCCATTCAGTCAAAGATTAGGAATAGAGCTTTTGAAATCTTTGCAGGGTTTGCATATTTACACTTAATTTAGAGACCCACAATGAATTATTTCATCCATTCACCCAGATTTATACAGCACCTTAACTGTGCATGAACTAAAAAATCTCTGTTTTGTGGCAGTTTTAAAATGAAGTGCAACTTCTGTGCCATGGCAAATGGAGGAAAAACCACATCCCACAAAATTAATCAGCATCATAATTTTGGGACTTCTTATATATAACAAGTTATATAATTTTGGTTTGATTAGATCATCAAAAGAATAGACGTTGGATTTGCTGAAATCCAGATGTCTGTTCCTTCTGTTTCAGGTAAATTGATATCCAGCAGTACCTTTTTGGAAGCATGGAGGATTAATGAAAGAGCACTGCAATCCCTTCCATTGCTTTCTCTCATAATTTTTGGGGAAGATGATAGGGAGATTTAAATGTACAAATACAATTTTCTTGTTTTTATCCAGCTTTAGTGGTCTGTAGGCCCATATGTGTATTGAATCCTATGTGCTTTTATAACACCAAAAAAAGCAAGAGAAGTCATGTTTGAAGAGAGAAAAAGAGAGGGAGGGGGAGAGGGAGAAAGTTCACAAATACAATAAATTTCGACTTCCAGGAAAGATGGTAGATTGAACATGGCTCCACAAAAAATGAAACTGAAGTTTGCAGCCCTGAATAGAGAGCTGACCACTACAGTATATGGCTATATAATAAATGCAGTCTGATGGACATTAAATTTATAATCCTCATATGAGTCCTTGAGAAAACTATGAGAGTAACACTAAATTTAATTCAGCTTACTCATATATTTTTAATTCATAGTTTTCAACTTACTATTGTTGATGATTACACCTCAATTATTTATTGCTTCCTGACTGTTGCAGAATTTTACGTTTTTTATGTGCATAGGCTTCCTCTTCTCAAAATTGTGAATTAGGGTTTTATATTGTTTCTTTATGAGCAGATATTATAGAGTATTGTACATATAGATTAATGCATCTTACGGCTTACGCAGTCATTTGGAAGAAAGAAAGGTATGATTTTCTGCCCTGAACTGTCTTACCTCCTAGTCTGTCTGGCTGTAGTTATGAAGGAAAGGAAAGCATATTCTCAAATTTACTTGCTAAATCCCACATCATGTGCTATTTTCAAAATAAACCAATTTATTATTAGATAGGCTTTTGTGACTTCAGTTCATTAAATCCATAGAGTAAAAAAAGGAATATTATGTATACCGTCAGCTGTCTGGAGATGGAACAGAAGAAAGGGAAAGAGAATATTGAAAAGAGAGATAACATAGAAAGATCAACCAGTCATTGCACATATATTTTTTGCATTAATAAACTGTAAGTAAAGGAAAGAATACCACAAGAATTGGGAAAACTTTATTCTTTCTTTCCCAATTTGTTGGTGAAAATTGTCTTCCTATGCTCTATTATTGATAGCAGAAAGAAGTAGTAGTCTGCATTTTTTCTATCTCAAAAAAAAATAGCAAGTTATGGAATATATATTGTTGTTAGGGTAGTTAATAATTGGTGATTGTTTTGGGGGGGTGCCTTTGAGTTAATATTGTCTCTTGGAGACTTCTCCCTGCAGGTTTTTTGGCAAGGTTTTTCAGAATGAGTTGCCATTGCCTCCTTCTTAAGCTGAGAGAGGTTGACTTACCCACGATCACCTAATTCATTTTGTACCTAAGCAAGCAAGCAAGCTCACATTATCCTGATTTTTAGCCTGATGTCTTAATCACTATATCAAATTGGCTCTCGTGTTTATTACAGAAGAGATAATAGATTAATAATGTTTCCCTCATGGGTCCTCTCCTTCTGGGCTGTTGCACTTTGAGATTGTGGTACAGGGAACCAGCAAACCAGCTCAACAGGATTTGACCACAATTTCAGTCAGTGTCTGGATGATTCACAGCAATTATTTAAAAAATTTCATCTGATGTGAATGATTGTATGGAGACTTGTGAGCCCTTATAAAGTTTTCTCCTTATCAAGCACTGTTTTAGCAGGCCCACATTAAGGATTTCCTAGGCACTTGGTGGTGAAAGGAAAGTCTGATGCTGTAAAGATCTATTCTCCATGGGAACCTGGAATGTAAGATCCATAAATCAAGTCAAGCCGGAGGTGGTCAAACAAGAGATGACAAGACTGAACATCGACATCTTAGGTATCAGCAAACTAAAATGGACAGGAATGGGTGAATTTAATTCAGATGACCATCAGGTATACTACTGCAGGCAAGCAACCCTCAGAAGAAATGGAGTAGCCTTCATAATCAATAAAAGAGTAAGAAAAGCAATACTGGGATACAATCCCCCAAATGACAGAATGATCTCAGTGTGAATCTAAGGCAAACCATTCAATATCACAGTAGTCCAAATCTATGCCCCAACCACCAGTGCTGAAGAGGATGAAATTGACCGGTTCTATGAAGCCCTACAGCACCTTATAGAATCAACACCAAAAAATGATGTCCTTATCATCATGGGGGATTGGAATGCTAAAGTAGGAAGCCAAAAGATAAGTGGAATAACAGGCACATTTGGCCTTGGAGTACAAAATGAAGCAGGGAACAGACTGACAGAATTTTGTCAAAAGAATACAATGGTCATAGCAAACACTCTTTTCCAACAACCCAAGAGACAGTTCTACACATGGACATCACCAGATGGTCAACACAGAAATCAGACTATATGCTCTGCAGCCAAAGATGGAGAAGCTCTGTACAGTCAGTAAAACAAGACTAGGAGCTGACTGTGGCTCAGACCATGAGCTTCTGGTTGCACAATTTAGGCTTAAACTGAAGAAAGTAGGGGAAAACACTAGGACTCAGGTATGAACTAAATCATATCCCTGATGACAAATAGATTTAAGGAATTAGATCTGATAGACAGAGTGCCTGAAGAACTATGGACAGAGGTTCGCAACATTGTACAAGAGGTAGCAACTAAAACCATCCCCCCAAAAAAAGAAATGCAAGAAAGCAAAATGGCTGTCTGAGGAAGCTTTGCAAATAGTTGAGGAAAGAAGGGAAGCAAAAGGCAAGGGACAAAGACAAAGATACACCCAATTGAATGCAGAATTCCAGAGAATAGCAAGAAGAGATAATAATGCCCACAAAAATCTCTTCAAGAAAATTGGAGATATGAAAGGAATATTTCATGCAAATATGAGCATGATAAAGGATCAAAATGGCAGGGAGAATAGATTAAGAACAGGTGGCAAAATTGCACAGAAGAACTATACAAGAATGAGCTTAGCATCCCTCATAATCACGATGGGGTGGTCACTGACCTCAAGCCAGACATCCTAGAATGTGAATTGAAATGGGCCTTAGGAAATCTGAGCAACAACAAAGCAGTCTTTTGGTTTCTAGTCTAGTCCTTTAACATGAGACCAAACTGATTAACGTGAATGCAGTTAATAAACAGTTGTTAAAAACAACTATCATTCTTTTAATGTACATGCTTGTATAGTTTAGGAGCAAGTAATATCACAAATGCAACTTATTTGTATAGGATAATTTATTTTCAATCAGACAACGGTAAATATAATGACATGCCACTCTCTTCACAATCCATTTTGAAGCTAGATGTACCAGTGATGAGAAGGAAATTGCTGCAATAGACATTTAGTTCTAGTGGCTTGCCTTGGCTGGGAAACAGATTTTTCCTTCAGTATTGTGGACAGAGTTCTCCCTAATTGATCTCTTTTATTGAGAAAAAGCCCTATAGCAACAAAGACTTCAGTAAAAGAATGCCTTATTTCATCCTGCAAAATAATCTCTTCAAGTGAATTGAATATCTTTCTTTAAATCATCGGCATTTCAAAATTGGGATGTGTGGATTTGCAAACTGCATCACGGTGGCAGGAATTGGCCAAATTCCTCCCATGGAGTAATCTGCTGCAGACATCAGAAACTGGGCCCTTTTCTAGTTTCTAGAGAGTCCATATAAATGCAACTGTTCCTTCACTGCACAAGGACCAGAAGGGCATGAATGCTACCACTGGTGGGGACTTCTTTTTCAAACTTTGGTCCACTGGTTGTGGTATTCTTACTTCCTGCCCCACTCTCTTTCTTTCTCTTTTAAATCCTACTGCTTATTCAGTTGTTATTAGTTGCAATTCTGTTTATTTGTGTTTAATCTGAATTTATGAAGATGAGAATTGTATACTGCTCAGAGTCATTTTATCAAACATTTCATAAGCTTTCTGTCAACTGTCCCTTTTGGCACATCCAAAAAAAAAAAAAACTCTTGGCATGTAGGAATTACCAAGAGCAAAACTTTATTGAAAGATACATTTAGGCACAGGTGAAGCAAAGACGGCTCTGAGGTTTTCCAAAGAAAACTCAGATAGGTAATGTTATGTTTCGGGTTCAGACGAGCAGGAAAGACTCCAGGCAGATGAGTACAGAAGAATACTTGATTTATTCATAACTATAATTGTACTGAGGGTTAGGGGTATCCATGCAGTCTTTATATAGTCTCTCATAGTCTTAACAACCAATCAGATTGAACCCATCATTCCCGCCAAGTTAACTGTAGCCTGAACTGGGAAATTCCTATCTGTTTTGCTGGAGAACCGTTAGCTTTCCAGTGTACATGTGATAAGGTATTCCCCAAAGCTCAATACATAACAGGTAAAACCCCTTTTTTCACCCCTGGGCTGCCCACAGTTCAGTACCTTTGTTTTGAGAAAACAATCTGCTCCGGCTAGTAGCTCCAAGAACTTGGCCTTAGTGATGATCTCATCTCCAGCAGCAGATGGCTCTCATGCATTTCCTAGCCTTCCCACCACCCTAGGAATTTACCAACGCCTCTCTCGTTTCTGTTTGGCAAACTGTGAGCTGAAGGTTGTTGCAGGAAATGAAGAAAGCGAGCCAGATTTGACACCTTATAAATATAAACAAATACAAGGAGAAATTGTTTTTAAAATGCAATTAAATTGCCATTTAAATTACAATTAAAGTGATTGATCTGTATAAATTTCAGGAGGTCCTCTTCCATTACATTAAAAATTGCAATACCTTGGCACTATTTAGAGGAGCCCCCTTGAAGGCTTTCATGTAAGTCAGACTGCTCAAGTTGTGCAGATAGGAGTCCATGGTGAGGTTAAGGGGTGAAAGAGGTGATAGCAAGTGTTGGAAGATAGAATCAAGAAAACTATTTGAAAATATTCAGATAATATCTCTGGCAAGGAAAGGAGGGAGGGAGGTAATCCATTTTGTTCTTCTCTTGATGAGAAATATAGTGCCAGAAATATAGTGTGGGAAAAGAAAACCTCAGAAAGCAATGAATAAAAAGGCAGCCCTCCCTAATGCCAGCATGCCCTATTGCCAGTGCAGCTGCTAAGATTATTCTTGAGGGAATAAGTCAAAAAAACAAACAAACCCCTTCTGTTCTAAGCGCATCAATAATAACTGGCAGGAATTTTCACATCATCCTTTCAGATGCATTACAATTACCACTAGTAATAGTAAATATTAATATTTAATAGTAAATATTACTATTTACTGTACTCTCCTTCTCAAAATGGGTTAATGAAGTAAGTTATCATGATTAGCAAGATACAATGCAGATTTCTTCCCTAAAATCCCCCCTTTTTTAAAAAAAAAAGTATTGTCCAAACTTGGCCAGTTGAAACAAGTTATTTATTCTGAGTAGGATATGCTCTAGGGCACCTTTAATTCTGAGTTGTACTCATGCTTGGTTTTTTTCCAAACACAAATGTACTCAGCAAGTATGAATTAATCAGTGCAGCACATTATCACCTATGTTTACAACCTGCTATAATACCACATACCAATGCATTGTGTTGTATCTGTGAGAGTAGTAGAAAAGAGTTGGAAAGATCAGTGCTATCAGGACCCACTTCAACTAATCACCCAAGAAAGCAGAACTCTTGAAACAGGCATTGTCTCAAAAGGAACTTTTATTAGGGACTAGTGACAGTAGGGAGTGTAAGGCAAGATCTGAAGAAAAGCCCGCATGAATGATATAATTAAAGCAAGCAATATGCCCCCTCCCACCAAAGTCATAATGTCCATTTGACCTCCAGCCAATCCACAGGTGGCTTGATGGCCTGCTGACTGGTATGGTAGGCGCATGTCTCAAGGTCTTCTCCAGCTTTCGTTTCCTTGCAACTGTCTCCTAGATAAGGAGACGCATTCCATACTCAAACGGAGGAGACCAGACAAAGAAAGAGGAAAGTGAAAGTTACCGATATCCCCTATGCACCCCCTCCCACCAACAGAATGGCAGGCCCCAAAAGAATAGAAGAAAAAGAGAATAGGCGAGGGGTTTGGGGGTCTGATAAGTGCCTTTTATCATATGCTTTACTGAGGGAATATCCAAGCAATTAAGCCTTTAGAAGAGACCAGTGCATTCATAATTTTAGATTTGTTTCTACTCTTACTATACAAGCTTACTCTTTATCATATAACCACCTGTGGAAGTCTGCAGCTGGTAAAGAATGTAGATTTAAAACCAAGTTTGTTTAGTGGTTCATTTAAGGCAAAATAAGCAGCCATGAATTTCCAAAACATTCATATATAATTAGTCAAGGTCAGAGAAGAAGTAGGGTAAAATACATAGTAGATTCTATAGCCACCATTACAATGTTTTGGGGTATTACTAGATGAGAAAACAGATAATGGAGTTATTACTAGAAAATTACATTCACAAGAAAGGTGTAAGTTGAGGGGGAAAGTGAGTAGACAAGGAGGAATGGTCATAAAAAGCATTCCCTCATTTTCTTGAGGCTGCAAAGCTCAATAACTCCAGGTCCAATTTGTGATAAGACCTTGCCCATCCAATCCAGTTATTTACAGAGGGACTTTTGATGGCCCATGAGCATCTCCTTGAAAGTTCATGGACCATGGGCCAGATGACATGTTTATTTTTTGTGATCTTCATTTTATGGAATACTCTTTCTTTGTGGGCATAGACATCTTTTACTATACAGGTATAACAAAAACAGACTAAACATTGTTTCAATGGGAATTTGATCTTAGATTAGATGAACAGTGCCATTTACGTATGCATGTGAAAAATTACAAAATGGCACCATCTGTAATCCACATTGTTGTAATTGGAGGTAACTGCATGTTATGCTTAAGCTACATGTTATATTATTTCAGAAGGTCTTGTAGATATGGTTTGTCAACAGACTTGAGGAACCCAGGTTGGCATGGAGCCAATCAGGAGGCTAATGTGATTGTGTATTTGCCATTGCTGGATGGTTTATGGAGTTCCTATATTATATTATTATATTATAATATATTATATTATATTATGGGTTCCTATATTATATTAAAAGGGACGCAGTGGCTCAGTGGGTTGGGACTGTGAGCTTGTCAATCAGAAGGTTGGCAGTTTGGCGGGTCGAATCCTGAGTGCCGTGTAACAGAGTGAGCGCCTGTTACTTGTCCCAGCTTCTGCCAACCTAGCAGTTCGAAACCACGTAAAAATGCAAGTAGAAAAATAGGGACCACTACGGTGGGAAGGTAACAGCGTTCCGTGAGCCTTTGCCGTCTAGTCATGCCAGCCACATAACCACGGAGACGTCCTCGGACAAGCGCTGGCTCTTTGGCTTTGAAACGGAGATGAGCACCAGCCCCTAGAGTCAGAAACGACTAGCACGCATGTGCGGGGGAACCTTTACCTTTACCTTATATTATGAAATGTTAATTATGTAAGCTGCCTGGAGTCACCATGCATGAGTTGGGCAGCCATATAAATTTGTTTAATAAATAAATAAGTGAATGCTGATAATGAAAAAAAATCAGGGATAAATTTTGGAGAAAAAAAATGCAACACTCTTAATGAAGTAAAGAGATAAAAGTTGATGAGACATCCTGAATCTGGAGCCAACCCTTATTAAGTAGCATCAAGAGTCTGTATTGATTTCAGACACTGAAACCTAAGAAAGAAGGGTGGGGAAATATGAAGCTGGATTTCTCTTACAAAAACTTGATCAAACTTTAATGATTGTTCAAAGAATGTTAGAATCTGAAGCTTTATCTTTGGATAAAAATACACAAAAGGACATTGATTCAGTTCCAGATCAAAGGTATAGTCTCAAGGCTGAAGATCCAGCAAAGTGGATTTCATTTGTTGTTCCAAAGTTTAAGTCTGTATACTTCTTCAACATTACAGCCTCAGCTGGAAGGGAGGGAAACGAATTCCTTTCCTCTTTGAAAATGGAGGGACACACTGGTAACTACTTCTGCTTGCACTCTGATCCGAAGATAGAACTATTCTGGAGTCTGAATTTACTATATTTAATTAAACAACAATTCACAAGAGAGAATATTAAGAAACAAACATGGATTTATGGACCAAATGTATATGGAATGCTTGAAATTAGATTGCATAATGCAATGAGAAATATGTAGGCCCATAAGTATTCAAGTTACAAGTATTCAAGTTATGTATCTGAAAAATAATGTACCAAAGGAGATCATGCATGTTTTTGACAGGGAAAATTTGCAGTACAAACTGATTTTGTTTTAAGAATAGTAAAAAGAGGAGATAATGATTAGAATGAATGGATGTTGGATGAAGTAGACTGGATACAAAAGAGTGTGATCAAAAAGAAAGAATTAAGTTCCTTTCCTTTTTTTTAATCTCATGACCTTAATTTGCTTACTATTTCTTGGTCCTCTTCTGCACTTTGTACAATATTTATTTCTTTGTATCCTGCCTGTATTATTTTTACAAATAACTCAACGTGACAAGCATATCCAATACTGCTTCTTTCTTCTATTTTTCCCACAATAGCCCTGTGACACGAGTTAGGTTGGCTGTCCAAAGTTATCCAGCTGGCTTTCGTGGCTAAGGTGGGGCTAAAATTCTCTGTCTTTGTTTTAGCCTCCAGTCCCCCAATCATCTTTGTTGCTCTTCTCTGTACTCTTTCTAGGGTCTCGACATCTTTTTTACATCGTGGTGACCAAAACTGGATGCAGTATTCCAGGTGTGGCCTTACCAAGGCATTGTAAAGTGGTATTAGTACTTCACGTGATCTTGATTCTATTCCTTGTTAATGCAGCCTAGCACTATGTTGGCTTTTTTGGCAGCTGCAGCACACTGCTGGCTCATATTTAACTGATTGTCCACTAGGACTCCAAGATCCCTCTCACAGTTACTACTATCGAGCAAGGTACCACCTATACTATACCTGTGCATTTGATTTTTCCTGGCTAAATGCAGAACCTTACTTTTTTCACAATTGAATTTCATTTTGTTAGATAGCGCCCAGTGTTCGAGTCTGTCCAGATCCTCCTGCATCTTAAGCCTATCTTCTGGAGTATTGGCTATTCCTGCCAGCTTGGTGTCATTGCAAATTTGATGAGTTCCCCATCTATCCCCTCATCCAAATCGTTGATGAAGATGTTGAAGAGCACTGGGCCCAGAACAGAGGCCTGGGGCACCCCACTACACACTTCCTTCCATGTAGATGCAGTTCCATTGAGGACCACATGCTGAGTACGGCCTGTCAACGAGCAACGAATCCATCTGGTAGTGATGCTATCTAACCCACATTTTTCTATCTTATCAAGTAGTAGGTTGTGATCTACTTTATCAAATGCCTTACTGAAATCCAAGTAAATTAAATCTACAGCATTCCTCTGGTCCACTAGTTTTGTCACTTGGTCAAAGAATGCAATAAGGTTTGTCTGGCACGATCTGTTTTTGACAAACCCATGTTAGCTTTTAGTGATAACTTTGTTCACATCAAGGTGTTCGCTGATTTGTTGTTTGATTATCTTTTCCAGAATCTTCCCAGGTATTGAGGTCAGGCTGATAGGTCTGTAGTTTCCTGGATCTGTTTTTTTCCCTTTTTTGAAGATGGGAACTACATCAGCTCACTTCCAGTCCTCTGGTAGTTCCCCAGAATAGTTCTCTATTCAATTGTTTGAATAGAAGAGAATGTACAATGTGAATCATTTGGAAATCATAGTTATTGTAGTCAAATGCCTCTTTTGTTGTTTTACTATATTGCTTGCTCAGTAATGCCATAACTCCCCCACTTTCTCTTTTAGAACTCAAGTCTCTTGACTGTATTATTCAGGTTTACATTTCTCTTCAAACTTTAGCTTATTCCTTCCAATGAAATCTACCTTATATATGAGAAATTTATTTTTTCTGGTCCTTGGCTGATTTGCTAAAGAGGATTGTGGTTCCAGGCCTTAATTTTTCTTATCAAGGCTAACTGCACAGCCATGCAAAAGCATTTTCTTTTCTCTCCTAATACTAATCTAGACTTGTTGGCAGGAAGAGCAAGGCCCTTTGCTGGAGGTAGCTGCTTTAGCTCCAGTAGATCATATCACCACTCATCTTTCCAGGAAATGCTGCAGATGATAACGATAAGGAAAGTATCTTAAATCTCATGCAAGCCTATTTTGAAATAAATCTATTTTGAGCACAAATCTGTACTTTTACCAGTTCATCAGAATGCTAGAACCCCATCTTCCATCAAGTAACTTCAGATTGCAGATGGAAAGCTATACCCTTCAATTGTTTCCAAAACTTCTCTGGCATATAAGAAAAATAAAATCTATCCTATTTGTAGCATTTAAAGGTCACCTGATAAGGAACTTTAGAAAATGAATAATATTGCCTTCTTCATTCTGCTAACAGTTCTTTAATTGCTGGTCTTTGCTCACTTCCCTTTCTTTGTCTCTACTTCTTGACTTATTTTATTCCTAAGTGCTTTTCCATGAAATGATATTGAAATGTCAACTCTCATTTACAATGCAAATGTTCAAGAAATGTTGCTTTTGCATTTGGCTTAATTAGCCAAACTGCAAATTATTTTCTTCTTGGTTCACAATTCTACATTTTCCCAGGAGACTGACCACAGTTCCTTGTTTGATAACATTCTTACAGTAACTATATTACAAATTTGTATGTAACATAAATGGATTGACAACATCCTTTGACTTTCCTTAAGAAATCATACAATGTGTTTGCTTCAGACTTAAAAAAAAGAAGAAATCAAAACTTTCTCATTAACACAGACACACATACATAACTGTTTCCTTAAGAATTATAGTAGTTAGAAGATATTTATTCATTAGAATTATATGCCATATATGTGATACCTATTTTCCTTATATTTGCTTTAAAATATTTTCTCTTGAAGACTCTAAATGTCCTTGCTAGCTGATCTTCCCATAGTAATCTTTAAACCTAGTAAAAGCTCTGAATAAAAATGAAGCTGAACTCTCTTCCATCTCTTCAAATTTTCACAATTCTCATTTTTAAACTGTGATGTTGGACATTTTGTAGCTGGTAATTGGTAGCAAAATAGCTGGCTTAGTCTTTTGATGTTCAAAGATTTTTGTAATACTGTAACCACCTTCAATATTTCAGAATACATACACAAAAATAACATATGCTTTTCTTCACCAAAAAATAAAATACATGCAAAGCCCATTTTTTCTTACAACATTAGGAAAATATGCTTCCCCTAAATTAACTCCACACCCTTCACATATTTTTTTTTAATCCCATTTATATCCCGCCCTTCTCCGAAGACTCAGGGAGGCTTACAAGCTTAGCAGTAGCCTTCATTCTATGTATATGCCTGCTTATTAGGGCTTTCACACACACCCCAAGCGGCATTATTACAAAGTCAGCTTATTGCCCCCAACAATCTGGGTCCTCATTTTACCTACCTCAGAAGGATGGAAGGCTGAGTCAACCTTGAGCCTGGTGGGACTCGAACCTACACTAATTGCAGGCAGCTGGTGTTACTTAAGGAGGCATTAGCCCACTGCTCCACCAAGGCTCATTTATTACAATGGTTCCTTGGTACTCATCATTAATTGGTTCCAGGAGGCATGATGAGTACCAAAAAGAATGAGTACCAAATAGATTTTTCCCCTAAGTAATAACGTAGTGATTCACAAGGCAGCCAACACAGACAGGTTCTAGCTTGTGAATTGAGCACTAAAGAAATGATGAGCACCAGGACAAAATTTTCATGTCAAAATGCACTGAGTACCAAATTCAATGAGTTTCAAAGCAGTTCAGTACCAGTTGAATCTTCTAGTCCAGCCTCCTGCTCAAGTAGGAGACCTTATATTATTTCAGAGAAGTGGCTGTCCAGTCTCTTCTTAAAAACCTCAAGTGATGAAGCACCCACAACGTCTGAAGGCAAGCTGTTCCACTGATTGATTGTCCTCACTGTTAGGAAGTTTCTCCTTAATTCCAGGTTGCTTCTCTCCTTCATTAGTTTCCATCCATTGTTTCTTGTCCTGCCCTCTGGTGCTTTGAAAGATAAATTGACCCCCTCCTCTTTGTGGCAACCTCTCAAATACTGGAATACTGCTATTATGTCCCCCTTAGTCCTTCTTTTCTCTAGACTGGCCTGTTTTACATCTTGTTTCAGTATATGATCCATAGTATATAATCAAAAGCAGAAGTCTCCAATTTATATTTGTCTATCAGTTTATTCTATAACTGAACTCTTCTTATATAATCAAAAGTTGATATAAATAAATTCATTAAAAAGCTGTCTATACCTTATTAAGTTCTTGGTTGATGAAAAAAATAAGTTATTTACTTATTTATTTCTATTTATAAAAGACATTTTTTTCAGTGAACATACAATTTTTGCTGTATTTCACAAGCCCAAAAAATATGGCATACATTTTATCTGGAAGTCAATCCAATGAATTTATGTATATCCTATTGTCTTCCTTTTTTGTGTATATTGTTATATACTAAGTTTCCAGTCTTTGAAGTAGAATGTGTGCTATTTACATTCATGAATAGACAAACTAATAATAAATTTCACTAATTCACATAATTGTTAAAATTTCCCAAAGTACATTGTTTTACAGTATTTGTATGAAAATGAAAATGAGCAAGTAGAATAACTGAGAGTATTTTTTATTTTTCCCCAAATGAAACAGTTTTAAAATGGGGTGTGCTGTGCACACCTCTGTCCTTTCAAGAATGACCAAGCTATAATTCACTAAAACAATGGACATGAAACTTCTACAGCATCATACTTCAGCACCAGAAAGAAAATAATTTGAGATCCACTGGAAGGGCTCAGGTGTCTGAATTTTGATCATGTGTCCATGGGGATGCTGCAATGGTCATAAGTGTGAAAAACAGTAATATCACTTTATTCAGTGCCATTATAACTTTGAACAGTCAATACAAGAGGTGTTGTAAGTTGAGGTCTACCTGTAATTCAATAAGTATCAGCCTCTCAGAATTGATTTCTGATTGGAGTGGCATACAAGCCTTGTCAAGATACACTGCATCTGACTTTCATTTATTTCAGTCATTGATAGTAGAAATAAATAAATAAAAGCATTTTCCTGTACTCCTATGCAACTGAAATCAAGAAAACGTGGAGAGACTCCCATGTTTGTTCAGTCCTGCAACTGAGTGAGAGCACCCACTGGCCAGGTTCTGACCCTTTTCGTGGCTGCCTGAGTTCTTTTCCTGAGAGGGACATACCTTGGGCACAACAGGAGTGAAAGATGGTCAGATATACCCAGGTGGGGGAGAGGGAATGCTCTGTATCCCTGTTTCAGATTAGAGTACACATGGTCTAAAGTGTTCTTCCCTCTGGTGGGAACTTGCACATACTGTACAAACTTGGGGAGAACTGTCTTCAGACAAGCTTGATTGAAGTCGCCATGACAAGAGCACCCTCTGGGTGAGTTTGCTGCTGCCTGGTGATGACATCATACAGCTTGGAAAGTGCCATGCTGACACTGGCATCAGGTGGAATGTAAACAGCTGTAATAATTACCACAGTAATTTCTCTAGGCAGATACAAAGGCCTACATATGACAGTCATCAGTTCCACATCTGGGGAGCAATACGTGTAAACTAATCTGCTGTTGACACACCAGTCACATTTATATACACACAGAGTCCTCCTCCTTTGCTCTTACCAGAGACTTCATCTCTGTCAGAGCGGTGAATGACTCAGCTTGTCAGCTCCACTGCTGCATTCGGTACATCTGAATGTAGCCAGGTCTCCATGACAACCATCTCACAACATTCACGAAGAAGCCTGCTTGCTGCCAACTGCAGCTGTAATTCAACAATTCTATGGACAAGGGATCTGGCATTACTCAAGAAGAGACTCGGCATTGCTGGTCTATGAGGCTGCCTTCTAAGCCAATTCAGTATCCCAGCCCTGCAGCCATGTTTTTGTTTTCGCTCCTTTCTCTTTCGCTTACGTCATCTCCTCCCTGGCCCAAAGACAATCCACAGAGATCCTGGAGGCCTCACTATGCAGTTCAGTATATTATGGGACTGCTGAAAATCGCTGGTAATTCCAGATTGCCTTGCAAGCCCGATGTTTAGCAGCTGTATACGTGCGTAGGCTAATTTAGCCCCTTGCACTACACTGTGCACACTCATCCATACACTCATTAATCCAATCACCACACTGGGGTCCACTTCACAGCATGGGACAGTTTATAGCTGCTATTTTTGTACAGAATCAGTTTCCTGCCCTATTCAACTATGCTTTGTTTTGGAGTTGCGAGATGTTTGGAGAGAGAGAAATCTGCAAGAAAAGGATTATACTTTTTTTTCTGATAGACACCAATCTTTTTCTAGGATTGACTTTATATTAACTACCAATGATTTCTTTTCTAGGATTAAGAAGATAAAGATTTGTCCAAGAACTATGTTTGATCATAGTCCAGTCTGGTTAGAGATTGATAAGGGTAGTAGAGACAGATGTTCCTGGCGTCTAAATGAGAACCTGTTTAGAAATCAAGAAAATGTGGAAGAATGTAAAAAACAGATGAAGATCTTTTTTGAAACTAATATGAATAAGGGTACTTCTATGGAAATGGTTTGGGATGCTAGTAAAGCTTATATGAGAGGTGTGTTAATATATTTGAACAATAAATATAGACGTAATCTGGAATTTAGGAGGAAAGAATTAGAAAATGAAATTAGGGAAAAAGAAAAGGCCTTGCTTCTGAATCCGTCGGATGTAAAAATTAAAGAGGTTATTAATTTACTAAGGGGACAGTTTGATAAGTTAATGGCTGATCAGGTGGCAACGAACCTACGGTTTGCTAGACATAATACTTTTTGTAATGCCAATAAACCAGGTAGATGGTTAACTTACTTGTTAAGGAAGAAGCAAAGGGTTTCTAATATAGATAAAATAGAACATAAGGGTAAGGTAGTGTATCAACAGAACCTTATTAAGGAAACTTTTGTTGATTTTTATTCTAAGTTATATGCTAGAGATCAGATTAACGAAGCAGATATTCATGTATATTTGAGAAATGCTAGTATCCCGGTTCTTACACAAGAACAAAAGGAAGAGATGAATCAATTGATAACTGAAGAAGAAATTCTATTAGCAATTAAACAACTGAAAGCGGGCAAAATGCCAGGAACGGATGGGTTGACTGCTGTGTATTATAAAAATTTACAGTTTGAAATGATAAAGCCATTAAAGGAATTGTTTCAGACAATTCAAATGGGAGGAGGGGTGCCTCCATCTTGGAAAACTGCTTTTATCTCTTTGATTCTGAAAGAAGATCAGGATATCACTCAAGCAAGAAATTATAGACCAATATCACTTTTGAATACGGACTACAAGATATTTGCTAAGGTTTTAGCTAACAGATTAATGAGGGTACTGCAAAAGGTAATTCATGGTGATCAAACTGGGTTTATAAGTGGTAGACAAATGAAAAATAATGTGAGACATATAGTTGATTTGTTGGAATTTTTGGAAAGGAACAATCAGATCCCTGCAGCGATGATTTTTTGGGATGCTGAAAAAGCCTTTGACCAATTGGATTGGCAATTTTTGATGAAAGTATTAGATAAAATGAATTTTGGGGATAAATTTTTACAATCAATTAGGGCATTATATCAAAAGCAAACAGCCTGTATAATAGTAAATAATAGTCTGACTGAAGTATGTAATATTGAAAAGGGCACAAGGCAGGGGTGTCCGTTGTCACCTCTATTATTTGTTTTAACATTGGAAATATTATTGATTAAAATACAGGATTCGGAAAAAATCAAGGGAATCCATATAAGAGATCAGGATTATAGATTGAGGGCATTTGCAGACGATCTGGTTGTTACGGTGACCCAGCCAGTAAATTCTGTTGTAGAATTGATGGAGATAATAATGCAATATGGGAAGGTTTCTGGATTCAAGGTTAATATACAAAAAACTAAAATGTTGTCTAAGAATATGACAGTATCACAAAAGGTTGTTTTAGAAGGGTTAACTGGATTTGAAATAGTTAAAAGGGTTAAGTGTTGGGGGTATATTTGTCACCCTCAAATGCAAAGTTATATAAAAATAATTATGAAAAATTATGGGTAAAAGTTCAAAAAGAATTGGATAGTTGGAAAAAATTACAATTGTCTTTATTGGGAAGAATTGCAGCAGTGAAAATGAATGTCTTGCCAAAATTTTTATTTTTATTTCAAGTGATACCTATTCTTAAAAAGGATTCAAATCTGGAGGAATGGCAAAAGGGTATTAATAAATTTGTTTGGGCAGGGAAAAGGCCACGAGTTAAATTTAAGATTATGCAGGACACGCGTGAGAGAGGTGGTCTCAAAATGCCTAACCTTAAATTATACTATGAAGCTGCTGCTTTGTCAGCGATAAGTGATTGGATTAATTTATCACAAGGAAGACTATTAAATCTTGAAGGTTATGATTTACTATTTGGCTGGCATGCGTATCTATTGTATGATAAGAAGGTGGATAAGGTGTTTAAAGCGCATATTTTAAGATATGCTCTGTTGCGAGTTTGGAAAAAGTATAGACATAAGTTAAATTATAAGATACCTCTTTGGGCAATACCGAAACATGCAATAGAAAATATAAATGTTGGGTTTAAACATGATGTGATTACATATAAGGAAATTTTAAGTCTGGAAAGGAATGTATCGCATTTAAAGCCATATAATCTCCTACGAGGAGAAAAGATTGTTCAAACCTGGTTTCAGTATGGCAATTACAGGCCAGGTGGAAAGAAGATCAGAAAACTGGTTTCTTAATGACTGATGAAAATTTGGTAAAGCAAATTAGAAATCAGGGTCAAGCACATATTAAACGGATATATCTTGCACTGATAGAAATTGATTCAGAGACAGAACTTGTTAAAGATTGTATGATAAAATGGTCCCAGAATTTTCAAGAAGTTATTACAATGGATATTTGAGAAAAGATTTGGGTGAGAAATGTAAAATTTACGCAAGCTCAAAATTTAAGAGAGAATTTTTATAAAATGTTTTATAGATGTCATTTAGATCCTAAAAAACTAGCAAGTATGTATCCGAACTACCAGCCTAAATGTTGGAGGTGTGGTGGTGAAGATGCAACGTATTTTCATATATGGTGGACCTGTAAAAAGGTTAAAGCTTTTTGGATTAAAATTTGGTGGAATATGCAGAAGATATTTAAGAGAAGGATAAAATTTTGTCCGCAATTGTTTTTATTGGGTATTGTTACTGATACTACTGTTGTGGACACTAAGTTGATGTTGAATTTAATTACGGCAGCAAGACTTTTAGTAGAGCAATATTGGAAGAAGGAAGAACTGCCAACTATAGAAGAATGGACTCTAAAGGTTTCTAACCTGGCGGAAATGGCAAAGATCTCAGTGTATTTGAAAGACCATTCGCAACAGAGATATATCATGGAGTGGGAAAAATGGATTGATTACATCCAGAATAAATATGGGACTAAAAAGTTTCATTTAGCATTTGAATAAGTATTGATGGGATATTTATATTGCTTGTAGTCATATTATACGAGTTAAAGTGCGATAGATTTAATAACCTATTGTTGTTTGCTTAGGGTAGATTATGTTTGTTTATAATTTTATACCTTGTATTTAGCTCTGGGAAGTCAGGGAGGGGGAAGGGGGAGGGAGGGAAGATTGGGGTGGGTTGGGAGGGGAGGGGTGGGTTGGGGGGGTTGGAAGGGATTTTGTTTTGTTAAAGATAAAATGTACTGAAAAACCTTTCAATAAAAAAAAACTATGTTTTGTCCCATGATGGAAATTTCAGAGAGAGACAAAAACAACAGAGGAAAGCCTGCACAGACAGTTATTTATGTTTAATATCTATTCAATAGGGGCCTATTCTAGGCTCAATTCTTCCAGATGAATCTGCAATACAGATTAGAATATACATCAGAATCAACATTATAACTATTTTGATGCATAAAACATTATGGGAATAAGGAAGAATTGTGTACTAGATTTCCATTTAGTTATAGAGATACTGGGTACAGCTAAACAAAATTGAGTGATTATCTACTGGATTACTGCCAAAAAAGCCAATGCCATCCCAGACTACATTAATAGGGGGAGAGAATCAAGATCACATGAAGTCCTAGGGCTGGAGGTTAAAACATATGAAGAATGGTTACAGGAATTGGGTATGTCTAGTCTAATGAAAAAAAGGACTAGGGGAGACATAATAGCAGTGTTCCAATACTTCAAGGTATCTTACAAAGATAAGGGGGTCAAACTATTTTCCAAAGCACCAAAAGGGAAGACAAGAAACAATAGATGGAAACTAACCAAGGAGGGAAATAACCTATTGCTCAAGAGAAATTTTCTAACAGTGAGAGCAATCAACCAATGGAACAGCTTGCCTTCAGAAGCTGTGTGTGTTCCATGACCAAAGGTTTTCAAAAACAGACTGGACAATCATTTGTCTGAAATAATACAGGGCCGTGGTGGTGAACCTATGGCACGCGTGCCACAGGTGGCACGCAGAGCCCTCTCTGTGGGCATGCGCACCATTGCCCCAGTCCTAGGCCTTCAGCTGGGTTTTATAAAACCTTTTCACTTTAGGCCTCCGCCACCATGTGCACACAAAAAAAATTTCAACCAATCAATCAATTTCAACTTCTCGCGGGGAAAAAAAAAGATCTCGCAAAGTTGGAATTGATTGATTGAACTTTTTAGTCCCACCCAGTCTGCCATTATCACCGCAGCCATGCCCACTCAATGGGCCACACCCGCCCAATGGGCCACACTCCCCTGGCACCCGATGATACATAAGTGGGTTTTGAATTGCAGTTTAGGCACTCCGTCTCTAAAAGGTTCGCCATCACTGGTAAAGGGTATTCTGCTCAAGCAGGCAGTTGGACTAGAAGACCTCCAACGTGTCTTCCAACTCTAATGTTCTATGCTCTATGTTCTATACATGAATATATGTATTTACATATATATTTGTATATATAAGTGTACAAAAGAATCTTCCTTTCAAATGAAAAAGAACTGTTATGTTTTATTTTAGAACTGCGACTAAAGAAATAATTCTTCTTTCTTGTCTATCTTGATCCTGATCATGCCTGAGACTCTTCAGCGTTTGTTTTTTATGGTTTAGAAATAATATTCATGGCACTACAACACATGATTAACAGTACTGCACAAAGGCCTGTTGGGTATTTTCATTCATTCATTCATTCATTCATTCATTCATTCAATTTTTAATCACATCTTTATCACTTTATAAGTAACTCAAAGCAGCCAACATACATAATAGTCTTTCCTACTACTACTTTTCTCACAACAACCTTCTACAATGGGTTGAATTACTCCAGTGAAATTAACCTGTGAAGCATTATTGAGCTGCTACTTCCCAGACTGAAGCTTCCATTTGTCCATGCTTTTGACCCTTTGGTGGTCTCTCTCTCTTTCTCTCTCTCTCTCTCTCTCTCACACACACACACACACAGAGAGAGAGAGAGAGAGAGAGAGAGAGAGAGAGAGAGAGAGCAATGCAGTAATATGCTTTCAGTTGCTGTGCATATGTGCTATCTCCATGTTTCACAAGAATACTTGGTTCTGAGGGCTGAAGAAAAATGTAGCAGTTCTAATGCTCAAAGGCAAAAGAATCTGTTCCTCTGTTATTAAGCAAATTCATTTTCCAAGGTATAACAAGCATTAAAAGATAGAATGTTTAATCTCACATGTAGTTTGTCCAAGGTTTTAGTCTCTGCTACTTTTTTCTTTAACAAAGAAAAATATTTTTAGATAGAATTTAATTATACAACCATTAAATTCCTAAATGCATTTATTTTTATTTCAGATTTAATATTAAGTTTTAATTGTATCTAAAAACTTTTTAGGTTCAATTTCTTTATTAAGAAACACATTTTTCAAGACATGATTGATATCACATCCTTTGTTTAGCTTTCATAAGTGCTGAAAGAGTTTACCATTTTTAATAACATGGCTTTATTATAATCATGGAATGGTAATATCATCACAGTATTTGATTCAGGAGAGTTCAGCTGAAGTCAAGCAATAAGACTACTGAGGAAGATTTAAGGCTGAGGAGGAGTATAATTTAAACTCTAGATCATCTCTTCAACAGCATCAGCAATTATATGAACAAACAACATGTGTCTTCTGTTATTTCAAAGGTAAACAGACATTATTGTCGGTACAATATTTTGAAAAGTCTCTTGTAACAGGTTGGTTGCTCCTATCTTCAAGGTCCTCGAGTACTTTTCTCCTCTGTTGTACATGGATGGACGGCAATTTTTTAAATTAAAGTCTTGGGCCTCATTTTTTTCCTTCCTTCTCAGCAAGGAGATGAAGGCTACCTTGCTTTTTTTTTTAGTTTTTTCCCCATTCTTCCCCAATTTTCCCTCACTACACAGAGGACTGAAGATGTCTGTACTGGTTCTGAGCTAGTTCTCTGCTTCTTCCCCAATATTAGTTTTCTTTTCCCTTATGGACTGGAAGGAATAAACTATAATGTACAGCCAGAAAGAGTTAAGTTATCTCTTCTTTTATTTACCTACCTATCCTTCTTCAAGAACATTATTTCCTGGCTTCCAGTTCTGGACTTTCAGTTCTCCCAGATGTGTGAGGGAATTGCTCCTTGTGTCATCTGGATTTCTTCATTGGGGAGGGGCCTGTAAAGGGGTTGAAAGTTGCCCTGGAGGGGCAATGAGTGGGGGAGAGGTCTCTCCAGTCAGCGGTAGAAGGGCGGTGGCCCTCCCATCAGTTTGGAGCTACTCTCTGAACCGAAGAAGAAAGGATCGGCCACTCCCATGGCCCATCATTTAGCCATTTCCTGCCGAAGCCAAAAGCACAACAAAGCACTTGAAAGCACTTGAAAACTGGGTGAGAATTGCATTCTTGTTTCCTTAATTGTCTACTTTCCCTGTCAAAAGCTTATTGAATTTGTTTTCCCCTGCGAGGAGAGAGGGAAGGGATTTTTTCCCCCATCCTCCTTAAGAGCCGCCTTTGTCTACACTGGGAGAGAAAAGAAACAGCCTTCTACTAAATTATACTGACTTATTGGACTTACTGCCTTTCTATTTTTGGGCCAAAGTTCCTATATTTACAGAAATGGATTATTCTATTAGTCTAAAAAAAGGGGACAAAAAAAAGAAATAAATAAAAAGATAGTGTCTGAAAACATTGAAGTATTCTGGAGACATCTAATGAATACTATTGGCAAACAAGCTTGCTTACATTTTGGACTGACCTTGGCATTAAAATAAAAACCTGAAACAGCTGGAGATGAATTTGGTTTAGACTTGTGGAGGTGGACTCTTACTGATTTTTGTTTGAAACATAGTCTCCACCAAGGACTATTTATAATTATTACAAAATGGAGAAGGATCATCCACAAACCTTGTTTGATTATAACCTCATGCTTGAAACAATCTACAGAGTCACTGAGATGTCTATCTCCAGATTTAATAATTTACTTGCCAACCTTAAGTTACAAATTGAAACCCAGACTGCAACTAAAGAATTTATACTTCAGAATATAACAAAATTGGAAGGTATTACTATTGAGACAGAGGAATATAAGCAACAACTATCCAAAGAACCGACAACTCTAAAAGTACAAGGAACTATCACTACGGCAAATAACCTTAAGGACCAACAACAAAATATGGGAAAACTTAATACTCAACTTTTGACTCCATCAAAAGAGCCTATAACTTTAGAAGTATACTATGCACAAGATAGTGATGCTAACATAGAGGACGTGGAAGATCAACAAAGACAGTTTTCTGAAAGCCAAGCATTAATTACAGAATTGGATAAGACTCCTTGCTTAAAGCAGATGAAGAGGAATCCAGACCGAATTGAAGATAAAGTTTTTAGAGAAAATACAGAGACTAGAACTAACAGAGCAACAACATAATGATTACAAATGGTTTGGTTTTTGTGGATCACTGATGGCTAGATGGCCTCTTTCAATTCAAATAATATGTATTGGAGCAAAGGGAGACCTATCGGAGAATTCAAAGGCCTTGGTTTGGAAACCTGATTGGCAAAAAAAGAAACCTAAAGTTAGATTTAAAAAGTGAGTTCTTAGAGAACCATTAAAGTTTATCCTTTTAGTAATCAGTGATCTATTATGATCTAAAATATATAGAAAATGTTTATGAGATAGAACTAGAATGTGTTTATGTATCTATTAGGCTTATTTTAGACATTATAATTTGTGTCTGACATAATGGAAATTTGGTTTATAGATCCCACTTGATGTTAAAAGACATTTGATTATTCTATTTAAGAATTAGCTAAAATTTAAAACAGAATCTCGTTGTGCATAAATAGTTGTAGATTGATAAATATAGGCTGTGGTCCTGTCAGTAACGTGTGATGTATTAGAATGTGAAACAGATGAGGTTTATTAGGTAGAACATAACTACTCAACCACTGTGTACATGTTAGATCTAGTTTTTGCTGTAATGAAATAAGGGAAATTTGGGTTGTGAATATTATTTGGGATGTTAAAGGCTAAATTTGAATAATATAATTAAAATTAAAATTAGGTAAACTTTAATAACAGGACATAGATATATTTCAATGAAATTGAATTGACAAATTTTTCAACTGACCATGCTACTTCTAGAAATTTACTAGTTCAAACTTACAGTTTGCCAAAAAGCACCTGAAGGACTCTCAGACTATAAGGAACAAGATTCTCTGGTCTGATGAATGCAAGATTAAACTGTTTGGCCTCAGTTCTAAACATTATGTTATCACCTGCCCAATATCATCCCAACAGTGAAGTCCTGGAATCATCATGCTGCGGGGGTGTTTGCAGCAATAGGGACGGGGGGATGGGTCAGGGTTGAGGGAATGGTAAATGGAGCAAAGTACAAGGATATCCTCAGTGAAAACCTGTTCCACAACACACAGGACCTCAGACCGGGCCAAAGGTTCACTTTCCAACATGACAAAGATCCTAAGCAGACAGCCAAGACAATACAGGAGTGGCTTAGGGACAACTCTGTGAAAGTCCTAGAGTGGCCCAGCCAGAGCCCTGATTTGAACCCTATTAAACAGCTCTGGAGGGACCTGAAAATGGCTATCCACCGATGGTCGCCATCCAACCTGACTGAGCTTGAGAAGATTTGCAAGAAAGAATGGCAGAAAATCCCCCAATCCAATTATGTAAAGTTTGTCACATCATACCCCAAAAGACCCAAACTTGTAACTGCTGCTGCCAAGGTTGCATCAAAAAAGTCTAAATACTTATGCCAATGTGGTACTTCAGTTTTCTTCTCTTTTTAAGAAATTTACAGACATTTCAAAAATTTGTTTTCAGACTGTCATTATGGGGTACTGAGTGTAGATTAATGGGAAAAAATGAATTTCAACAACTGTAGAATCAGGCTACAGCATAACAAAATTGACAAAAGTGAAGGGGAGTCTGAATAATTTCAATGCATTGTATAGTTATCATATACTATAGTTATACACTGTAACTATTTCTACTGGGACGTTGTCTAGATATTTTGAGTATTGATAATATTGCTGTACCTATACACATATGTGAGTGACCTTTGTAATGAGCATGGCCTATCTATTGAAGGAGACACACTTGTATGCAGGGCTTTTTTTCTCATAGAACGCTCAGAATGGCGTTCCAGAACCTTTTTTTTTTTTTGCACAAAAAAAACAAACAAACAACCCAGCTCCCTTATTGGTTTTCCTAAGCCTATTGCAGGGCTAGCAATCTTGGCTCTTTTTTATGACTCGTGGACTTCAACTCCCAGAAATCCTGAGCCAGCCATGCTGAAGGGAAAGGGAGAAGTTTCCAAGCTGAGCCATGCTGGCTCAGAAATTCTGGGAGTTGAAGTCCAGGAGTCATAAAAGAGCCTGCACTAGAGGAGGACGTTAAAATTATTTACAGGATTACTTCTTTAGGAACTAAACTTTTAGAATCTAAAACAGCTAATTCAAAAAAGTCAACAAGAAAGAACCTCACATTTTTCATCTGCTTCTGTCTTTTGGAAGGTAAAATTAGATAACAAAATAATCTATTTCTTATGTTAACATCTCTGCAATGAAATCAAAGGTAACAGGAAAGAAATGAGAAACATTTTTCTCAATGTAATATGTCTAATTTAGCTGATTCTAGAAAAAAATAGTATCTTTTGTACACTCTTGAAAACTATTTTGAATCTAAACAATTCTTAAGAATGAAATATTCTTAATTTGGACTTTACTTTTACTGTTTGGACTGTTGTGTGTTTTGAAAAATAGATTATTTAGAATCTAGTTATGTTGCACTTCAGTCTTTAAATAATTAACCTAGTATACACATAACAATATACAGTATGATGTTTTCCCTGGTGAGCTTAACATCAATAACAATTATTAAAAAGACTAAAATAATTTCTGGGGGTATTATCTGTATAGTAAAATTTTGGACAAGCAGTGATCATGTTACATATGTGCATAAGCGTAGTCAGTAGCATATGCCTTTTTAAAAATATCAAACATGCAAAGAAACAAAAATAAGTCCAAAATATCTGTATTACATCCAGAAATGCCAACTTTGTAACCAATATTTCTGATACATAACTATGGCACCCTAAGGATACCTGCATACATGCAAATGTTTTTCTAGGATCAGTAACGCAACAGGGATTGCTTTTTCCTTCCAGTAACATATACCTAAAACCAGTTTATTGCATTTGGCAATTGTACTAAAAAAAAAAATCTCATTCATTTAATTTGAAATCAAGTGAAAAATTTATTTATTTATTTATTTTATTTTATTTTATTTGTATACCGCCTTTCTCCCAAGGGACTCAGGGCGGTGAACAGGGCAAACATATAAAAATACAAGAATACAAAAGTTAAAAAAGAATTAAACACAATGCCCAAGCTAAAACAATAAATAAATAAATTAAAAAAACAATAAAATCCCAACCCATCCCCCATCAGACCAGGCCGGCTTGTTCAAACAAGTAAGTCTTCAGGTCGCGTCGGAAGGAGCGAAGGTCGGGCGCCGTCCGGAGCTCAACTGGCAACCGATTTCATTTAAATTATTTTATTAAAACAAATTAATGGCAATTCTTTTATAAAAAGTTGCCTCAAACAAAATGAGTTTGACATGCCTGCTCTAGATAGTTGAATGCTCCAAAATAAATTCTAGACCAGGCCTGTACATGCAGCCTACCAAGCACCCTTGGACAGAGCACAGACTTTTTTTAAAAAAAAAGTAATAAAATCACCACCACTGCCCTGAAAGTCATGTTGCCTACTGCCACCATGGCTTACCCTGACCACAAGCTCCAACACTGTAGCTGCTCCTCTAGTCACCAAATCATTGATTAGCCCACCAGCATTCCTTTGCAGACCACAAAGATTTTTAATTTATCAGTGTGGACCTTTCCTTTCTACAAGTTAATGATAATGATAATGATAATGATAATGATAATGATAATGATAATGATAATAATAATAATAATAATAATAATAATAATAATAATAATAAGAAGAAGAAGAAGAAGAAGAAGAAGAAGAAGAAGAAGAAGAAGTAGTTGGAAGGGACCTTGGAGGTCATCTAGTCCAACCCCCTGCTCAGGCAGGAAACCCTATACCATTTCAGACAAATGGCTGTCCAGTCTCTTCTTAAAAACTTCCAGTGTTGGAGCATTCACCACTTCTGGAGGCAGGTTGTTCCACTGGTTAGTTGTTCTAACTGTCAGGAAATTTCTCCTTAGTTCTAGGTTGCTTCTCTCCTTAACTAGTTTCCATCTGTTGCTTCTTGTCCTGCTTTCAGGTGCTTTGGAGAATAGCTTGACTCCCTCTTCTTTGTGGCAGCCCCTGAGATATTGGAACACTGCTATCATGTCACCCCTCACCCTTCTCTTCATTAAACTACACATACCCAATTCCAGCAACTGTTCCCTATATGTTTTAGCCTCCAGTCCCCCAATCATCTTTGTTGCTCTTCTCTGTACTCTTTCTAGAGTCTCGACATCTTTTTTACATTGTGGTAACCAAACCTGGATGCAATATTCCAAGTGTGGCCTTACCAAGGCATTGTAAAGTGGTATTAATACTTTATGTGATCTTGATTCTATCTCTCTGTTAATGCAGCCTAGCACTGTGTTGGCTTTTTTGGCAGCTGCAGCTCACTGCTGGCTCATATTTAAGTGATTGTCCACTAGGACTCCGAGATCTCTCTCACAGTTACTACTATTAAGCAAGGTACTACCTATACTATACCTGTGCATTTGATTTTTCCTGCCTAAATGTAGAACCTTACTTTTTTCACAATTGAATTTCATTTTGTTAGATAGTGCCCGGTGTTCAAGTCTGTCCAGATCCTCCTGTATCTTAAGCCTATCTTCTGGAGTATTGGCTATTACTGCCAGCTTGGTGTTGTCTGCAAATTGAGTTCCCCATCTATCCCCTCATCCAAATTGTTGATGAAGATGTTGAAGAGCTGCACAGACCTCTTCTAGATTTTCCTCTTGCCTTTCCGAGTTAACTCCTTGGTCTGTCATTGAGCAAGAATTGACTTTGTAGGGAAGCATATTATCATTTGATGTATATTTAACATATGTTCTACCTTTCTTTACTAATTATATAATATTTGTATGCAATCCACATGGCGAGGTTTGGGGAAACTTACAATAGAAAAAATATATATTTAAGATCATAAGATTAAAACATTGCCTGGCTCGCACCACCTCCGCTGCCCGCATTGCGCAGCCCCGCCATATAGAGTGGGCTCTGCTGCTCCCACAGCACCAGCCGCTCTGGCTTCGGCCTCAGGGAGGGAAGCCCGCTGCCAACACACTTCACACCTGTGACTGCAGCAGCACCGCCCCCCCCCCCCCCCCCCCCCCCC
>JAKJMR010000090.1:1646736-1661085 GCA_024449315.1 Daboia siamensis | reverse complement strand
CTCCTGCACTTGCCAAGATGAGAGTTCCAGCACCTTTTTTTTTTTTTGAAAAAAAGCACTGCTTGTATGTTTTAATCCATGGATTTGAGTTAAATTGCATTTATAAATAAATTAAAGCAACTTATTTTGTGTACACTATCAAATTGCTGCACTATTGCACAAATTGCAGGAACTATTGACCAAAGAAAATCATGTCCAAAATACTTAGAGACCATTTTTTATAACAGCACTGCTAATCCAAACATGTAAGCATTGACTTATGTGCAGTTATGATAGTTTTCTTTCCTTTTTTCTCAGCAGCTGGAAAACTATTATAGCTGATGACAAGCAAAGAGAAACAGTAGTGTTAATCCTAGTAACCTTGAGAAAATCTTCTATTAAATGACTTAAATAGGGGGAAACCAAGAATTTCTTTTCTATGAAAAGAACTGAGACAGGATTTTTATTAAAGTGAATTACTACAGCATTTTCGCTAATAATAGAATGGAACTGAGACAATTGTGTGAAGAAAATTTAAGGCAAGAAATTTCTTTGCCTGACTAATTCTCATTTTTGTTCAATAAACTTTTTTGTTATTCAAGAAAACAAAAGATCAAAAATTCTTCAGAATATTACATATAAACAAACTTATATAATTACTTTAAAATCAGTTCTCTAGTGTTGTGAATTTTCAACTTTTCAGTTGTTCCCTATTTACCTCTTTTTATTGTTTCTTATTTCTGAATCTATTAAAACATAGGCAACTGTATTATATTGTATATTCTCATCTTGAATGTAATTGAATAACCTGGGTTCCAAATTTGGGGCAAAAGCTATCTTGAAGGGAAGAAGAAAAAAGGGATCCCATTGAACTAACAAATATCTTACACGACATAAAAATCTAGTGTTACATTTTGGAAGAATTTAAATTTTGTTTGATTAGCATGATTGTTGCTATTAGTTAAATGATTAAATTGACCACATTTATACAAAGTATAATTTACTTCCAAGTAAATAAGCTCTGGATCCATGGTGTATACAAGTACAGAAATAAAAATTTTAGACTCTAATTCCTTACTAGTCATTAGCAAATAGCTGCAGTTCATATATGCAGCAAGTACAGCAAAGTATATGTATAGTCAGCACATGTGCTCAGATGGACATGGAACATATTGGGAAATGTGAAATGTAATTGGGAAATGTGAATGCCAAAGACCAATTCTGTTTAGAGATGTCAAATATTTGTTTGTTTATATTGCTTTTGAATATACAGGTGAAACTCAAAAAATTAGAATATCGTGCAAAAGTTCATTTATTTCAGTAATGCAACTTAAAAGGGGAAACTAATATATGAGATAGACTCATTACATGCAAAGCAAGATAGTTCAAGCTGTGATTTGTCATAATTGTGATGATTATGGCGTACAGCTCATGAAAACCACAAATCCACAATCTCAGAAAATTAGAATATTACATGCAATCAATAAAACAAGAAGGGTACATAGAACAATATCGGACCTCTGAAAAGTATAAGCATGCATACGTACTCAGTACTTGGTTTGGGACCCTTTTGCAGCAATTACTGCCTCAATGAGCATGGCATGGAAACTATCAGCCTGTGGCACTGCTGAGGTGTTATGGAAGACCAGGATGATTCAATAGCGGCCTTCAGCTCTTCTGCATTGTTCGGTCTCATGTCTCTCATCTTTCACTTGGCAATGCCCCATAGATTCTCTGTGGGGTTCAGGTCAGGCAAGTTTGCTGGCCAATCAAGCACAGTAATCCCACAGTCATTGAAGCAGGTTTTGGTGCTTTTGGCAGTGCCAAGTCCTGCTGGAAAATGAAGTCAGCATCCCCATAAAGCTCATCTGTGGAAGGAAGCATGAAGTGCTCCAAAATCTCCTGGTAGATGGCTGCATTGACCCTGGACTTAATGAAGCACAGTGGACCAACACCAGCAGATGACATGGCTCCCCAAATCAACACAGACTGTGGAAACTTCACACTGGACTTCAAGCATCTTGCAGTGTGTGCCTCTCCATTCTTCCTCCAGATTCTGGGTCCTTGGTTTCCAAATGAGATGCAAAAGTTGCTCTCATCAGAAAAGAGGACTTTGGACCACTGAGCAACAGACCAGGTCTGTTTTTCTTTAGCCAAGGTAAGACGCTTCTAACGTTATTTGTTGTTCAGGAGCGGCTTGACAAGAGGAATATGACATTTGAAGCCCATGTCCAGGATTCATCTGTGTGTGGTGGCTCTTGATGCACTGACTCCAGCCTCAGTCCACTCCTTGTGAAAGTCCCCAACACTTTTGAATGGCCTTTTTCTGACAATCCTCTCCAGGCTGCGGTCATCCCTGCTGCTTGTGCATCTTTTTCTTCCACACTTTTCCCTTCCACATAACTTTCCATTAATGTGCTTTGATACAGCACTTTGGGAACATCCAACTTCTTTTGCAATTACCTTTTGAGGCTTTCCCTCCTTATGGAGGGTGTCAATGATGGTTTTCTGCACAACTGTCAGGTCAGCAGTCTTCCCCATGATTGTGATTCCTACTGAACCAGACTGAGAGACCATTTAAAGGCTGAGGAACCCTTTGCAGGTGTTATAGCTTAATTAGCTGATTAGAGTGGGACACTTTGAACCTAGAATATTCCACCTTTTCACAATATTCTAATGTACTGAGATTGTGGATTTGGGGTTTTATACTCTGTTCTCTCCTTCTACTCTTCCTTTCATATGCATCATCCTAAAACAATGCTTTTTCAATGTTCTGTTTCAGTTTAGTTTTCTAAAATTCAATACTCTTTCTAGGGATTCAGATAAGTCTATTTTACAACCTACCTAGAGAGGACTTTGTGGAAAAAATTATAAGAAATTAGTCCCACAACTAAACTATGTTTAGCATTAGAACATTTAATGCTATATACCTGCAAAAGATATCTGCACCTTTTGTTGGATCAACTCTCTTTAGGTTGCATTAGCATTTATTTTCAGGTAGAAACTTCAGTCTCAAGGTAATTTCCTACCCCAATCCTATGACATCATCTGTTTTAAAGAATTTTTCCCTCCTGTCAAAGAGGAAGTTAATTAATGTTGTTCAAGTCTCCTGGCTCTTTGGATGCTTGACTGACCAGTTTCCATGGATTCCTACTATCACAAAATGTGCAACTGAGAGGCATAATTTGTTTTTCTTGTTTTTCTTGTGAAGGTAAATATAAACATTGTGTCAAAGGCAAATGTGCCACATTCTAAATTATGTTTTTTATCTGATGAGATAAGGTTATTAGGGCATATGAAAGCTCTATTCTCACCATTTAAATGTTTAGAAATGAGCCATATTGAATTTCTGGTTGGCTAGCTCCCTATAAATGTTTTCAGCTTTTCTGCAAGAAGAAAAACAAGAGTAAAACAAAGCAGAGTTTAGTATTATGGCTAAGGTTGTTTTAATATGATCTGTTTTAACAACAGTCTGATAACAATCAGAAGATGAAACCATGTTTTGAATTTATTTCCATTAAAAAATATCTATTCAGAAAAGACAAAATCCTTACATTTTGCCTCTTAATATTAGAAGCATCTATCTGAAAACAATTCTTTCTTTAGTACAAATTATGAGAAAACTCTCATCCCCAGAAGTCTCCTAACATAGATCTTAATATTATCGTAATCCAAAACATAAAGAGTCTTTTGTAAATAACCCTATCCTTTCCTGTTATTTGTGCTGCACTCACTGTGAGCACAATATTTAACTATGGCTAAGGGATGCAGTGGCCTAGTATCTAAGACACTGGGCTTGTCAACCAGAAGGTTGGCAATTTGAGACCTATGTGACTGGGTGAGCTCCCATTCCTGCCCCAGCTCCTTCCAACTTAGCAGTTCAAAAGCAAGCAAATGCAAATGAATAAATAGGCACCACTTTGGTGAGAAGGTAAGAGCGTTCCGTGTACCTCAGAATATAGTCATGTCAGCCAGATGACTGCAGAGGTATCTTCAGAAATGCTGGCTCCCTCAGCTCAAATGCCTATATACAAATTCCCAAAATGTGGGGAACAAACAGGGTGAACTTGAATTATTAATACATGAAGGTAGATATGATATAGTTGGAATTATTGAAACTTGGTGGGATGAAACCCATGACTGGAACATACTGATAGAAGGATACAAACTGCTCAAAAAAACCCAGCCCCCATAAAAGAAGAGGTAGAGTCACACTATATGTAAAAGATCATTATATTGCTACCGAAATGCATGAGATCAAAGACGAAAACCTCCTAGAATGCATATGGGTCAATATAAAAGAAAAAAAGAATGACCTTGCCATAGGTGTATACTACAGGCCACCCAACCAAGCAGAAAAATTAGATATACTTTTTGCTAATCAACTAACAAATATATGTAGGAAACACAGTACAATAGTAATGGGGGACTTCAATTACCCTGACATCAAGTAATTCTGCACCAAGTGAGAAATCGAATAGGTTCCTGACCATACTAGCTGACAACTTTGTTGTCCAAAAGGTAGAGAAGGGAACTAGAGGGACAGGAACTTTGGGTGCATTCAATATAATGCAAACACAAGAAATCAAACATAATGATACCAGAGTCTTAGATTTTAAAAGAGGTGATTTTAGCAAACTCAGAGAGAGCTTGGGAAAGATTCATTTGATGAAAATCCTAACAGGAAAAACAACTCAAGAAGCTTTGGAAACTTTGAAAAATATGATCATAAAAGCCCAGTCCAGTTTTGGTCTCCACACTATAAAAAAGATGTTGAGAGTCTAGAAAGAGTGCAGAGAAGAGCAACAAAGATGATTAGGGGACTGGAGGCTAAAACATATGAAGAACAGTTACAGGAACAGGGCATGGCTAGTCTAGTGAAGAGAAGGACCAGGGGAGACATGATAGAGTGTTGCAATATTTGAGAGCTGTCCAAAGCACCTGAAAGCCAGACAAGGAATAAAGAAAGGAAATGGATCAAGGAGAGATTCAACCTAGAAATAAGGAGAAATTTTCTGACAGTGAGAACAATCAACCAGTGGCACAGATTGCCTTCAGAAGTTGTGGGAGCTTCATCATTGGAAGCTTTCAAGAAGAGACTGGACTGCCATCCATCAGAAATGGTGTAGGGTCTCCTGCTTGGACATGGGGGTTGGACTAGATGACCTATAAGGTCCCTTCCAACTCTGTTATTCTATTCCTCCAAGCTTGGAAATGGAGATGAGCACTGCCTCCTAGAGTCAGACACAACTGGACCAGGGAAACCTTTACCTTTTAAAGACTCGATTTAGAATTGCTCTGCCCATACAATATTAGCACAGATGCTCCTTTATAGGCAACTAAATAGTGTTTGGTACTTGGATACCTTTCTTCTTGTTCACATTAAGAAAAAGAAAACAAAAAATATATTGGAGTAGCTTTGCAAGATTTATTTGTTAAAAACGTATCACATATTTTTTTCACAAGTGAACTCAAAAGCAGATAACAGTAGACAATGTCATACGATGTATAAAACCACTGTCATTTTAATTATCTTCATCTGTGATTTGAGAATGGTTATGTTATATGATCATTAACAAAATTATCCTATTTCAAACAATTTTAAAAATGGATATATTTAAGCAATTAAAAAAAACCCAGAAAAATTATATAAGATTATCTCACTATTTACTCAAATCTTTACTAGAAAGAATCCTACTGTTACTATAGTATAGTTAACATCTTCTGTCTATGGGATCTTTTTATACTGTGATCTAAAGTGACCCTGCTACAGTAATGGACTCCACAGAATCAGTGCTGTCACTGCATGCCCTCCTTGGTCTCTTTTGCAGTAGAGATTCCTAAGCCTAAAATACTAGAAATGGTCAAGACTTTTGAAGTAAATTATAATTGACTCCCTTGAGTCCATCTGCAGCTTTGAATTGGCATTGGCATTTCCAATATATCTGCAAAACTCTAGAATTATTGAGCCAATTCTGGCACTATACCCAGGGTAACCCCAGTTTGGAACTCTCCTTAAGACAAAGTAGTGCTAGGTTCCAATCAGAAGCTGCCCCTTTAAGCCTTCCTACTCCAAAATTAACATCAAACCAACATTAAACAATACTCCAATCAAGAAACTGCCAAAGAAGCCAGCAGTAAACAGCCCAACCAAAGAATTTCTAAGGCCGGCCCCACCAACATTGACAAGGCAAGCTACTAGAATATAAACTGACAGCAAACTGCACACCTTACTAGCACTGATGATGTTACCTAATTTGGGTAATGAAACATCTGCAAGAAAACAAACAAGCTCGGAGAGCACCAAGGATCCCTCCTTGCAAGGAAGTGGTGGTATCTGGGAGGAAGTTCTTCACTTCTTATAACAAGCAGACATTCTATAATGGTACAAAACATCTGCCTCTTTTCCCAATTCTGTTCTGGGCTACACCCGTATATTAGGTAAATTAAACCAACTCAAGTAGAAAATTTACTCTTTGTGTATTATCAAAAGCATCTGTCACAAGGCCAATGTGCAGTTAGCTGAGCAAAGATTTAATGATGTTCCTACATTTTATATATATTTAACCAGTGTGGAGGCAAATAGCCACAATATCTATATGTGGAGAAAGTGCTTAAACTGACCTTATAGGATCATGCATCTGAGTTTTAAATCATTATATTTTTGTTTCAAACTTACCTTTTTATTATATTATAAAATAAATGATGCCCACAATTCAGGTAAAATATTTGTGATACAATTTTTTCCATTTGCAATTGTAACTGAAACATAGATTGTGAGTTTGTGTGCATCGTACAGATATGCATGTGCAATCATAGGTAGAAGAAAACATACACGTCTGACGCTGATTCTGAAACCAGTGGGCCTCCTTTGTTTATTCCACCATGTAGCTCAGAGTGGCAATGGAAAGGGAATAGATTAAATGGCCTTATTCTTAAAGTTATGGTCCCAAATATCTCTCCGATCAACATTTCAAGACGACAAATGAAAAATGCATGTGAGTGCTGAAAACCAGAAGATTTTACTGAACATCTGGGTTTATATAATTGGAGGTATAGTTCGACTAATTTCAAATGTCAGCATAACCGCTATAAAAATATATATAAATGTACCATTATAATCTTATAATGTTGATGTTGCTTTGCTTCATAGTAATGAGAATACTATAGTACAAATTTATACATGTTATGAACTTTATAAAGGACACATTTCTTTAAAAAAATTGCCTACATACTACATTTTGAATTACCCTGTGCTTGTGAACAAGCAATTCAATAATGGCAGCTGGTTGGGTCCCAGGATGGGAATGCTACAAAGCAAAATAATATTGGTCTGCACTTGGTCAATGCAATTTTGAAGCAATAGTGGGCCAGTAAAAGGAAGGCATGATTTCTGTACAGGATTCCAGAGGAAGTGCTACCAAATTCGACAGGAATCTGCACCTCGATTCATTGTAGTATTTTCTGGACAGTTGAAAGCTTTCCGGAATTCCTCAAAATTACTCATAGCACCTATAACTCTAAAGTGGAAAAATAAAAGGTAAATTTGCAAATTAGTTTATACTGTTTCTCATATTCTCAATATATATACTTGTAGTGATTTCAGGCCACAAGAAGCCTTCATTTTGATTTCCTGCAGAGAAACATATGCTAATTCAAGCTAGCCCTGCTACTGCATCATACCATTTCAGCTAACATATAAAATCTTTTAAAAGGCTCAGCATTTTAATGTACCTGGGTACATTAGGTGATGTTACTTGATAAGTTCTAAAGACAAGACACCCAAGGACAAGACACAACCTTGTTGATGAAGATATACCATTAATCTGTATAATGTCATTCCACCTAGTCTCCTGCTTGTTCATTGCCTGCAGCAGCACATTAAACAGGGATCTCAACAGCAGCGCCTGAAATTTTATCCTGATAGTTTTCTTTCCTGAACGTAGTTGATATATTATCAATAATTCATGTACTTTAGGTTTAACTTTACTTTTAATTGTTGAAGCAGGGTTTTTTTTTTCATTAAAAGTGTCCATTTGATCCGATATCATTCAAGCTTTTCAACATTATCTAAGCTCCCTATTTAAAAAAAAAACAAACAAGAAAAATTGTGTCATAATTGCATTATTATTGTCCTTCACTGCCTAACTCATCCTATAGGGGGAAACTATGTTACTGGAAGATGTATTTTCTCATTCCAAATGGTTATCCATGCAAAGTGTTTTTAATCCTACTCTTTCAGAAGACAGGTATTTGGGTAACAAATCTTTTAAATACAGACAGCTAAAAGAGGATTCTTAGCACCTTTCTATAGATGTAATTACATTTCTAAGGATATATGAAATAGTTCCACAGTTAGGGATGAAGAAGAGAACTGTGTGAGTTGGGATTTAGGTTTGATATAAACCTGCTGGATGTTGAAGACACCTCTTCTTTAAATATTGGCAGGAAATTGCACTAAAAAAATTGCAAAAGAAATTCCTGTTCTAGGAAAGGCTGATTATTTTAAAAAAAATAGTAATTTAAAATACTATTTCATTCGTTATGATTGTATATAAAATAATGTGTTTTAATATAATTATTTAAGCTTCCTACAGTCTCCATGTGGTACTCAAAACATTAAAAAATAAAATGCAGCATTAAAATACAGCAGAACAAATAAAAAGCAGTGTAAAAACGTTCACCCCACAGAAAAAATGGAACAATTTGGCTAACGAAACTGTGTTGTTGGGCCACAATACAAAAGCTTTTGCCGGATCCAGGATCAAGGTAGGCAAAAATTGCCTTCAGTTGTGCAAATGTTTGGGTGTGTGCATTTGCCAGAAAAAGAAAACAATCCTCTTACCCACATGTCTAGACCTGATTTAATGTGTTGACATGTGGGGTCAGTTGGCCCATACCCATGATTATAATGCTACACTTAGATTCAGAATACTAGAATAAATGTTAATAAATTAAAATCCACACAGCTAAATGTTACAGAGAAGAGAAACTACTACCTGGAAAGAAGAAAATCATTTCTCCCACCCCAATTTTATCTCCCTTCTACTAATCAGCTTCTTGAGGCTGCAAAAACAAATCTCTGGAAATAATGTTCTATAGAATATCAAGATGGAAAATAAAGCAAAGGGAGAGAAGTACATAATGTATGAGTTCTTGCAGAACAACAGAGTGGTTAAAAGAAATTGTCACATTTCTTAACTGATCAGAACAGCTGTTTATTTTAGTTCTGTTATACCTGCCTGATTTACTGTATTACGGCAATTGCAGGAAAAAAAGGAAGCAAGTGAAAATACCTGAACTGAGGGGGACTGTGGACTCCAGTGTAGATTTGTTCTCTTGCAGCTTCTAGTTTAAATGAATTGCACCTCACCTAAGATAAATAGTTAGATAATTAGATAAAAGAACTAGTTAAATATTTCTGAACCTCTTTCATGATCCAGCTTGTAACCAATGACAGAAATAGTTGTCTGTAGCATATGTGAATTGGAGACAAATTATGCACAAAGCCATTCAACATTGTCCTATGAAAGGGAGTTTGGACTGCCCTTGAAATTTCTTTCTCTTCAGCAACTAGAAAGCCGAAAAGGAATGAACCATCAGGTAGGAAGCAGCCGTGAAATGTGCTTTACATCTTTTTGGTATGGTATTGTGGAAAAAAGAATCTGAAGAGAGGCCTTGCAATTTGTTTCTTTTTGAAGGAGCCAGCCACTGGTAATAATCTACAGTTTATGAAAATGACATTCTTTTGGTAATCAAGCAGACTTGTCTGCTCAACATACCGTGAACAGAAAAATATGCATATGAATAAATGAACCTTTATTGTCAAAGTACAACCATGTATACACTGAGATTGGCTGAGCCTCCCTTCCTGCCCCCAAACCACCACAACTCAACTCCATTCTGAAATGTTATGTACTACTCACATGAGCATAACTCAGAAAGAAGAGCTGGTCATGAGTGAAGTCAATGCCTGGTAGTAGAGCTTCTTCCTCTCCTTGTCTCTTTTCTTTGACCCATTTCCTATAGGCCTGATGAGAGACATAATGAACACATTGAAGGCAGTGCAGGTTTCACCAGCCCTTTTTCCTGCAGTATCATATTGGAGCGGGTGGGGTGGACCGTGTATTGGTCTGCATCTAGAAACAAAAAAGCTGCCTACCCCAAAAGCCTCTCGCAGCCCTCCGTTATCTGCAATGTTTTCTGCCAAAGTCCTTTTTCCTTTTATCTAGGAGTAAGAATATTGTAAATTAACATGGTTTCTCAACCCACATCAAATTTTTCCATATAACTGGTTAAAAAATACAAGCGTATGACAAATACTTTAAGATTTACTCTCAGATTATTACTGGGGGATGGTATTATATATATCCAGATATAGTTGTCACAGAATGGGTACCAGGGATCTTAATCAGTACAGTACATAATTTGTTCATGTAATGTAATCTAATGTCATATCAATGCATAATGGCAGGCAAAATACTGGTAGTCCTTATTTTAACAGTCACAATTGGGATCAGCAACTCTGTCGCTAGGTAGTAGTTGTTAAGTGAGACATCATGTGACTGCAAATTGCAACTCCACTGTCAGCTTCTTTATAGAACTCTACTTGTCAGAAGCCAGCTGTAGAGCAGGCAAATGGTGATAATTCAGCCAAAGGCATGTGATGGCCATCCTAAGTGCAAGGAACAGTTGTAAAGTTACTTTTTCAGTACCGTTATAACTTTGAACACTTGCTAAACAGGACAGTCTTTAAACAAGGACTATCTGTAGGCAAAGCTGGAAAAAAATGTTTTTTATATATGTATGAAGTTGCCTGCAGCATTACAGCTGTTGAAAAAGTGAAGAAATAAGCTGCTTTTTAAACCATTTTGGCTACTATGCAGCATTAGTGCTTAGGTTTTCCAAGGAATCCAGTCAATGGATCCTATTGCTTCAAATTCCTTTTTTTCCCTTCTACTGGATGGATGGATGGGATAAATGGATGAGATAGAGCAGGGCTTTTCCACTGGTGGTACTTTAGCACCTGGTACTTTAGCACCCCTAGCCAAGTGTAGCAGGGGAGGGAATGAGCCAAAGTGGCACTGCACAGGCCTAGAAGAGATCAGCTGGAGCTGCAGGGTTCTGCAGAAGTGCCAGGATCTGTGTGTGCAGCTGCATGCTGGTTGGAGCTCCTGGTGCACTGAGAAGAGAAAAGGAGGAGGAGGAGGGTGGAGAGAGGAGAAGCTATAAAAGGGGCAGGTTTTGGTGGGAGACAGAGAGAGAAAAAACACAGAGAGAGAGAAAGAATAGAAGAAGCTTTTGTTAGCAAAGTGATGAGGAGAGAGTGAGAGAGAGGGGCCTTTACGAGTGATGGAGGAGTGAGCAAGCGGCCTTTGGAAGCAATGGCAACATGTGAGCAACGTGTGAGTGAGAAAGAGAGAGAGAGAGCGGGGGGCTTTGCAAGCAACGTGTGAGTGAGTGAAAGAGCAAGCAGGAGGCTTTGTGAGCAACATGTGAGTGAGCGAAAGAGCGAGTGAGAGGCTTTGTGAGCAATCTCTGAGTGAACCTAACCAGTAAAGCCAAAATTCCCCCCCCCCTTTTTTTAACTCATCAAATTTTTGACACCTCGCTAAGGACTGGTGATACTCAAATATTGTCATGTACTAAAAATGGTACAATCTGTGAAAAGATTGAAAAGCCCTGAGATAGAGATTAGATATAAACAGACACTCAGACAGACAGACAATCAAAAGCTCTAAAGAAATACAGCTTTAACATTGTTATTTACAGATATATAATAGTATAGGTGTGTAATGAATAATTAAGCGAGCATCAGTGGTTTCCCATCACTTCAACTCTTTCTTCCCTCTCTGCTTTGAAATTAAAGGAAAAAGTGAGGAAAAGCATTTACAAAAAAGGCAAACATCAAAATGCCATGATGATATATTACTACTGATTGTTCTAGACTTAGTTTGATCGGTCCAAATCAGTTTAAGCCAAACATCCTAAACTTACATTCATCCCTGCTTTCTTCCAGTAATAGCTGTTGTACTGATTGACCATGCATTTTGTTTTCTCTTTGAATTTTTCTTCTGACTGCAAGGACCACCATGGATTCAAATTTCCATTCTTGTCATATTTGCGACCTGCATTTTCATTTTCAAGAGAGAAAAAATGCAAAGCATAGTATAGATAAAATACAGATTTCTTAAAACTTAACCCAGAAACATTTCCTTTAAAAGAATCACTTCACTGTTTATGTTAACCTTAAAACATACATAAATAGAAACAAGAATTTAATGCATGATTAGCTATTTTCACTCAAAAGACCAGAAACACTACATCTCCATATTGCTTTGGAAAGTATGTGAGGTTTGCATTTAGAGTTCATCATTTTTATTCCTACAGAAGTTAGGAGAGATCTCCAAAATTAGTCTTCCTTTTTAAACCAGATTTTAAGAATCTAAATAACTTACCATTGTTATCAAATCCATGAGTAAATTCATGCCCAACAATAACTCCAATAGCACCATAGCTTAATGACCTGAAAAAGAAAAGAATTTTGAGATCCAGTAGAATTTCCATTCAATTTTATGTAAACTGGAAGAAAGTATATTTAAAGATATCATTGAAGAAAATCACTATTATTTGATAAACATTAGCAGAAATTTAAAAAAATTCTTACTTTGTAAAAAGCAAGTGGAAATGAGCTAATATACACAAAAAAGTACATTTAACTTCTTTGACTACATTAAATATAGTGCCATCTCAAATATAATTCTCTATGAAAAACTTAATGGCATATGATGAAAGCAGTTTTAATTAACAGTCACATTGGATGTTTTTATATTAATGGACAAATCACAGTTCAGTGTTACATTTCTATCAACCCTTTTCAAGGCTGCCCACAATTAACCTTTTGGAATCAATTACTAGCCCTGCAGTACCAAGTAGATAAACTTTGTATTTGTCACAGCAGAGTGAAGACCTTCTCTTAACAACTGTAATTTCCAACATATGCAAAAAAAGCTCAAGCTAATTAAATTGTCAAAAGAATACTGAATATCTTTTTTTCGTATAAGCCAAATATGGCTCATAGGTTGTCTTAAATCAAATTTGATGGAGAGAGGTCTAAAGTATAAATAGCCAAATGTATTAGAATGGAGTATGCTTGCAGTAATACCAAATTGCTGGTGCTTATTATTTATGTCCTTATTGGGAGATATTTATTTGTAATGATGTAAGGCTAAAATTAAGGGACGTGGTGGCTCAGTGGGTTAGGACGCTGAGCTTGTCGATCAGAAGGTCGGCAGTTTGGCGGGTCAAATCCTGAGTGCCGCGTAACAGAGTGAGCGCCTGTTACTCGTCCCAGCTTCTGCCAACCTAGCAGTTCGAAAGCACGTAAAAATGCAAGTAGAAAAATAGGGACCGCTACTGTGGGAAAGTAACAGCGCTCCGTGCGCCTTTGGCATCTAGTCATGCCGGCCACATGACCACGGAGACGTCCTCGGACAAGCGCTGGCTCTTCGGCTTTGAAACGGAGATGAGCACCGGCCCCTAGAGTTGGAAACGACTAGCACGCATGTGTGGGGGAACCTTTACCTTCACCTTAAGGCTAAAATTATTTGATGTCATAAGAATATAAAAGCTTTTTTGTAATCTTACAGTTTAAAACAGTGGTGGGATTCAGCCAGTTCGCATGACTTCAGCAGAACTGGTAGCTAATTTTTTGTTGCCCGGGCCCAGAATGTACTTTTGGAAACCGCATCCACACAGAGAACCAGTTGTTCACATATCTGAATCCCACCACTGCTTTAAAACCACAAAATGGAAGAAAAAGGAAGGGAAAGGGAAGATGTGCAAGTTTAGTTAAATACCAGACTAAACAGATAAGTTTCTAAAATATACTAGTGAAAGGAAACCCATGGTTCTCATGTTTTTAAGAACTGAACTAGCAAGAAGGAATAAAGGAATATGGAAGTAGTCCTGGAATAAAAGCATAACTTTTAGTTTTTGAAGGGTCAACTTTTCAATGAGAAAAGTGAAACTTGACTGACTACTTCCAGAAGGCAGTTTTCATCCTACTTTATTCTCAGAAATCACTTGAAAGCTAACATTTGAAGGTTTTCACCTGAGCTGAATTCAAAATGGTGAAGACAGACAGGAAATCATATTTCAATCAATTATTCCTGTATCCAACCAATAACAGAATTTTAAAAGTGGGTATCAAAGAATATTCTGCCTCTGAGCTGTCACATCTGGAGTAACAAAAAACCCATTTCTCCTTCAATGTGTACACAAACATACATTCAATTATATTGTCATATATGTTGTATGAAGAAAAGAAAGAAAGAAAGAAAGAAAGAAAGAAAGAAAGAAAGAAAGAAA
>JAKJMR010000090.1:1613757-1639167 GCA_024449315.1 Daboia siamensis | reverse complement strand
CCTTCCTTCCTTCCTTCCTTCCTTCCTTCCTTCCTTCCTTCCTTCCTCACAGATAAAATTCAAGTAAACAACTTACCATTGAAACACCGTTATCTCTCAGAACTGGCTTGTGTTGTCATTCTATTGGGTGGGTCAGGTTATTTGGTCAAACAAGTTTCAATTGTGTCACATCATCAAAACAATCTCCTTTGCACAACTTGAATATATTTACTTAACCTGGGATTATATAGTGTGTTGACCACCATCTTATTGAAAGTTTTATAATACAAAAATATATGAAAGGATGAGGGGTTATTGCTTTTTATTGTTTTACTATTGGATTTTTATCTTTGTAAGCTGCCCAGAGTCACTGAGAGTTAGTCGGGCAGCCATGTACATTTTCTAAAATAAATAAATAAATAATGTAACTTAAAGAAACATTTGTGTTTTTTCCATAGACTGAGATATCTGAGTTACAATTCTCATCATCCCTAAGTGGCCAGACTAAGCTATTTATATAAGATTGTTTTATACAGGTGCTTATGTAGGTAGCAAAAGAAAGCCTAGGAAATGCAGTAGAAATATAAGAGACAGCCTAGAACAGCAAAAGCTGCAAACAATTTCCAAAAACCTTAAATACTAAAACATATATAGCAGAAACTTTAAGTAGAGGCCTTAATGAACAGGGAAGGGGAGAATAAAGATTTCCATGAGGAAAAAAAAATAAAGAGGAAATACTCAGAACATGAGTGGATAAATCTGTAAATCAAGCTTTACTGCATATCTTATTTAAATGTTCCTTTTTAAAAACCCTAATTTATTGATTGAAGGGGCATAGCCTTTGGGGCAAAATGTAACCAGATAGTTTTGTATAGGAGGCTAGAATGAAGATATTGTTATACCTGAGATGACTTTATACAACTGCTGTAAAACACTTAGAGCAGGGGTGTCAAACTCAATTTCATTGAGGACCGCATCAGCATTGCGGTTGCCCTCAGGGGGCCGGGTGGGTATGGCCAGGGTGGGCGTGGCCTACTGGGTGGGCGTGATTAGAGTGCGTATGGCCTACTGGGTGAGCGTGGCCAGCTCTGCATCATTCGCATCAAGGGTGCCTATGGGGGCCTGGGCAGGAGTGGGACAGATCTGAGGGTCTCTGGCAGAAGGAGGGTCTCTGGGCCAAGGCAGTGGGGACCATTCCCTCACTGTTTCTAGGATAGCTTCGCGGGCCGCATGAAACCACTTTGCGGGCCGGATCCGGCCCCCGGGCCTTGTGTTTGACATGTCTGACTTAGAGAGTACTGTAAAGCACTAAGAAGTGGTATATAAGTCTAAGTGCCATAGCTATTACTAAAGCTCATTCAATATGAATTGGACTTTTAATCAGCAAACTATGTAGTTATTTTACCAGCTCTGCATATCCTCCAATGTTCCTACACAGTACAGATGACATGGTCATTCCACGAATGTAGAAGACCAGGAGGAAAGCCCTCTGCCTCCAACAGCTTGGGGCAGCTTAGAGCAAATTACTTCACGCAATTTCTACACCATTCTATTTTCATAAAATCCGAACAGTTTATACCCACAATCATAATTTAAGGTTAATTTCCTAGCCAAAATAATGCTGTTAACAGCAACTAACCTATGTGTTCCCCATACTGAAGTAGAATAATGGTCATTGTTCCAAATTGCATGATTTAACTCCTTTTTCCAAAGTATTTAACAGTTGTCAAAATGTCTAACAGTAGGTTGGTCCACAGGAAGTGCAATCACTAAGAAGACTTGACAACAGAGTAGTTGAAGATGGCAATCCTTCAAATGAGAGACCCTCAGCAAGTCCAGATTCAACCCAGAGAAGGACAGGAATCCTTCAGTCACTATGCATGTTAAGAAAATGGGAGCTGATGGTTGTTCTGCCCACCTTGAGCAGAAGGAGATTGAAAAGTACACTGATTTTTTCCAGGGTACCTTCTGTAATGGTGCCTATTTAATTCTATTCAGAGATAAGAAAACCCAAGCAATAATATTTCATCTTGTCAGGTTGTTTAGCTCTTACATTCAGCAAAAGCTATTAGAAGAATCCTGAACCTTAAAAAGTGCTCTCTTTAAACATTATAATTCAATAATTTGCAAGCTGTAGTTTATATTGTGTAATTTAAAATGCTGTTATTAGTAATGATGGATATTTTTTTCAGTTTCTCCACTTTTTTTCATATTTGTCTGAATGGCCAAATTATTAAATTCATTATCTCCACACAGACAGACCCTACATCATTCCAAGGGAGGCAGCAAAGCCACAAGAAATCTTCTTCTTTTGCCCACCTATCTCTTGGCTGCTGCTATTAACCTGTTTTGGCACAGGAAAATGGAAAACACACCCACTCATCCCCTCACACAAAATTGCTGTCTTTTGAGGGATCCCAGGTAAGGTTTATGCAGAGTAGATGCTTCCAGCTGGATACGAAGAGAGTTGGACTAGAACAGGGCTTTTCAACTGGTGGTACGCGTACCACTAGTGCTACACGAGCACCTGGCTGGTGGTACGCTGCATCGCCTTCTTCCCCCCCACCTCCCCCTGCCTTCTCCTCCCCACCTCAACCCCCACGCTTCGCTCCTTCCCAGCTCACTTGCTGCTGGAAAGGTTGCTGCTTGGCAGCGGCCTGCAGGAACCCTACAGGTGCAGAGTGAGGCCACGCCCTCCCCAGGGACTTCTTGTCAAGCAACCGGATTGACATTTCTGATTGGCATTTCTTTGGGGCACACATGGCCAGGAAGGTGTGTAGGAGTCCTAGGTACCTGTAAGGCAATCGGCCTGCTCCTCCCACATCGCCCGCCAGCCCCAGGAGAGCGCCTTGCCGGCCTCCGAACCCTGCCTTTCAAGCAGGAGCAGCTATCAAGCCCCGGGCTCGACAATCAACTGAGGGGGGGATCAGTGCAGCAACCCGGCTACCTGCCCTGCCAGCCGCTCATTGCTCCGCCGATCAGCTGGGAGGCTGAGACACCGGATTTGAGCCATGGACCAGAGGAGAACACCGCTGATTAGCTGGGAGGCTGGGACTCTGGATCTGATGCCGCCAGCCAGCTGAAAGTCCCAGCGGGTGGCCCCAATACTGCCGAACAGCCAGGAGTGTCGGCAACCTTCTCTGGGGGCTGCCAGTCAGCTGGGAGCCCGGGGCTTGACAGCTGTTCCTGCTCAAAAGCACCAGTGCTCCCAGGTGACTGGCGACCATGAGAGAAGGTTGCCGATGCTCCTGGCTGTTCAGCGGCAGCAGGGCTGCCAGCCGGGACTTCCAGCTGACCGTCGGCATTGGATCCAGCCTCCCAGCCTCCCACCTGATCAGCAGTGTTCTCCTCTGGTCCACGGCTCAAATCTGGAGTCGCAGCAGGCAGCATTTCTGAATGGGATTTCTAAGCGCGACTCAGCTGATCCCAGGTTCTGCCCGGCTCACTTGCCTGCGAAAAAGAGGCTGCTTGCTAATTGAGCCCAGGATCATCTGAGTTGTGCTCAGAGATCGTGCTCAGAAAATAAGCTGCTTGCTAAATGAGCTGGGCAGCAGCCCAGGATCAGCATTTCTGAGCAGGATTTCTAAGCGCGACTCAGCTGATCGTGGGCTCCTGCCCAGCTCACTTGCCTATGAAAAAGAGGCTGCTTGCTAAGAGAGCCCAGGATCAGCTGAGTTGCACTTAGAAATCCCACTCAAAAATGCTGATCCTGGGCTGCTGCCCAGCTCATTTAGCAAGCAGCCTCTTTTCCACAAGCAAGTGAGCTGGGCAGGAGCCCAGGCGACACCGGCGCTTGCGGCTTTTCCGCAGCACAGACCCAATGGCTGCTTAGTTCCCACTCGTCCTCTCACAGGACCCGGGCTGCCTGCACTGGTGGGAAATGCAGCACTTCTTTTTCTGCAGTGGTGGAGTGCAGGCGTCGCTTGGGAAAGACTCTGCGAGACACACCTTTTGCAGTGCGTTTCCCCTTGTGTTATATATCGGAGGTTTGAAAGGCAAGCTGCTCCCGGGGTGTAAAAGTGGAATCCAAATGGTGAGAGTGACACAGCTCTCTGACTCTGCTTCAGGCTAAAACAGTCTCAAAGTTGGGCCCAGAGATTACTTGGCCTGAAGGAAGTGTGACTTGGTGGCGATGCGGGTTTGTTTCCTTTGGAGGAGGGAGAAAAGCATCACTCTTCCTTCAGGCAGGTGCAAATGTAGCTTAAGAATGGTAGCAATGTGGCCAGAAATGGGTATCTCTTGACAGTGCTGGGGAGAGCTATGGGAAGAATGATGTACACTGAGAGGATTGGGGAACTGGCTCAAACGCTAGGCTCCGGTAGGGGAAAAATGACTGGGAGAAGTAGCAGGGTTCATAATGTACTGCCTGAAAACAGGAGGTGAACAGGTGACATCCCCACCCTGCCTGTGTGCATGTGCAGAGATTGAGGCGCATGCGCTCTCCTCTGCCTTTGTGCGTGCACAGGCAGGGCCGTGCTGTCAGTGGTTTTACTTTGCCCGGCTGCTCTGTGTGGATGAGAATGTTCTGCTACCTGCCAAAACCAGGCTGGGATCTGGGCGGCATAGCACAGAAAAATGGGAGGGAGGGAGGGAGGGAGGGAGGGAGGGAGGGAGGGAAGGAGGGAGGGAGGGAGGAAGGAAGGAAGGAAGGAAGGAAGGAAGGAAGGAAGGAAGGAAGGAAGGAAGGAAGGAAGGAAGGAAGGAAGGAAGGAAGGAAGGAAGGACCAAAGAGGGAGAGAAGGAAAGGAAGGAAAGAAGGAAGGGACAATGGGAGAGAGGGAAGGCACCCATCCCAGTCTCACTCCCCCTCACCAGAGACCCACAGATTCCCCCCACAGGCACCCCACAGACTGAGTGATGACATGGCCATTGATCACATGACCCTGGAACACTGAATGTTATAAGTATGAATCAGTTGCCAAGCATCTGAATGTAAATCACATGACCCTGGGGATGCTGTAACAGTCTTAAGTGTGAAAAATGGTCATAATTCACTTTTCAGTTCCATTGTAACTTCGAACAGTCACTAAGTGAATTGTCATAAGTCGAGGACTACTTGTACTTTATCATTTTTTCCCCTCTCTTTTTTGGATCAAGTTTTTGACACCTTGCTGGGTGACTGGTGGTACTCGGATATTGCCTTATCCTAAAAGTGGTACAATGGGTGAAAAGGTTGAAAAACCCTGGACTGGAAAACCCCCAAAGTCCCTTCCAACTCGTGTGCTCATCATGGCAGGTTGTGGGAGGATCTCTCCAATCTGGACTTAATACATGTTTGTTCATTTTAACCATTCTGGCATATTCTATTATGTATTCCTTTTTTTGGTACCCAACCTGCATCTTTCATATGTTTAGTGAAGATTGCAGCTGCCACACTGTTTCAGCTGTGTTGTTACAAGGACATACGTTATCTATTAGAACACAGGTAGTTCTCAACTTATGACCACAACTGAGCCCAAAATTTATGTTGCTAAATGAGACATTTGTTAAATGGATTTTGCCCCATTTTACAACCTTTCTTGCCACAATTGTTAAGTGAATCATTGCAGTTGTTAAGTTAGTAAGACAGTTGTTAAGTGAATCTGGCTTTCCCATTAAACTTTGCTTGTCAGAAGGTCACCAAAAAGTGATCACATGATCCCAGGACACTGCAACCACCATAAATATGAGTTAGTTGGGGATGCTGCAATGTGTGAAAGTATGAAAAATGGTCATAAGTCACCTTTTTCAGTGCTATTATAATTTTGAATGTTCACTAAATGAACTGTTGTAAGTCAAGGACTACCTGTAAGAGTACCCGTTTCTTTGCAAAATAGCTAGTAAACTGCTAAATCAGCCTAAAACAGACTGAAATATTTCATTCCAGACAGAAACACTCCAAAAGCAACAAAACAAACAAACATAGTTTGGAAGTGGAACAGAAAAATCTATCTTGAGCTTACTTTGAAGGCGAGTGGGAAATTAATAAAAAGTGATGTCCATTTTTACCCTTCAGAAATAACAACAAATTAATTCTGACAACGAGGCAATCTACCAGCATGGATAGACCCTATGTGCTTTCTGAACATTTAGAATAGCCTCCACCTTTTCACATTTGATCAGGAGCTGCTTAATATTAGTTGTTGTTATTATTTTCTATGTTCAAGGTCCAGGAAGAGCCTGGAGATTATTAGTAATGTCGCTCAAATATATAGGGATAAAATTGTGGGGTTCCCCCCCAATTTTGGAGTAGTTGGGGAGATATTGTATAAAACAGCTTGCTAAGCCTTCCTTAGCAATGTGTGGCCGTGCCTTCATGTTTTGATTCTTGGAGGCTCTCTAAGCAAGTCTCTGAAGTTTTCTTTTGGCAATATTTCCAAACGGTTTGACATTGCCTTTTTCCTAGGGCTAAAAGAGAATGACTGGCCCTCAGTTACCCAGCTGGCTTTGTGCCTCAGGTGAGACTAGAACTCAAAGTCTCTCAGTTTCAATTGATGCCTTAACCACCACACTGGACTGGATCTCTCATTGTTGTTTTGCCAGGATCAGAATAATGATGAATTTTAAACTCAAGTGGTGATATGGTTTTGGGATGAAAGGCTGTGATGAGGTTTTCCGGTGTCCTGATGTTTTGCTTTGACTGGCATTTTCAGAGGCACAGAGCGCCATTTTTTCTGCTGATGAAATGTTAGGACACCAGAAAACTAGACCCCTGCCATTAAGCTCAAAAGCTTATCACTGCTTAATTGATGCCAGGCACAAAAACATAAACCAATATACAGTTTTACATTGTTTCAACAAAGCTGGGTGATACTGTAAATTATTAGAGAGTGAATGGCCTTAATAAGTATGGGATTTATTTGCATGCTTGCTTGCTTTATGGATTCCTTGATCACAAACGATCAGATGCCTTATTACTTCATAAAGGTAATATTACTTCTTTCTTAGAAAGGATATTTTTATGCAATTGGCTTTTCTTTCTTTCTTTCTTCATTCATTCATTTATCTTTCTTTCTTCTTCCTTTCCTCCCTCTTTCTCTCTCTCTTTGTACCCTGAATATGTAAAATCAACAGCCAATCTGCAAATGCAATATATTTAGCTACTTGTAAACATACAATGCACTTGGTATTAGTATTTTTTTTAATGAGGACACAGTTTCTAAAACTAGTAGGTATTTTTGTGCAGTATGAGGAAATAACAATTTTAAAATTGTGAGAAGCGCTGTTTATAAAAGCTGAAGGATATTCTTTTTTCTCAGATAAGTAATTAAATTGTGGTTTAGTCAAGTACTCACTGATCTGATTTGTAGATGAACTGTAAAAGGCATTCACTGTTGTTGGACTAGTAAACCACCTGTTAAAAAGAGAAAAGAAAAGCAGATATGATGTTCTTATTCTATTAACCAGAAAACATCTGTCACATTCTGTCTCCATCCCCTTTCGCCCCCACAAATGTCAAGTTCTTATATGAACTCATTGCTCTTTTTGGCTAAATTTGGATCTCCCTCAAGATTTAAACTACAATTGCAGAGCCTGCCATTCAAAGCCACAGCAGGCATCTTATTATTCTATGTACAAAGGAAATCAGGATACAACTATGGAGCAAAGGATGAAGATTAATAGTCTGTAAAAGTGGTTCAAACACCTACAGATAGTCCTCAACCTACAATTATTCATTTAACAACCATTCAAATTACAATGCCATCAGAAAACATGATTTATGACCTGTACTTACACTTACAACCATCACACAACCCTTGGGCTCATATGATAGCAATTTGGGCACTTGGCAACCTGTCTGTATTTATGTTCAGTTGTAGTATCCTGCAGTCACATGATTTGATCTGCAACATTTTTTTGCTGATGTCCAGAAAAAAAAACAACACCCATTGGGGAAACTAGATTCATTTAACAATGGTGTGATTCATTTAACACAATTGATAAAAATTGTGGTAAAATTGGGTCTGACTCAACGTACGACTATAATGACTTACAATGATAATTCTGATCCAAATTGTGTTCATAAGTCAAGGACTACTAGTACAATAGAATATCTTCCATTCTTGATCAAGCATGTATCCTATATTTGACATTATAGCTAAAAGACATAAACTTCCCTTTTTTAAATGAAATTTTAGAAAATGCATTAATCATAGATATCAAAATATCAAAATTATAGGATTTATGAGATTATCCACCATTTTTATCAGTTTTTTTTAATAAACCATCATCAAATATACTTGTATAATATTATTTAATGTTAAACTGTAAAACAATATAACAATTATTTTTATTATCCATTCTATATTTTAAATATCGTATATCATATATAAGCCTGAATATCACTGAATAGAGATCTAATTGTTAATACTTATAATACAATAGACTTTATTTAGCAGGCATGCTTTGTCTCCCTATTCTGCACCCTTCTGGAAAACATTTTCCAGTAAAACGATAAGATGGAAGATATATTTCAGTAAGAGAGTAGAAAATGAGTGACATCTAGTCTGAGAAATCAGGAGAAAACATTTAGCAAGGTTGACTGCATTCCAATTTCAGAGTCATTTACAGCAGCAGCCAAATACGCTAATCTGAAAAGCAGCAGCACAGATGCTTAAAAAGAAGTAGCCTTACATAGGATAACGTTGAATGACTTTTTGGAATGACTTGGAGTGGCACTTAGGTCACTTTTATTGGAAATCTAAAATGTCATTGCACATTCTAAGTCTCCACAATGATCATAACCTTTAGCATCATTTCTTTATCTTATTTACTTCAATTGTCTCAGAGCTTTCTTTCAATACGTTCTAACCTAGAGACCTTGACCAGCCTTAACCCAAAGAGATGAAAGCTGTCTCCATAAGTTTTATAATCACTTAAGATGGATAAATATTTAGTATACTTCTTAAAAAGTATAAACTTTTATAAATGTCTATTGTTTATCATTAACATACTTAATTTTTTTTTATACATTTATATTACCTATACAAAAATGTCCACCAGACCATTCATTACTGTACAGAGATTACACCTTTGCAAGAGAAAATTAATGCCAATAAAATTTCCCATATGCAAATACCAAACCAACAAACAGTAATGGTAATGGTGTTGGTGGAAAGAGGTGACTTTTCTTGTTCTTCCAAATACTGATATAAATGAATAAAGATGGAATGAAGTTGCTTTATATAATTTCATTACATACCCCAGTGTCCCCAAACTTTGTTAGATTTGTATATACAGTACAAATGCTTCAGGAAAGATTCCCTATATAGATTCTCCTTATGTTCAGATATTTAAATTAGGTTTCAAATACAGTCTGCAAATATTACATATGGTCACTAGATGACAACAAAAGCTAGAGTTGTCTTTATTTCTTCCTGCCATCTACTGGTTATCCAGTACATTTCAGAGATCAGATTTTTCATGCTTATTTAAATAACTGAAAAACTATAAAAATAATAATGTAAGGCCTGCTTTTTAAATACAGGTTTTGGGCTAATTTCAGAACAGTTTGTAAAAAAGACTAATCTATGCAGCTTTACTGTAACATGTCTTTTCAGGCTATCCTTTATTGCTGAGTTCTAAATTAAGCATGTAAAATACTGCATAGCAGAAAATTCAGCTACAGTAAATTCAAAATGTGCAAATATTGAAAAATCTTTACAACTGAGTATTCCTCCCCAAAAAGGTTCTAAAATTCTTCCTGCAATATAATGTTTCAATACAGTGTAATTTAATCCTTCTCATTTTATTTGTTTGTTTGTTTACAAGATTTAAAGGCCAGCTAACACCAGAATAACTCTGGGCATCTTACATTAAGAACAGAAAATAGTAAAAATATGTTTGTCTATGTTTGACCTCTTCCCTGACTGGGAAAGTTCATAGTTTAGTCCAAAACTATTCATGGGCATTGATAGGATTTCTCCTGGCCTATTGGAGAACTTCATAGCCAGTTAAATGGTAGAAAATGGAAGATAGTCAACCATATCTGGGATGTGGCTATAGAAATATTTTGGAGATTTCACTGTAGGAAATTACAGTTTGAATTAGTATTCTGGTGGGGAAAGCTGATTCCAATACTTGTCTATTATCAACACTAAGATTACAAAGACGAAGACCCCTAAATTCTGCATCCCCCACCCAAAATCTAAAGACATGACCTTTATGACATAATAGGATTAACCCACCACCATTAGAATACCAAAAGGGCACATTGAAGCTCAGGTCAAAGTTCATTGCACAGGGACAACCACAAACAGGATCAACTCCAAACACAAAGCCCCCAAAAGGTATAAAAACCCACCCAGTCCCAGCTCATTTTGTCAGCCACCCCAGAAACATGCTACCATCACTGATGTTTCTGGCAACTAAATAAACTGAACCTTCTTTCCTAAGCAGTCTCCATTTTGTTTATTCCTGGCTTAGACTGGACCCTGATGAAAATTTTTCTTTCAACAGGCCTAATGCAATTTTATAAAGAGTAATACGATAAAGAGTAATGTTTCTACTGATTGCAGTTGACTTTATAATTAAAGTTTTCGCCCCTTCTGAGATATCTATACGACTGGCTATTACAATGATGACAGAAAAATAATCCTCACAATCTGAACTCTCAGATAATGAGGACTGTATTTTTATGTTTGGAAGGAATAAAATGGGTTACTGTATCTCCAGATTTGCATGGTCCAGATTTCAACAGACTCTGAAAACCTTGATTCCTGACCTAAAATGAAAGGCATGTGTATAAAGTAGTTGTATTGAAATTGAATTGAAAGGCCCTTACACTGTTGCAATACAAGCCCTGCCATTTTCTACACTTTCACAAACCCTGAACAGTCAGAGCTTTCAGCACAACAGCAAGATGCTGTTTTTTGTCCTGATTCAACCAACAAGCTCCTAGAGAATTTCTGATTCAGATTCAGTTCTCCTTTAAACTTGATGCTCAACAACTGAATTTAGACAGCACAGGTCCACGGCCTATTTTATATCTCAGAAACTACACATATAGACTTGTCATGTGAGAAAAAGATACAATGCACTGTAAATCTAATAAATAGGATCCCAAGGAAAAGCCATAAGAAATGCCTTACAATTATGGCACAAAAGGTTTATATTACTATGCTCTGTCTGTTTGTGCTAACTAGTTCAGAACACATTCCCTCAAACCCTCTAAAGAAAATTAAGCCAAATAAATATGAAGAACAAGTGGGAAAAGTTAATATTAAACAGCCCTTGGAGAAAGAAAGAGAATAAAGATAAGCTGGAGTTTAATGTAATACATGCTGAGTTGTTGAACAGTTCTCTTCATTCCAAAGTAGAACAGTGATGGAAGATAATACATACGAGACTGCCCTACAATTTTATATTTCAGGAAATATTTGCCAATTAATTTAATCTTCAGACATTTTAAAAACTAACAATCTTCTTAGTGAAGCTAATAACCGCATCCATAAGAATGAAACATCAAAGGGGGTTATCTCCTTTTTCATAAAGTAGAAAATGTGTTTGTTGCTCTGGACACTCATGACAAACTAAATATAATTTGTTATAGAAATGATAGCAAATAATCTAGAAGAATCTCAGAACATCTTCAGGTTTTTCTCTTAGTTTACAACATACACATACAAAACAAGGGCTATGATAGGTGTTACTGTGGCTTTTGTATTATATTGCAATTCAGATCTCAGCAATGTAGTGGCCTACTCCCCCCTCTTTTACGCCCAGAGAGGTGCACAACAGATAGATGGAAGAAGCAGCTGTTTCATGATCTTCTTTGCAAATTCTTCTGCACACTGAAATGCAGTAGCAGGACTTAAAAGAGGAAAAGGATGTAGTTTGTGGAAAGATTTAAGATCTATTTGGTTGTGGAGCCACACTTCTCTTTGTCAGACTATAGGGGGAAGGAGAAAGGAATATCATTTCCTCTTGATTCTTTGTCTTATGATATCATCTGGCAAACATCCTCTTTTAAAATAAAAGGAGAAGCTTACTTTCATCCAGTTTAAAATGAAGATTCAATCCCATCACTTTATTGACCCTAAGTTCATAATAATAACTCTGCTTATTTTCGTGGATAGCCGTTTTTTATGAAAATTCTGTTAGATGGAAATTCCAGCAGTACCATTCCAAACAGCCATAATTGCCAGCAGAAACTCATCTGTAGCACAGTTATCATTATTAAGTTCTAAACCAGTCAAACTAAGCAATTTAAAATTTTACCAGTTTCAGAACAATAGATTGGGGATGAGAAGTCTAAAATTTGTGTTAAATTATATTTCTTGTATATTAATTGTCTGTATATTAATTGTCTAGATTTCATCTCAATACTTCCCCAGCACATCTCTTCCCAACTCACTCTGTTTTGGGGACTTCTTTTCTCAGCCAGTAGAAATCTGATTGGGCCACATGTCTGCGAGTCTGAAGGACATTGCCAAAATAGTCTGCTTCTGAAAACTTCATCTGGAAATAAATATAAAGATTATGCTAATATAATTAAATTAAAACAGATGAACAACCTTAATATACTAGACAAGTAAAATATCAGAATTTAAATATTCTGAAAAAAATGCCGCCTCCTCCTCCTTTTCTCCATTGTAGTCCAAAACCAAATCAGATGCAATCCAAAAACATAATAGCATTATAACAGTTTGATACAAATAATACATCTATTAACAATTTGGATATGATACAATTCATTGAAACCAATATATGGAACAATTAAAAGGGTGGTCTTAAGATCTCTCTCATTTATTGGGTTTGCTGTGTAGTCTTTCTATTAAAAGGCAAATTAATTAAGAGTGCACTTCCACCTAGAATTTACATCCTAGAAATCTACCTTCTAAAGTTTTGAAATTGCCCTAGAGGCATAAGAGCGTTGTTTAAGTGCTGCAGAAATTATTTTTATATCTGCTATCCATAACTGCAGAAGGAAAGACATTAAAATGTGTTTTGAAAAAGGACCATTGGTAATGGATATAGGACAACTTAAAAATGTACAGGTTGTGGCTCCCTTAATTCACTGAGGTGAAAATATGACCAAAGGACTGCTATTAAATTATGTCCAATACATCATAATATTTCTTCAAAAAATTCCATTTCATATATAGTCAGAGAACATGCCATGTGAAGTAGTTTGGATATTGCTATCCAAATGTCTTGTTCTACAATCATATACTAGGAGAGTATGATTAGTTTCAGTGCTAATCAACCAGCTTCTATTCTAAATAAAACATTGGATGTACTTCTAGGTGTAGAAAATATGGCTCTCAGAAAGATTGTATTATTTCATATAATTAGAATTTTATGCTGGGGTTCAGTTGCATACACCATAAAGAATTGTACTACCAATTTTGAAAGAAATAATCTTTCAAAGTACTATTGGTTGCCTTTCTATGTAGAATAGAATATAGAATAGAATAATAACTTTATTGTCACTGTGAATGTACACTAATGGGCATACATTAAAATGAAATTTCGTTGCATTCACCTCTCAAAGCATCACCACCTCCAATATACACTACATAATTATGAGAAACATACATACATACATACATACATACATACATACATACATACATAAATACATACAGAAGTATGCATATACCCACACATATTATATGACACAGAGAAACAACAGTCTAGTTCAGGTTATGTATACATGTGCATGGCAAGAAAAATGAATGTAACAATATAATAGTATATAATTGTCAGTTGTGAAAGATCAAGACAACACATGAAGTTACAATTAATCTGATTTATTACTAATCATGCCTATGCATAGGAATCTACTCAATTAATGGCTAACACTATTTTCTCATTAGACAAAAGTCAATGGAATTCAAGAAGTGTTGGACTTAGTCAAAGATCCATAGAGACTCTAGGCTGCTTTCTCATTGATTCCACCCCAAGCTTTGCCAATCCTTCGACAATAATACCATTTTTCAAACTGAATTTTCCCCTATAAATGTTAACATCAAAATATGTAGGTTATGTGTCCAATAACTTTGGTGCTTTTCTATACTGGAAAGCAATACAATTCTGTTGAAAAGAGTTCTGTTTCCATGAGTTCTATAAATACACAATTTCAAGATTATCTTATTTTTAAATGAATAGAATTGTCTTTCTGCATTAGAAAATTAGTAAATATTGCCATGTAGTATATACTAGGAAATTCCATAGACAACAAATGTGGTTTTCCCCAACATATAGCACACTGGAAAACTTAACATAATTATTCCACTATTGTTTCTGGAGCTTGGTACTGCATGCATTTTGATTACTATTTATGGAATGCATTTTGTTCTCCCATAAAAATGTGGGAGAACAAGTATACTTTAAAATCCCTTCCTTGAATCATATTTGAGAAAAGTTAATAATCTTGACATCTGAAAGAAAACTAATGATATTTTTAAATATGAAATATTTGGAACCAAAAAATAAACAAGCCTCAAATATAAAATTGGTCTTCTCTTAAAAAATTTTAATGCTTCCATCAGCTAAATTTTAACTCATTTTCAGATTATGGCCTTTAAGAGCTAATAAATATTTTGTCACATTGAGGAAATGACTTAAAAATATAACTGCTGGCAACTTCAAAAAAAAATAGAAATATGATAATGTCACAGTTTTAAACTCAGACCCTACAATTAAGGGTATTAGTTTAGTACAATTTTCAGAATTGCCAAAAAACTGCTTCAAATCAAAAGCAGTTGTCTCTTCATAATTTTTTTCTGTATTTACAGCAAAACCTACTTATTGCATTGACCTGTGAAAGCCTAGATGTTAAACTAAAAGGCACCTAGCCAAGTTGTTTATGCCAAACGATTCCCATGTAATTTATGTTATTCTGAAAAACATATAAACATACATATTTCATTGGAAAACATTATTAAGCACATAAGAAATAAAAGTGTGAAAATATTTAAAAGAGCTAAACCCAAATAAACATTTTATTGCAGACTTTATTTCAAGGAACAACTCCTTGGAAATTATGAATTTAAAGCTCCACTTGGATACCAATCAAAAGTCTCTCTCTTTCTCTTTTTCCTCTTCCATTATTTATCCCAGCTTTGATTTCTAACCATCTTTGCCACTTCTTGTTAAAAAAATTGTCAACAATCGTGCAAAGTACTAACTGTTAGCTTAATATTGCTTACATCAGGGTGTTAAAAGCCTCTAATCTTAGATGATTGAATTATTATCTACTTAGGGATGCTGTTTGCTTGACTGAACCTTGGCTTTTCCATATGAAGCATAAACAGCCCAGAGAGGCATCCACCCTACTGTGGGGACCATGCACACTATGTCGCTCCATGGCAGCAAGCAGGACAACTCCGAATGCGGGGAAGAGCTTGCCACCAAGACTCACCTTTAGGAGAGCTCATCCAGATGGATGGAAGAGATGGCTGCCATAGATCCACAAGGGAGGTGGTCGTTTGGTGTGAGGAAAAGGGAAGACTGGAATGGAAGAGCTCAGTATATAACCTTCACCTGGGGCAGCCAAAAATCAGGCTGTAGGCCCAAAGCTAAGGGAGAACTGGATCCAACCAACCAGATCCTAAAGCGGGTGATGCATTTCATGATAGAAGTGTTCCAGGACTTAAAGGTAAAATCCAGATGATGCAGCGGGAGATGTGAGAACAGCTCAAAAAAGCTGGGGGAAGCAAAGGTGAGGCCATAGTCACTGAGGCAGCAGCAGGACTGGTGAGCTCCACTGAAAGTGAGGAAGCTAGGGTCAGGGTCATCACCCTGGCCCTGGAAGGATCCGCTGCCTGGTGGATGGTAACCCTGCACAATTCAAATGCCCCAGAGCTATGGAATTTCAACCACTTGATATCAGCCCATAAGATGGTGGTTCAAAGACCACCTAGCAAACAGGAAGGCACACGACTGCATAAAAATGGTCAGGCAAGGATGTTGCCCCATAGCCTAGTACATGGAGGCATTCTGGGACCTGGCATGTTGTCTCAACTGGCCGGAGGACAATCCTGGTAAGCTGCTTCCAGGATGGACTTAACAACAACCTATACAATGCCTACATTCCTCCCAGGACCCCAGTTTGCCTACACGACTGGTGCATCCCAGCCAAGGAAGCAGAGATTGACCAGAATCATAACCCATACAGATCAGGGAAGACTTGGAAAGATCTCCCCTGGAAAAGAAAGGAGAGGCACCCAGACCCACATTGACTCAGCCATGATCAACCGCCTGCTTCAAATGCAGCAAGGAAGGGTTATTGCATCTCGCATGAAGCAGTAGAAATGGATCCCGAAAAAGTGCAGGCTGTACTAGAGTGGGATGTCCCATGCACCAGGAAACAACTGCAAAGCTTCCTGGGCTTTGCTAACCTATAGGCAATTCATCCCCTCCTTTGCACAGATGGCTCTCCCCATCACAAACTTACTGAGAATGAAGGGAGAGGGCAAGCCGAAACCCAACCCACCTCTAAAGTGGACAATGGAATGCCAAGCCACATTCAAGAAATTAAAAAGACTTTTTTCCACAGAGCTGGATCTGAAGCACCAGCAGGGGCATTTTTACTTCAGGAAAACAAAACTATAACCCTGTGCTTACGTCTCAAAAAGCTGAGATAGAACAATGCTGGGAAGTGTGGGAGAAGGAGGCTTATGCCCTAAGGTGGGCTCTTCTCACCTGGAGACATAAAGTTCCCTTCCAGGACTGGACAGATCATAAAAACCTGGAAGCACTGAAAACCCCAAAGAAATTATCCCCCAAACAGGCCTGATGAGGACAATACTTCCAACAGTTCAATTTTATTCTAGACTATCTGCCGGGGGGAGGGACCTCCTAGCAGACACCTTATTGAGATTACCACAATATAACAGTGTAAAAACAGAAATAGTTAAACCCATGCTTCCAATACAGCAGCTAGCAGCACCAGTGACCACGAGAGTACAATCAAAGGGTAAACCCCTGCCAGACATCACTGCCACATCTGAATTCAAACAAATATTGGAGAAAGACGACTGGTTCCTTAGTCACAAAAACCTCTGTTTCATATGAGATGGGCTTGCATGGGTAGCGGGGAAAATGTATGTACCAGCGAGCCAGAGACTAAGGACTATGCAGACCTGCCATGACTCCAAAGTGGCTGGGCATTTTGGATCCATGAAAATGTTACACCTCCTATAATGACAAATTTTGGTGGCCCTTCATTAAGAAAGACATGGAAGGTTATGTCGCCAGCTGCCCTATCTGTGCAGTAGCAAAACGAAGGCAGGAAAAAACACCTGGCCTTTTATACCTAGTTACAAACCTTTCAGCACCCTGGAGAGAGATCACTATGTATTTTATTGTAGAATTACCCAAGAGTGCTGAAAATACCGTTATTTGGGTGGTAACTGACCTGTTCTAACAAACCAGCAAGCAGCCCATTGTGATGAAAGGACTAAGATAGAATGTTGTATTAGTAACAAGCAGAGAAAGAGCATAGAGACATCTGAAAGGTGGAAAATTTTGTCAGTTCCACTTTATGAAGAATTAGCAATGGGAAAAAAGCCCTCGGTGTCTACCAGTTTCCTAAAACACAGAAGGAGGGAGAAAAATATGCACCTTGAACTTCCAGATGCACATTTCAGTAAAGTAAAAAGGGGTTTAGGATAAAAGGTAAAAGCCAGTGATACTCAAACCAGATGGAACCATTCTTTAACTGAGTATGGCTCTCTGACTCTCAAGGCTAGGGGAAAAAATATGGTGGAAAGTACATTGATTAGAAAACCTAAGAATTGAAGGCCTAGAATTTAAAACCTGGTATAGAGGGACACACACATACACACACACAAGTACACACGTATGCAGTGCTTTTTTTGTAAAAGAAAAAGGTGCCGGAATTCACACATGTCATACAACCTGCCTTGCCTACCCTACAAGGTTCCATCCAAAAAAGGTGCCAGAACTCCGTTCTGAGCGTTCTATGAGAAAAAAAAGCCCTGCACGTATGTATATAATATCTCTTCTACAAAAAAGCATTTTTAATATGGAGTTAAATATCTGGAAAAACAGAACTGAAATCTGACGGTATGGTATACTTGGAGCTCTGTTTTTCTTTTTACTTTGCTGAATATTTAACAAATTAGTAGTAGAATTATGATTCAGAAAGTGGACTGCAGCTGCCATTAATTTGCTCCTGCAATACAATTGACAATAATCACTGTTTTATTTTGAAGATAGCTACTGCGTATATTGCAAAACAAGGAGCTAAATATGAGGCTTACACTTCTCTTCAGAGTTTAAATACATCTTAGGATACTTACTCATCATCATTTGTTTCAATTAAAAACATTTGGTTCTCCTGAGAGGTGATGATGCTTAACAAAAGATGTCAGGTAAATAATGTGAGCAATTAAGTGGAACTCAAGAAATGTACAAAGCAAACTTATATAACTGAAGACATGCATCAATAAAGCTCTTAGAAGTTATTACTCCTTTACTTCCAGTGGGAATTAATTGTATGCATTGCATTAATATATCCTGAAAAAGCAGAGCAGAGACAAGGACGAGGATGGAAGATAGGCTGCATAAGGGAAAGAACGCTTTGTAATGGGAGGATGATTGCATTTAGCACTAGAAATTTGTAATTTATATTTATAATACATTTTGCTCTGGTTAAATCTTGAAAATTCTACATGGTGAATGAGTATATGAATATACGTGCATTTGTAATTTATATTATAACAATAACTGCAACAAGTAATAATTGAAAATAATAAGGCAAAACTTACTGTTTTGATGCCTTCTGTAATATATGTATCATTCATTATAAATCCGGGATAACCCACTTTTGCCAAAACTGATTTTGCCTTTAGGAAAAAAAATGGATAAACGTGACAATGGGATGACCATTTAAAGTAAATTTTAAATCATATGGTTATCTTAATTGCGCTTGCTATTGTTGTTAGCTTTAAAACAGGAAGTCTGTATTTTACTTTCCTGCAAAGAACAACGACAACAAAGAACAACGACAACAACAAATAACCTGCAGAATGTTATTTATCCATAGTAAGTATAAAAAACTTCTGTTATTTTTCAAAAATCCAGGTTGGAGATGGTTAGTGTTTGGATCTTTTCATGCAAAAATATGTAACTGTCACAGGTCAAATGTTGCTCATAAACAGTGTTCCAGGGCTGAAAGCGTCTTGGAAAATGTGGGGTTTTTTTAGGGGTGGGGACACTCCCTAGCCTATTCTGCTCACTGTTCATCCTACTGTGCTGCTACCTTGCTTTAATCTGATCTAAAAAAAATTCTTTCTCTATGAAACTGTGCATTCTTTCTTCTCAACCAAGGGACTCCAAATCTGGCTTTGTAGTGTCTCTGCTCAGCAGTTACTTTTTCCTCCCTTAAAGATAGTAATATATACAGCATAATGATTGGTTCTATGGTAAGCAGTTTTTATATACAGATTGTTCAAATCTAGACATCCTATATGGGGGGGGGGGGGGGGGCTGAGAGGAACACTGTTATGATTTTTAAGTCGAACCAGATGGTAGGAACTCTCTTTCATGTACAATAACAACATATAAAACAAGCAGAGCCATCTGAAAACCCTTCAAATATAATGTGTTGGAGTGAATCTATTAACTAGATTAGAGTTCAGTAAGTAGAATTATTTGTCTATACATCTTCTAGGTTAAAGAATACTTTGTTCATATTGTACAGGGGGCAAGCATGCCTTTGGGAAAATATAATTGCCTCTCTGTGTCAGGAAACAAAGGTAATATTTTCTGTATTCACACAGTACTGTAATAAGAAGCTTTTCAGATACATGTTTAACCAGTCTTTTGATTGTGTCAGAAAAAATAAACAATTGTCCAAGTTATCAGAGATTTTGGATTTTGATGCAGAACCCAGGTGAGACTTTGTCCCTTTGCCCTGATACAGAAGTTACCTGTGGCCAGATTCAACTTCACAGGAGCATATATTGAATCTTACTATAATACTGGAAGACAACAAGAAGCATCATATCTGAACTGATAAGCAAAAAGAATTTTCTGAGTAGGTGGGGGGCTGTTGCCATCCTGTGGTTATCCAGATTTTTGTAACCCAGATTATAGCCTGGCTAAATGTAAATGTAAATCAGACAGAAGATGAGATTCTGTAGGAACTGGCCCATTAAGGTTAATAGTGCTTGGTCTCTCTAAAGAAACATACAAGAAGTCCTCAACTTACAACAATTTATTAAGTGACTGTTCAAAGTTATGACAGCACTGAAAAAAGTGACTGACCGTTTTTCACACTTATGACCATTGCAGCATCTCCATGGTCATGTGATCAAAATTCAGACACTTGGAAATTGATTCACATTTAAGACAGTTGCAGATCATGACAGTTGAGATCATGTGATCACCTTTAGGGACCTTCTTACAAGCAAAGTCAATGGGGAAGCCAGATTCACTTAACAACTATGTTACTAATTTAACAACTACAGTGATTCACTTAACAACTGTGGAAATAAAGGTTGTAAAATGGGGCAAAACTCACTTAAATGTTTCACTTAGCAACAGAATTTGAGGCACAATTGTGGTCGTACATTGAAGACTACCTGTATTGATCACTATGGGGAGATAAGGATAAGCATTCATTGTTCTTTTACTTTTGGGGAGGGAGGCTTTTCTAGTTCTCATTTTTGGCTAAGAGGCAGTGCTCAAAAAGATCAAGTTATAAAAGAAATGTTGCCATTCAGTTTCTGAAAACTCCTTAGTTTTCTAGTCCACGTGGCCATTCTTTTTATTATGCAGACTAAAGCAGGCATGGCAAAAATCTTGAACATCGTACACACACATTGTAAATGATTTAAATGAATTTTAATATGAATATCTTACCACCTGGAAACAGAGAAATTCTGCTATCTTGTCTTCCACACAGAATAATCTGACCACTTGGGTACTATAGCAATACACTTTAACTTCAACGGCTGGCCTTTAGCTACTCCCTCTGGCAATAAATTCTGTTAGGCTAATCTTGCTAACCCCAGGTATTTATTTGTCACTTGTGAAAATATCTTTACAATTAATTGAGATAATTAATACGTGACATCCTGCAGAAAACAGGTGGGAGATTAACAGCAGGGGCAGCAGAAACAGACGAAAACTTAAGCAAGACAGATCCCATTGTCATGCAAATGATCTCAGTGACAGAAAAACAATAGAAGACAAATGCCATACAGAAGAAATTGGGAAATGAAGTAAATAATTCTCTTCTTATATTCAACACAAAAGGGCAAGTGGGGGGAAAAATGTTGAAATTTCTGCTGATCTAGTTTTTAAAATGACCTAGGTAAGTCATAGAGGTCTTGCACGTCTTCTAAAGTAGTCATTTAAAGCAACTAAGCAATTTTCTGTTGCGTTCATGCTTTTCAATATAGAGGATTAAGCAAACAGAAGGAGAATAATAACTTTAAGAGCTGATAAATTGTGACCTTTAAAGAAAACACCTATTCATTTTGCAGCATGACTAATTACAAAGTCTGGAAAATAATGAATGTGGATAAACTGTCCCAACCTGTTGAATGATTTCCAAAGTGAACTAATTGCTGTAAATATTGATCAAATGCCAACGCTAAAGATATTCCAAATCAGAACTAGGCTGCATAACATCATCTGAATCTGGGAGTGGTGATGTTAAAACATGATCAATAGGTCATCAAAAAGAAACATTGCTGTATAATGTATATTATACATCCATATTTATTAATTTCCATACTTCCTGGATGGGTCTGAGAACTGAGTCCTCTCTTAATCCATGAAGTGAGCAATCATTATAGGCTGACTGAAGAACATAGTAGATAAGACGAATATTATGTTTCTATGGTTGTGGGTCTTTTTCATATGCAAATGATTTTTAACCATTTTGTGTCAGAATTCTAACTGGACCTCCTGATTGGCAATCCCACATCTAGTTTGGTATCAAATTAAATTTATCAGTGTTTCTTATATTTTATATAAAAGGAATGTATGTTTTATTACAAAAAAAGATCCAATTTGGGTCAGTCATCAGCACCAGAGGTGTCCTCTTCCAAGCTTTCGGACTTGTGCTGGAGGCCCCATCCTTTCGTTCTTTCTCACTGGAATGCGTGCTTTGGGCTATTCTATGAGTCTTGTTTATGTGGTGCCTTCCTATTGGTTGATTGGTGTGTTGATGGTTGGCAACTGGCTACTGTTTTCTTGTGCTGCCAAGCCCTTGGCTCCTAAGTACCTGATAAGCTGGTTGTAAATTAGTACTCTTGCTGGCTGATAAGGGCCAGGCTTCAATCATTTTTCTAGCTATTGTTGTACCTGCACAGCCAACAATCTTAGTAGCTATGAAACTGAATGTATGTCCTTGTTCATTGCAATGTGGCATGCATTATGTAGAATGCATCAGAAAATGAATGGCAGAAATGTGAATGATGTCTAAAATCTATTTCATTTGACTACATCAGGGGTGTCAAACTCAATTTCATTGAGGGCCGCATCAGCATTGCAGTTGCCCTCAGGGGGCCGGGTGGGTATGGCCAGGATGGGTGTGGCCTACTGGGTGGGCATGGCTAGAGTGCGTATGGCCTACTGGGTGGGCGTGGCCAGCTCTACATCGTTCGCATCAAGGGTGCCTATGGGGGCCTGGGCAGGAGTGGGACAGATCTGAGGGTCTCTGGGCCAGGGCCAAGGCAGTGGGGGCCATTCCCTCACTGTTTCCAGGATGGCTTCGCGGGCCACATGAAACCACTTCGCGGGCCGGATCCGGCCCCCGGGCCTTGTGTTTGACATGTCTGGACTACATTAAGTATCAAGACAGCCTTCCAATCCTGCATTTCACACTAATAATGTGGGCAAATAGGAATTGCATCTAGGTTTAATAAAGAGCATAAGGAATTTATTTAAGCTGTTTTTAGTCGTTAAAAAAAACTTTTTTTTATCTCTGGTCCACTCTGCTGATTTTTTTCATTCTCTAGTGCTTACTAGAATGATATTGTTATCAGATACCTAAGAGAAATCCAAGTTCCAGTCACTGCCTAATGTAGACCAGGTGTAGGTCCTTCTATAAGAATTATTACTATGCTGTTTTTGTTTGTTGCATAATTGTTGACTCCAAGCTCTTTATTGCAGAGCTCCCCAATCTTTTGGGCACCAGGGACCAGTTCCATGGAGAGGTTTTCCCACGGACCACAGAGTATGTAGTTTTGTGTGCTGCCTCCATCCCACGGTTGGAGCTTTGCTGGTTTGTGCAGACTGGTTGCTGGTATGCCATGGCTCAGTACTGGTCCATGGACTGGGGGTTGGGTACCCCTGCTTTATTCGTTACATGCATACTTCTATTTTTTAGGTAAATAATGAACATAGCCACAAGTATTTTGATCTCACACAGTTTGGTTAATATTTTGGGCTATGCTGTTCTCTGGAAATAGAATGGCAGCTAGAAACTCGGGGTTAAATATAATTTCCTTCCCCTTCTCCAGTTTTCCACAATCTGTCTGCACTATGCTAGGATTATTAATGGAACTGACATCTCCTTACAACTGACTGAGCACTGGCAGCAGCCAGGTAACAAGGGAGAAGCTGACTGCAGCAAATAATCTAACACCAAAAGATAAAAGAGTATTAAACATGTCATGACAAATGGTTTCAGATCAAGTAGATGAAAAACATCACATCTGGTTAGTGAATCCATGCTTTTGTAAATTAGATGCATATAGATTAAAATTGCTTTTTTGAGGGTAAAAGCTACTACCTCAAGAGATGTAAACTGTAAACCACAATCATATGCTTCTTATCTCTATCCCATCCCATTCAAACCCATTAATGCAGGCAAGATATGGATAGCATTGGATCACGTCACATCATCAAAATTTATCATCAGAATAGGGACACTACATTGTTTCCAATATTTCCAAAGAGCGTTGGCTTGAGAGGCGTATTGTATGAGGAATGCAGTGTAAAACCTTGCACTTGTATGAATTTATTTTAATCTGCAAGTGAGGCAATATTTAAAGAGTAGCATTTTCCCCAAACTTTTTTTTTCAAATCAGTATAGAAAGCCAATGGCTCAAGATATTCCCAAACAAAGCTTAACCTTCAAAACCTTCAACTTCAGGAATATAGGGCAGAAACAAAACATTTCATTACCACAAGATCCAGAAGGAAAAAATAGAGCTTATGGTTCATCACAATGAAGAAAGTAGAAATTGAATGAAACCCTAGGCAATAATAAATGTGTCATCCAAAAGAGCTCCAATAGACAGAAGTGAACATTAGTTGGCTAACTATTCATGCCATATAGTCCAACCTATTGGTTATCCATATTCCTTCTGTATATGTAAATGAAATTGCAGCATTATGTATTGTCTGTAGCAACCTCAGAAGCATCAGGAAAGCAATTCTTTTACTTGATTACTAGGACTTACATGCAGTTTCAACCACATGATTCTCCCATTATCCCATAAAGCACAATAAAGTATAACATTGATTTAAAACATGGTAACTAAACTCAGTACCACAAAAATAACATTCAATGCAGCATCGGCTTCTCACTGACAGGAAAACATGTTCCACAATATCTACCACACTCTTGATCCTCAAAGGCTCTGCAGAAAAATTAAATCTTTTCAAAATAGACTGGAACATCCTTGTCCTGAGGGCAAGCTCTTCTGAAAGAAGGCAGAATAAAAAATTTCCTTCTGACATGCCTTCTTTGCTGGATCATATCAGGCTGTGGATTCCACCTTGCGTACATGCAACAGTAGGATGATACAACTATAATGGTCTAGTCCCGTTTCAGACAAGCAGCTACATATTGCACCAGGTGGTTTCCAAATAGTCAGTGTAGTACTTTAAAAAATCTATGACTTATTTAAATTTAATCAATTTGCTGGCTTGAAACTAAAGTTTCATTGCACTGAAACATGAACTTGTGGTATCGATTCTGCAATATTATTCCCAAATACTGAGTTCAGTAAGCCAACAAAGGAAGCAGCAGCATAATAACTCTGTGAAAATCCATCTTTTTCATTCTCCCATTCAAGACAGAACAATTATATCATGTCTTCAGTGGCTGGTTAGGCCATCCTTTCATATAGCCTGAAAGTCCTTATTCTCTATCATTCACTTATAAATTATAGAACATTTTATAAAAATATTTATGATTGTTAGGGAACATGTAATAAATCATACCTGAGTTGTAGATGTATGCTATTCATTCTTTAATAAATAGTTTCTGATTTTTAAAAAGAAAGTTTCTTTTTATACTACTTTTATACTAGTAACTATACTACTACTTGTACTACTAAAATCTGTCCTGAATGAAATTGTGCATTATAGAGTAAAACTGTCAATAAAGGTAGCTGAAATGGGCCAGTTTACAGAATGCCAGGACCCATTATTCTGAGAGAATGAAATTTGAGAAGTTGCAGCTGCTGGAAGGAAGGAAGGAAGGAAGGAAGGAAGGAAGGAAGGAAGGAAGGA
>JAKJMR010000090.1:1588084-1613747 GCA_024449315.1 Daboia siamensis | reverse complement strand
GAAGGAAGGAAGGAAGGAAGGAAGGAAGGAAGGAAGGAAGGAAGGAATCATGTGCTAAGTATGGAATACCAAAAACAGAGTCTGCCTCATTTGCACTCTGCTGTGGCTTAATGAAGCATTCAAGCCACAAGATTATGATACATTTGGGCAAGCCAAAATAACTCCTCAGTGGGTGGTGCCTATAATGCACAACTATTTGAAGGTTTTCAGTTGTCAGCTCAGTGTAGATATATGCTCATCTGTCAAATCTACCAAATACGTCATTGAGCATCAGGCAATTTTTGCATTGAACAGTGAAGACCAAATCACACAGTACTTGACAAGCTGATATATTGAGTCCTCTGAAGCTGTTGCTTCAGCTGCTGAATTTCAAATTCACAAGAGGGAACCAGCTGTTGTTTGCCTTCAAGTGCACCTTCCACAATAGCATCAAGTGTTCTTTCAAGATAATGCTGAATCACTTTAACAGAATTTGTGGATCTCTTCAAACACAAACCATTTGCAAAAACACTGTACTATGTGGATATTCCAAGATTCTGTAGTTGGTCTAATAAGAAATGGGAAAGAAGAATTATTGGAAAAGAGTGGAGGATTCTTTGGAATTTTTGAGGCCAATGTTCTAAGTCAAGTGTACATTGTTACCCCATGAAGTAGTGACCTCTACTACTTGAGATGCTTCTTCATCACATAAGGGGCCAGTATTTTTTGAATTACATAATGGTCATATCCTTCTATCATTCTAAGATGTCTGCAGAGAGAGACGATTGTTGCAAGCTGATGATCATAGGCAATAAACTATAGAAGATACCAAAAGAAGAAGAACCTCCAAGGCAATGACAGATTTCTTTGTTGTCTCGATGATGTGTGTAATTGCTTGTAAAACAATCTTCCTTTGATCATTTTCATTGATTTACCAGGAAGAATGTAAAAGACATTTATCACTGACCTGGTCCTCAATAAGGATAGGGGAGGTGTAGTTGTAGCTGTTTCTGTGGCATTATCCAGTTTTGCAATAATATTGATGCTTGGTGAGATACCTCTCAAAGTGAATGAAAATACTCTTTGTATCATTGGTGGGTGAGGGGAAGAAACCTCCAAGAATGCAAATTTGCTTTGACTTCGATGCCTATTGTCTGGAATGAGAGCTCATGATTAGGAGGGAGAGCTTTGAAACCACAGACTGGATGCTTCACAATATACATGTATACAGTAAAAATTAGGCCTTTGGGGCAATTTGCTGTGGCAATTTCCATCATTTTCTGCCAGTTGGGAAAAGAAGAAAAGTTGCTGATGTGGAGAATCTGCGCATCAAAAAAAAATCATACCTATGGAGAAATTTGTTAAGTTTCAACTGATCAGAAATGAGATTGAATGAGAGAGACAGAAGATATTCTGTGTCCTAACTGGATGTTGGAGAAGACAAAATTCAGAAAAACCAAAATGATGAAATAGAATTACTTGAGGATATAGTTCTCCCAGCAAGGAGAATGTACAGGTAGTCCTCGACTTGCAACAATTCATTCAGTGACTATTAAGAGTTATAATGTCACTGAAAAAAGTGACTTATGACCATTTTTCACACTTACAACCTTTGTAGCATCCCTATGATCATGTAATCAAAATTCAAATGCTTGGCAATGGTCCATACTTATGACTCTTGCTGTGTCCTAAGGTCATGTGATCATCTTTTGCAACCTTTTGACAAGCAAAATCAATGGGGAAGACACATTCACTTAAAAACCATATTACTAAATTATCAATTGCAATGATTCACTTAAAAACTGTGACAAGAAAAGTTATAAAATGGGGCATAACTCACTTAACAAATATCTCACTTAGCAACAAAAATTTTGGGCTCAATTATGGTCATAAGTCGATGACTACTTGTATAGATTTCATCTATCCCAGGGGTGTCAAACTCAATTTCATTGAGGGCCGCATCAGCATTGCCACTGCCCTCAGGGGGCCGGGTGGGTGTGGCAAGGGTGGGCGTGGCCTACTGGGTGGGTGTGGCTAGAGTGCGTATGGCTTACTGGGTGGGCATGGCCAGCTCTACATCGTTCGCATCAAGGGTGCCTCTGGGGGCCCGGGCAGGAGTGGGACAAATCTGAGGGTCTCTGGCAGAAGGAGGGTCTCTGGGCCAGGGCCAAGGCAGTGGGGGCCGTTCTCTCACTGTTCCCAGGATGGCTTCGCGGGCCGCATGAAACCACTTTGCGGGCCGGATCTGGCCCCCGGGCCTTGTGTTTGACATGTCTGATCTATCCAATATTTGACAATCCTGCAGAACTATTTTCAGCTAACTTTATCTTGGTTCCTCTCAATGAAATAATAAGAAAAATCAATTCCACATGCATTAGATACTTCCCTATAATGATGAAATATGTTGTTCCTTCAGTGCTGTCACTGTCAAGTAGCTAAAGCCATCCATTTTCCAACAAATTCCTTCATTCAATAGGATCACCCATTATTTTAATCTTTTTTAATCTTGGATCTTCCAAGGCCTTAGAATGAATGTAGATGATTGTGGAAGAATTCCACAAGAATGTCATTGTAACAAAGAAACATTGGTGTGTTAAAAAGTGACATTCCCATGATTCCAAGAATTATCCTCAATTTACCAGAAGGTGAAGGTATCTCTCTTCAGCAGATACAGTTCGCAATGCAGCCATGCTTTGCTGTTACTATGCATAAAATTCAATGGCAAACCATGGAGAATGTGCCAATTTATCTGGAGAAACTAGTATTCCAGCATGGTCAGCTGCATGTCACTTTAAGCCAAGGAAAAACAAGTGAAAGCACTAGAGTATTCTCTAAAACTGGCAGATGTTCAACCACAAATGGGTGGTTAACATTGTTAAACAAAAAGCATCCAAATTTGTTGTTACACACTGTTCTTCTTTAATAAAATGCTTTTTTCTTTAATTGTAAAACCAAAGTAGTAGCAATTCACCATGGTCATCCCTTGCCAAGAGTCCTTCGTGTAGGAAATGCAATCCATGATCCAGGAAACCAAAGTTTTCTTGGAGACACCAACCCTTTAGCCAATAGTTTATTTCTAAGATTCTTTTTTCCCTCAGTGGTGGAAAGTACTGATGAGAACATTATTTGTGCTCCTAGCTTCTTGACTTTATTGCCTAGTTGTTTGTAATCCCTCACTATTGTATGCAGGTTGCTTGTTGTCTCATTTGTCCCAATGTGGAGGAGGAGGAGGAGGGGGTAGTAATGTGTGGGCCTAATTATTTTGGTTCAGTTCTCGGCCACATCTTTGATTTTTGCTCCAGGGAGACAGCATACCTCCCTGGATTGTAGGTCTGGTCTGCAGATAGATGGTTCTGTTCCTTTGAGGATAGAGTTTCCTAAGGAGCCTTGGTGGAGCAGTGGGCTAATGCCTTCTTAAGTAACACCAGCTGCCTGCAATTAGTGCAGGTTCGCATCCCACCAGGCTCAAGGTTGACTCAGCCTTCCATCCTTCCGAGGTAGGTAAAATGAGGACCCAGATTGTTGGGGGCAATTAAACTGACTTTGTAATAATGCCGCTTGGGGGTGTGTGTGAAAGCCCTAATAAGCAGGCATATACATAGAATGAAGGCTACTGCTAAGCTTGTAAGCCTCCCTGAGTCTTCGGAGAAGGACGGGATATAAATGGAATTTAAAAAAAAAAAAATTATTAACACTCTCCTTTCTTTTTGGGGGGGGGCGCTGCAGTCTGGAGTGCTTTTCTGTTTATCTCAGGTGTGTTTGTTGATGTGGCTTTTTAAGGGATATTTGAAGTCTTTTTGCTAGGTGTCTGCATGTCTTCTTTGAGGGCGGGTTGGTGGGTCTGCGTGTTTCCGTCTAAGGGGAGAAATCGATTGGTCAGTTTTAGTGGGGCTGCTTCTACTTGGGTAGGATTTGGCAGAGGTGGTTAGTTTGTTATATGCTGTTTCTTTCTTTGGGTGTTGTGTTTTCTTCTGTGTGTGAAATATCTCTATTTCTTTTCCTCCAAGAGTTTATCGGTAGGGTCAAATCCTCTGGGAGTTATTTCTTCGTTTTTTGGTTCAGTTTGGGTGGAGCTTTCTTTAGTATGTTGGGGTTTGGCTAGAGTTCCGTCTAAGTTAGTAACCTTTTCCTGTAGTAGTTCACATAATTTGCATCTGATGCATGTATAGTTTGGGTGTTCTTTGGGCATCAGTGCGTACATGGAACATGTATTGCATACCACAATAGTCTCAGTTGCCTGTTCCATGAGTTTGGTGTTTGATAGTCTCTGTCGTGCTGCCTTGCTGCTGCCTGTAGACCTCTGGTCTGCCGCTGTCTTGCCACCACCGTCTGTCTTTGCTACTCCTGCCTCGCCTCCACCTGCAGGCCTCCCGGTCCACAGAAAAGAACACCACCGCCTGCAGGCTGCCTCTCTACCACCTGCCTCTGCACTGCCCCCAGCCACTTCACGGGTCTGCTGCTTCACATTGCCGCTGGCCACTCTTTTTCACTTCCACAGCCACCTCACCATTCCTCTGCTTTGCGCTATCATCGGCTGCCTTCTCTCCACCGTTCGAGCTGCCAGTGCATCACATAGTCTGGTTTGCTATGCCAGTCTCTGCTTCATTGTGCCAGTTTGGGTCACTGGGCCACCGGGCCTTTCAGGTAGGCCTCCATTAGTTCCCACTGCTAAGCCAATTCAACTATTGATTTGCATAATATTTCATTTGCATGAATTTGCATGAATTTGCATTAGTTATTTTGTTGCCAAAACACATTTTTGTACTGATGGATATTGGAATTGACTGTATAACATATTGGAGAAGAAATTCTGAGGACAATCAGAGGATTATAGATTAAAAAAATAAGCAAAGAAGTGGATGGCAATGATAAATGCAGTGGAGGACAGATGTCACCTAATATTGAGGAAAGCAAAGAGGAAAGTGTAAAAATAACATACCCTGGATCCCAAATAAAGGCAAAGGAAATTTTTGAAGAATTAATCAATTTGCATTTGATTTTTGTTGTTGGTTATAAATAACCCATAATTATATAAGTTTAAATGAATGAATGGGTGAAAATGAAAAAATGAGGGCTATGAATATTAAAGACCAAGCATACTAAGCATACTGAGCATACCACTGAAATTCTGTGGACATAGTATATTCAGCAAAGTAGATCACAACCTACTTCTTAGTATGCTAGAAAAAACTGGGATCGATAGCATCACCAGCAGATGGATTTGTAATTAGCTGACAAACCATACTCAACGAGTAGTCCTTAATGGTTCTGCATTACATGGGGAGAAATAAGCAGTGGGTTACCACAATGTTCTGCTATCTCTCAGAAATGGTATAGGCCGGTCTCCTGCTTGGGTGGGAGGGTTGGACTAGATGACCTACAAAGTCCCTTCCGACTCTGTTATTCTATGTAAACTAATATATTATACACCTAACATACTATAATATAGGAATAAAGCCTGATTTGCTGAATTGTCCTCAGATCATATATTAATAGTCTCAAAGAGGGGACCCACATTTCTAGGACCCATTGTAATTACATACATGAAGATCCCATTAAACTTATCTTGTGAATTGGATCAGATTTAGGGTTATTCATGGTTGTGACTAGTATTGCTGTAACAAAGCTGCACGTATGTAGGTAACTTCTAGATAGCAGCAGAATTGAAGTTTTGGATTTTTGCAGCCCAAATACATAGTCATAGTCATTCTCAGTTAACATTTCAAATGACAGTAAATTTGTTGGATGTGAATAAGCAGCATAGATATTGTTGTAAATAAATGTCAAGTGTTAGTGGAAGATCAAGGTACAAGTAAAAATCATCATCGATAATGTGTCTACAACCTTAGATAGAAGAAATTGAAAATAATTATAATAATTATAATTGAAATAAAATAGTTATACAGTAATTGAACAAGGTACTGTTGTGAAACAAGAGTCAATAGACATGATCCACATTTACTCATATCTTCTTCTGGCTATATTAAATTCTATGTACTTGTGTATGATGAGCATAACTAAGACCCAATCCCAATTTATAAAAATCATTAAGCCTTCTTTTGCTTTGAATAGTTATGTGAAACCTTTTTTTTTTTCATGAAAAGTACTTTAAAAGTATATGGAAAGTATAATGTCTATTTGCACCAAAATCTGATATAAACCAGCAATTGTTTAATCCTCACATGCAAAAAGACCTGAGAGAATAAAAAACTGATTGAAATAGGAAATAAGGACAGAAAGATTTTTTAAAAAGTATATAAAAACACAGGTGTGATGAAATGTTCTTGGGCTTTTCAGAATTGATGGAAGCACTTGGAGCTCCATCCCAAGATTTATGTGTGAATTACATGTTAGTTAGAAAAATAGTATCTCAAACATGCATCCCCCTTCTTTGCACATAAAATCTACAACTAAATCTATTAACCTTGTATTTTGAATCTCTTCTTATATATTTGTCAAACCTGTTAAGCAGTAAGTAATTGAAGTGGTGATCTCATCAGAAAAAGCAACTGCATAAGGTCTGCTTTGGGTTCTGATTTAGATAAAATCAGATTAGATCTACAACAATATTTCTCAACCTTGTGTCCTTCAAGTTACACAAAATTCCAATTAACCACAATTGGGTAGGTCTAATGAGAACTGATTGCCTTTCCTGCCTATGATGCTAAGAAACCTGACATACAAACAACCACTTCAGTTTGGACAAAACTATATTGTTTTAGTCCATGACACTTTTGAATCTGTTTACTCATAAGCCTGTTTTATCCATTCTGTTTTTCACTATTTCTAACACTGCATTTTCTTTCAAAATTTACAATTCAAAAAGTTAGGAGTAACATTCTAAAATAAATATGCATTGATATTGGTTTAATCTGTATCTGGGTCACAAATTCAGAACATGTAAAAGTGGATTGATAATTTCCAATGTGTACAGGTAATCCCCAAGTTACGGGCATTCACTTAACGCTTGTTTGAAATTACGTGATCAGTGCCCCCTAGTGTTTACAAGCAAGTCCCAAAATTACTACTATTGCAGCACCATGGCAGTTGTTCACACTATCAAATGACTGCAGAGGTTCTGCAACATTCACCCTATTCCCCCCCCCCACTCCCCACAATTGCTTCCCCCTCCCTTCCTGCTACACAGGACTCACCTTGCAAAAATCTGTCGCCTCTCTACTGTGGTTTCTTTTTCTTTGAGGGAGAGGAGAGTCAGCTTGGAAATGCTTTTTGCACTGACAATGGAAGCTCCTGGGTGCTGTGATATCATGCGAGTTCAAACACCCATTCTCTGCAAAAGAGAGTATAGCCTCCGGAGGGGAAAAGTGTTTGCCTTATTTGCAAGTCTATGGGGCAGAATCGGAGTCAGCCAGGCACAGGAACCAATGCCTGGGTGTGCTGCTCTCTTGCATGTATCAGCCTTAGTTTGAGGACAGGAAGGAAGCCTTCAACTGAATGCTGGGGAGGTTGAATAATAGTTGCTCAGGTGGCTGCTGCCACCAGTGGCTTGGGTGCCCCAGTTCCGTCTGAGTTGGAAGAAAGCGGAGGTGAGGCATCAGGATTGCTCTCAAACATTAAGAGCCAGATGTGCCGCTCACTCACATGCACTGGCCTTATTGAAAGCAATCCCGCTGCTGTGCAAGCAGCACACCTGGGCCTTATTGTTTGAGAGTAGTTGTCGACATTGCTTATTGCTTGACAGTAGTCCTACTGCTGAGCCTCCACTTTCTACCAACTCAGACAGAACCAGGACACCCAAGTTGCTGATGCCAGCAGCCACTTGAGTGGCTATGATTCCACCTTCCCAGCGCTTAGTTGAAGGCTTCCTTCCTGCCCTCAAATGAAGGCCAATGCATATGAGTGAGCAACGCACCCGGGCTATGGACAGCATTGGTTCCTGTGCCTGGCTAACTCCGATTCCACACTTTGCCCCATAGGCATGCAAACAAAGCAAACACTCCCCCCCCCCCCAAGAATGAAGCTGATCTCTTTTACAGAGAATAGGAGTTTGAATTTGCATGATATTACAGTATCAAGGAGCTCCTATTGTCGGCATGAAAAGCATTTCGAAGTCGACTCTCCTCTCCCTCAATGGGAAAGAAACTGCAGCAGAGAGGAGAAAGATTTTTGCAAGGTGAGTCCCACGTGATAGGAAGGGAAAGGAAAGTATGAGGTATCTTAGTGGGTTGGGGAGGCCTTGGAGTCCTGTTACATCATAACCCCCATGGCCTTCCCCACCCTGAGATACATCATGTGCCCTTAACGAACCATGCATTTGCCCACGCATTCGATTAGCAAATGTGTAGGCGAAAGCAGGGAGTGATCTTGTTCAAGGAACAAGATTTACTCCCACAAATTCTCGAGTTATGAATGGAATGGGCAGGCTTCATTATATTCATAACTCAAGGACTACCTGTACAACACATCAGGAAGAACAAATCAGATCAGTAAATAAAATCAAAGAGTCAGTGTAGTTAAGGTGTTAAACTGGCACTAGGAAAATCCATGTTCATCTTGAGCAATAGATGTTCACTAGGTGATTGAGGATCAGTTACTGTTAGTCCAACTTATATCTCACAGGGTTCTTATGGTGCAAGGACCTGGAAAAAGAGAGCACTATGTATGGTGCCTTAAGCCTCTGAACCGAAGACCAAATCTAATAAATAAATTCTTCAAACATTCTTACTGCAACAAAGAAAAGAAAAAAAAAGTTTGAAAGCACACATTGCAGAGTTTCCAATTAGGTGGTAATTGTTCTAATTTAAGAGCTAATGTCAGTGTTTCTAGTATAAGTACCTACTGGATGTCAGAACTATCTGCATGTAGCACCATTAGCCAGATGCTAGAGCCAAAGGGTCACAACAGAGCCGAAATTTAACTTTGGCTTTGTCCATCGCCAGCCCTCTGTAGTTCACTGAGAAAACCGCCATTTATATTTTCCACAATATTACTGACAAAGTATGGTTCTGATCAAATGTCTGCCTAGGGACTCTCACAATGCTCAGTTTAACATTTTACCTAATTTGTTGAAAGCTAATTAGTGTGCTACTGCTGCCCTCTGCTGCCCATTAAGAAGCTGTCCAAAGAAGTCTATAAGTGGCCCTCAAGTTAAAAGCTTGGAGCTGCCTTTGCTAAGCAAACACACCAGCTTCAGCTGAAGCACTTCCACTTTATCTCAGGTGTCATAGCTACACTGAAAAGTCATCTCAAAATCAGGCTATGAAGGTTTCAAAATTAGAACACCAAGTTGAAGATGATTGCTATATTTTTCTATGTATTTCTAAAAGTAAACATAACTGGGCTATGTTATATTTGCAATGGGGATTGTAGCAAAACAAAAACAAAAGATTGTTTTGTAGTAATTACCTTATTTTAATGTTTTTAGGTACCTAGCATATTACTATCCCAAAGTATTAAGGCTCTCAGCCCCATTCTCCAATAAAGTTACAGTGGGGCAGTGGAGTAGTCAAAGAGCTTACTTGATGAATTTTATTTTCAATGATCTCTTAAAGAGCATTCTGCTAGGCCAGACATGTCAAACACAAGGCCCGGGGGCCGGATCTGGCCCGCGAAGTGGTTTCATGCGGCCCGCGAAGCCATCCTGGAAACAGTGAGGGAACGGCCCCCACTGCCTTGGCCCTGGCCCAGAGACCCTCCTTCTGCCAGAGACCCTCAGATCTGTCCCACTCCTGCCCAGGCCCCCATAGGCACCCTCGATGCCAACGATATAGAGCTGGCCACACCCACCCAGTAGGCCATACGCACTCTAGCCACGCCCACCCAGTAGGCCATATCCACCGAGGCCACACCCACCCGGCCCCCTGAGGGCAACCACAATGCTGATGCGGCCCTCGATGAAATTGAGTTTGACACCCCTGTGCTAGGCTATCCTTACTGTTGACATTTTTCACTTGGTATTTGATTATTTACTAATTGCACTAACCTATGTTTTATTTCATGATTTATTGAAGTAACAACAATTGATAGGACATGTGTATGTTTAACGTACAAACCACAAATTAAACAATACTTATAATTAGTGTGTGCAATGTGTAAACCTATATTTATACCATCTTTGCCACTGAAATCTTTCTCATTGTTTTATTTGCAGATCTATGAAATATAAATATAGCTATTTGTCACAAATCACAACCTCCTAACAATGTTGAGTTGATTCAACCTTTATCCCAAAGTTTTGTTGCTGCTGCTACTGTTTTCCTGGCCTTCAAAATAAACCAGTTGCTACTGCTGCTTCTCTGAGTAAATTCTTTTAAATAGTGAATAATTTAAGTGAATCCTGGGTTATTCAATACATTTTTCACATCTGTATCATCTACAAAGCATGAAGTTTACTGTTTTTCATCTAAGAACTCTGAAGGTTTATTTTTTTAAAAAAAAGAACTGTAGAAAACCAAATCCTACCTGTTTTTATTTCATCACAACCTGCTAGTGATTCAGATACGGCCTGTAGTATGAGCGCCCTCAAGAAAAGTATTTGCAAGCCACTTCCGACAATCCAATCAAACAAGGAGAAGAGATGTTTTCTTCCCTTTTGCCTCTGACTAGTCAAGTGTTTTTAAAGTATTTTATTACCTTTGGATGAGCTTCTATAAATCTATTAATAGACCTTCACAGCTACATATTTTCCTTATGTCACACAAAATGTTGAAAACAGTATACATCAAAAATTGGTTTCAAACTGTTAGGGCAACATATGTGCTTCCTGGAAGATCAAGTGTTTGAAGGCTGTTTCACATAAAAGAAGCCCCATGTGAAAAGAGACCACCACAGAGTCAAGAGCAAGTTTCCCACCTCAACAAGCCAGTTTATCATAGTTTCTAAGAAGTCAAATAAGACACAGTGAGTTTGTTTTTTGGAATTTTCTTCCCGCTTTAACAGAAATACAGATGTAGGAAAATAATGCAGATCTTAGAATGGGTTGTTCTTATTGCAGACGAGAGCCATTAAATTCTACTTTTACACAATGAAAGAAATCATTATCATCTTTTTCAGTGAAAAAATGATAACTAATAATATCAATGAATATAATGCATAATTATATGTTAAAATATTAAGAATGAAACAAATAAAAGTGACTAGATATCTCAGCATGCATAAATATGAGTTACAGCAATTCAAATACCTCGTTACAAACAGACAATCCTGGAAATTATTTCCATCAGGTCACAAAGGAATGGAAGCAATTGAACAACTTCTAATACAAATTCCATTTTTAAAAATATTAATAAAAAACTTGAAAGAACAAGGGAGAGTAGTTTTAAGAACTACTGAAGCATCAGAAAAGGTAAAACAAAAGTTATGTTTGGTATGTATTAAATTTCATGAGCTAATAATTATGTGTACCATAATTGACTGAAAATACTTGAAACTATTATGTTGGTACTTTTAAATTACAGATAACATTAGACTTTGAGAACTGAACCTTTAACCACACTTGCTGGAAATCAGTGGCATAATTTTATGTCAGTTTGAATGAAAAACATTAAAAACTGTACTGTGTGCCTTAACATAGACTTAACAACCAGCCTAAAGAACACACATACCTTCCTACTGCGCATTATCCTCCCTGATTATTGCATGGTGGTTCCCAACCATTCCAAAAAAAAAATAAAATGTAAATCTCAGCTTTAAGATTCCCCACACCATCTTAAACTGAAATTTTAAATTTGATTATTCTACATAAATTATACAGTGATAAGCATTCTTTTTAATATAATCAAACATAATGCACTGTAATAAGTTCTATTCAGTAGAAACTGTACTTGACCTGTACTGACAATATTGTAATACATACAATGAATTTTATTTTAAACCATTTCCAGATTTTTATAAGAATACAAATAATAAACAAATAAAATAGCTCAAGTCTGTGTTAAAATCACAGATGTACAATAATTCCAATCCAATAATTCCAGTCAATTCCAGGAATTGAATAACATCAAGAAGAGAAGTATTGAAACCTTAAATTAATAGTTTTTCTCGCAAGGAAAACTATTGAAATATAATTATTAACTTGTTCTATTTAAATGCAAAATGAGGAATCAAAAAATTATCATGATGAGTATAAAGATTTAACTAAGTTCAAGATGTAAATCATAGAACTTTGCAATAAACATCCAATCCTATGTTCTTTTTCTAGCTATACATTCATATATGATAGTATAGACTTGTATTTCAATATCCTTACCTTTTCAACAGCTTTTCTTTTTGTATCCAAATCCATCCAGTCATTTTCATTTTCCAACATGTCTATAAAGGCCCATCGAATTCCTTCAGTCAGCTCTGCCATCTGAAGGAAACATTATCTCCTTGAGAAAGGTGCTATTTTCAATCCAATACCATGGAGGGAGGAAATCTATATGGACAAGCATGTTTCTGTGCAAATTGCCAGCGTGGATGCAGTTGTGCATCTAGTTATACATTCAATATTTGCATTATTTTGCTCAACCAGTTCCCAGCCAAGAACATGGACGAACTGAACATTCTTCAATTTAAGAATAAGAAGGAATAGGTCTGTATGACCTTCAGAGACCCTAATATACTTTAGTTTTCTCTATTCTTTATCCTATGGTCAATTTTTAGTATCCTAAAGGTGTTTTGTATTTCAGTTCCCATATGTTTTTACCCTGTATTGCATTGCCAGTCTCTAATTTCAGTTCTAAGAAAGCTCATACTAGCAAAACTGTATGAGACTGATAAAAATTGCAATATTGTTATGAAATGTATTTAGGTTGAAAGAAATTATGAAAAAGCATCAAAGCCAGATTTTCCCCTAAATATCCATCTAAAATGTGAAAACAAATATTGGCAAAATACTCAGAAAAAATGGAGTAAGTGAAACTTCTAATATCACCTAAACCTAAGAAATAGGTTTAGATTAACATTATTGTATTAAACTTCCATTAATATTGTAACAGAATTGTTGGCTTCAAGATGCTGCAACACTTCTGTTCTTGTTTCATTTCAGCTACCACCCTAGAAACTGCTGGCTAAAATTGTGTTTTGATATTGATTTATGTAAAAAAAAAGAATGCCCTTCTATAAACGACCTAGGGGACTTGTAGCATCTTATTTTTATGATTCATTAATGTCTTTTTAATATCACATTATTTTTATTCAATATGGAAGTCAGTACAAATCTAAGACAGAATATGACTGAGCATTCAACAATCAAGAGTAAACTGCATCCCAGGGAATAGGTTAACTCACAGAATATTGATGGCAGAGTAATGTTTCAATTAACTTAGTGCACTAATGAGCTGAACTCCCTGAACTTGGAGCTTGCCAATTCATATTCTAGATTTTACAATTGGGCTCTGGGGTATATTCTGATTTTTGTGCACATCTGTAGCAATAGGGTTAAATCATAAATATTATCTCTTTGTTCAAAGCAGAAAGGAAAGATGACACCCAAGGTATGAGTTCATCAATGACTACATTTGAGAATGCCATAATAGATTATTTGTTTTTAACAGGTATTTACAACAAAGAGAACATGGGGATGCCATAATTTCATAATGTCTAAGCAGCTGAAACATGATTGATAAACTAAGGAAATGAAAAGGACCTATTTTAAAAATGAAATGAACCAGAGTATTTATTTACATCTTGTCCATATTCATGTTAAAACCCAGCATTTCCGTAAGATTTACCACAAAGAGGCATGTACAAGGCATTAATGGAGTAAGCACGCCTAGGGTTATAAATACGCATGGCATTGTTCATTCAAGGTTTGATTTAGTTTTCTTTCCCATTTTTTTTTCTACAGGACATTTTGGGTTTTGCCTACCATATATTCAGGCACATTCCAATACATACACAGCCATCACTCTATTTCCTGGTGCAGTAAGCAACTTTATACAAAGTATCTGTGAAGCTATGTGTAATGTATTGGGCTTGTTTTGTTAAGGGAACACCACGTGGGAAGGTTGCTTGAGCAGGGAAGCTGGCTAACAGCTCCCAGCTCCTCAGACAACCCGTCTCCAGTGCTGCTATTGGTTGCTTGTAGGGTGGCAATAGGTTGCTTTAAATCTATTGACCGCCACCTAGAGGCCAGGATATAAATTGCTGCATTTGCAGCCCTGTTTCTCAGTTCAGATCCTGCAAGCAATAAACAATGATCTTTGCTGAACTCATTCGCCTCGTCTTGGTCATTAAGCAACGAACCCAGTACATAACACTATGAAATGTACTGTCTTTAGGACCACCATACTGCTTCTAGTTTGTCTACAGTTATGGGATGAAGGGGGGAGAATTTGGGATCCACAGATGCTCCCTACCAGTGTGACAGCCGAAGCCACTAAAGAGATGTTTTGGCGAACCAAAGTTTCTTCTCAGAACAATTACTGGAAGATGAATTGGACAATGTGGCCTGAACTGTCAAAGAGGGGAAGGAAAGTTTTACTCTTTAAATTACTGTATTTATTTCCCACCATATTCTCAGAGCAAGCTTCTATCATACCGGTTTGCTAATGTCTAATAAAGTTTAAATTAGAGATCGCAATGTTTCTGGTGTTTTGCTTTGTTGGGCTTCTTAGCTGGAACTTGACAGTACCATAAAGGAATAAGAATGATTAAGCAAAAGAAGTTAAAAGCATAACATAGGATGAAAGAAAAGGAAACAGCTAAAACTATTTGTGTGTGTGTGTGTGTGTGTGTGTGTGTGTGTGTGTGTGTGTGTGTACCTTGAATCAATCTAGTACCCATGCTATTCACAATTGATTTCTATATTTGCTTACATCATTCCATTGACCATATATGCTACCTTTCAGTCTTTATGCTTCATACATTTCTCTTTTCAGGATCTTATTAATGGAGCCAGCCAGGTTTTTTTTTTCCAATCTTCCCCTTCCTCTTAACCCATACACTGTTTCTTTTTTTTTTAGTTTGAAATTTGATCTCTTTCATTCTCTCTGTATAACCAAGCCACCTCAAAGTATTTCTTTCACAATAGTTACTTACTTTTGTATTCAATCCATGTTCTGTAATCAACCATTTTTAAAACATTTTTACTTGTTTATTTTGCCACACATATTTAAGTGCCCGATTCAACATATTTTTATGTTTCTTGTGACACAACTCTCACTTCCATATAACAAGAATCACAGTGTCAGGTTTCCGACATATGGGCTTTTCAAGTGACTCTGAGACATTGTTTACCTTAAAAGTCCTTTATTTAGCCTAATACACTGGCAAATGCTTGCTCGAAGGAAGCTGGAATCTGAAATCTCCACTCCCTTGCACAATATATTAAACACAATTCTCCACCTTTCTAATTTTGTCATTAATCATATTCTCCAATTAATTTAAAGAATCAGTTTCCCTTCCATTAGACAACTGGCCAAGTTCTTATCTTCTTTAATTTCATATGGCCTTGAGGCACAATCTTCCTCCTCCCTCCTCCGAGCCTTAACCCTATCTCTTAAAGCAATACACAACTGTAACATATGAAATAGCTGCTTCTTCATCTCTTGTCAAGGAAGAACATTCGATGTTAGCAGTGTTGACACACAGCAGTTTTCCTTCTTGTGATAATTTATTCCTTGCTACAGGCCACACAGCATCCACTATCTTTCTATGAACATCTGTCTGTCTTATAAGACCTCCATTCATTTTATGATTTATGGTAAATATTCTATCAAGCATTGTAGATAAGCAAAGGGACATCACACTACCTTGTTTTATACTCTGTTCAGTGTTTACAGAGATGTGAGTCTAAATTCAGTCTTAGTTTTGTGACTTGTTTATTTCTTTATATTGCATATATTTATAAAATTCAAGAATATCCATTAGAAGTAAAAAGCTCTCTCTCAGTGCTCAATAGGTGCTAGAACAATGTTAATACATAGAATGCATATCAGTGACTTAGTTTTGATGGGATTGCAAAACTTGGCCTTGATGTAACAAAACAGTATAATTGGTACCAAAAGCTAGCACATATACTGAGTGAACATAGGACTATAATTTCCTCAGAATCTTAACTTGAAATATCTGAATTCCCTTATCTACAGTGATACAAAACTCAGGCTTTTTGTAATAAAATGGTGCAAAATTGGTACAAAACTATGTTAAATGTAGCAGTTAGTAGTTAAGAAAAGCTGTTTTTATCTAACTCAGTTCAAAGACAGAAAAACAGTTATTCATTTCTACCTAGCTGGTCCTAAGTAAACTATAATATCTATCTAACCTTATAGATTTTGTGTGGATGTGATTTGTTCCTGAAGCTGGGACTTTTCATTTTCCACAATAAAATAATATTAATTCCCTAAGTCTTGTACTATTGTTTACTGTGTTGAAACAATCAAACAAATATAAAAAAATTAAATAAAACAAAATAAAACCTACCATTTCTCTTTTATCTTCTTGGAAATGTCGTTCTACAAATATTTTGCCAACAACATATGGGAGAGCACTTTCTACAAAGTTTACACATTTATCCCATTGAGGCACCAAAGATCCTGTTCCCTGGATTACCTGTTTGGGTTAAGATTGATATATTATGGCAAGTTCTTTTCTGTAGCTCTCCTTACCCAATGAAACAGCCTACAGCCTTGAGATAAAGAGCAAGCCCACCCTCCTTGTTTTCTTAAAGGCCATTAAGACCTGGCTTTTCCCTTAAGCATTGGCCCAAGGTGGGGGGTAAGGCCAGCATTTGTGTTTTTCTGATGGAAGCATTACAGCATTGGTGATATGTAAGAATTTTTTATTTTGTGTGTTCTATTTCATGTTAGCCATTCAGAGTGATTTTATATAATATGGTTGGCCATATAAATTTTTCAAATAAGTAAACAAAGAAACTCTAAAGACTCCTTTTTTAAAAAAAAACAGTTGTCAAGATCCAAATCCCAATGATCTGGGAAAGATTAGAAATTCAATACTCACTAATCTCTACAAAAGCTTTTGGTTCAGATGGGCTAGCTGGAATTATACTAGTTCATGAAATGTGGCCATCAAATGCTGTTACCAATTTTATAGACATGGATTACGTGGATATTGATGTCCCATACTTACCCTTGAAAATTCTAGCCACCTATATTGAAAACGCCGACTGAGGTTGAATATTCTTGAATAAACCATTCTCCATACCAGATAGTTGGCAATAGTCCTGTAATACATACCAATGAAGACCAACTAGATCTATGTGTTCCAACATACAGCCAATACTAGAAATATACATAGTTTTTTACTTTCTTATTTACTACAATATCAACTTACTGTATGAATAAAGTATGAATTGACAAAAACATATTACAGTAGAATGAAGGACATTTTCCTTTTGAATATCCTGAACTGGGATGTAGTCTTAAATTGAAGGTTTAACAACTCTGTGGGTTGGATTGAGATGAGAAAGAGTCACTAGTCCAGTCACCCAGCCTTCCTTTTAATAACTTTTCTAGTATTCATTAATATAGTTTTAATTGATCAATCATGATAAAAAAAATGTGGTCACTAAAAACAAATTAAATAAACATCTTGAATGTTTTAGTTGTCAGAGTTTCAGAAAGACTTAGAAATCAATTTCTTAATGGCATGTTCCATACTGGAATCAAATATATATAATTCCAAGGAATATAGTAAGAATATTGTTTATTGGAAAAGATGTTGCTCTGCTCTTCTAGTGTAACTTGCATTATTCTGAACAGTTAATAACTGAATCAATGCAATCACAAGATCAGTATAAACTTTAAAAAATAAATTTGATAAAACAGAAATATAGTGCCTCTGCTGTTTGTATCTAATGCTACAACGTCTTAGGTATCATACTATGAATAATGACATATGTTACCAGATCATTTTAAGGCAAAATGACATAAGCTATATAAAGGATGTTAAGTAATTAAACATTGCAAATAGGCAAGCATTTTTAAAAACTTAGTCTGAACGAATAGAATCAATATTTTGTTAACATATTTTGATCTTTGACTTTGCTTCTTTAAGGAAATTATTTTGAGGACTACCTGAATGAGTTAAATCTTGTACACAGAATACCTCTGGCTACAATTCCCCAAACTGTGTGCTGAGGTACCACGGGGCACTACAGTGATCTCACAGCGACACCACAAGAAACATCAGTTTTTGCAACATCATATTTTTGTGACACTAAGGATGCTGTGAACTGAAAAAGTGTGGGAACCTTTGGGCTAAGGCCTTTTAGGCAGATTATTGGTAGACATAGAAACAATCAAGACTTATCCCACCTCCACCAAATGATACCACACAACCATCTGTCAATAACTCAAAATTCTACTGAGCCTAGAAAATGCTGTTGTCTCATTGGGAAAGTTTGAACATGATATTATATCTCAAGGAAATGTGCAAAATTTGGCCAGAATCAGCTTGCTTTTATCTTGCCTCACATGGAGCAATGCAGTCTATCAGTTTTAATACAGAATACTACTGCTTTGATAGAATCAGAGCCAGATGGAATCAAGAGGCCATATTAATCCAGTGCCTAGGAGTGAGGCAATGCTATTAATCCATTGGCTTGGTTTCAAGGTGTTACAAACAAGAATTGATTTTTTGCTATAAGATTCCTGAAGAACAAAGAGCAATAGATGGCTCAAGTTATAATTGAGAACCAACTTGTTTTAGGGTAGGGCAAAACTAAGGATGATGATCCAGCATTTTCTATCTCAAATATCTTATGGAATTATAAAAATAAGGATTACACCAAGGTTCTGCTTTGCCTTTTATGAAGACAGAAAAATTAGTACATATGGACTTTTAAATTTATGAAAAAATAGATGAAAAAATTAAAGAATAAATATAGTGCAACTGAATGTGGCTTCTAAACTGATAAATGTTTTGAAATCAAAACCAATGTTGCTTTCTCTTAAATACTCTTTTTAAATAAATAAGTTAATAACTATTTTTTAGAAGGCAAACAGCCAGGATTTTCATTTCAAAACTCCTACTTTCATGTGAAAATGATGATTGCAATTTAAACATTACAGGACAAAAGAAACAGGCCAAAGTCAGGAGCAATCAAATGAGGAAGGAACCACTTAAAAATCACTTTAAGAAGACTGCAGCTATGAAGGCACTTTAGGAACATATACGGAAATGCATATTATACATAATAATTCACAATGATTGCTAACTGAAGTTACTATAAATACTGCTATAATACTACTATGATGGTTTCCACTTCATATGTTGCTTCTGTCTGTTGTCCAGAGAATTTAACAACATCCTAAAGAATCCTTTGATATCTTTGATACAGAATATAAAACAGCCATGGCAAAATATTCAGTTAAAACATCTGTTGTGTTCCTTTTCAGCCTCACCTTTTAGCAGTCTCTGAAATTCCATAAATGTTACCTACATTGGAGAAGACTTTCAAAGACGGTACACAAAATTTTCATCATGATCAAAGCTTTAAGGTTTATAAAGCTTTAAGTATGTTTTTTTTTTTAATTATTTAAAAACTCAGTTCCACAGAATCCAACAAATTAACAGTTTCTGTTTCCGGTAAGTAAAAAACAAGCATAAAACTGTAATTAGACCATCGTGATGATCAACGTGTGTGAAATTTTCCAAAAGTGTAACAATATTTTGCCACATAAAAGGAAATGGAAATGAACTGGTCTGATAGGAATAATTGCAAATAAAATAAATCAGAACTGGTCAGCAAGTAGGGAGTTATGAAACAGGTTTGAGTCCTTGTAGAAAGTGAAATATAAGAACACATGGGATACAGATTCAATGGGTACTTCTCCATCAAGATACAATCTTAACTCATAACAAACTTTTTAATACTTCCCATGAAGAACTGTTGTTCGAAAGCATTAAAACATGTTTCAATGTTTTACAGCAATAAAGCTGATATTGTTCAAAATTTAGGGAAGATTATTTGATGTAAATACCTTGCCAGCTTGAAAAAAGTGGAAAAAAGAGGATTGATTATTCAATCTGGTAGAGCAGATAAGTCTTATTGACTTTCCAGATCAATAGCATATCACTTGAACGCAATAAGTGCTTGATTATAGTCTATCATCAAAATAATCTGTTTTTAGAATCTATAGGTAAAAGGTAAAGGTTCCCCCGCACATGCGTGCTAGTCATTTCCGACTCTAGGGGCCGGTGCTCATCTCCGTTTCAAAGCCGAAGAGCCAGTGCTTGTCTGAGGACGTCTCTGTGGTCATGTGGCCGGCATGACTAGACGCCAAAGGCGCACGGAACACTGTTACCTTCCCACCGTAGTGGTCCCTATTTTTCTACTTGCATTTTTTACGTGCTTTCGAACTGCTAGGTTGGCAGGAGCTGGGACGAGTAACAGGCGCTCACTCTGCTACGCAGCACTCGGGATTCGACCCGCCAAACTGCCAACCTTCTGATCAACAAGCTCAGCGTCTTAACCCACTGAGCCACCGTGTCCCTTTAGAATCTATAGTATTATATTATAGTTTTGGCAAACTAAATATATTAGGCATTTTGGAAGTTTCCGAAAGTTTGGCTGTAATCTTGCCTTAAGATGGAGAGATAATAAATTTCAAGGAACTTTAGTTGTATGCTTTGGTCATGTAATTCCTTAATGATTAGAGATTAATACTGTGGTGAACCAGATTTGGAGGTTAAAGTTTAAATATATAAAAGTGATGTTAATATTATCAAATCACTATACACTCAAATTGGAACTTCTCTATCTATGGTTGAATACATCCTATGTGAAAGATAACAAAAGAAGCAAATTTTGTAATAGATGTGTATGTGCCAGAGTTTTCTGCTGGATTCAGTGCTAGCTCTCAGTTCTTGAAACTGTTAACAAAGTAAGACTGGATAAAACTACTTCATGTAGCCTTTGCTTAAAACCTGAATTTTATAACATTATTATTTGGAAATCCTAACAAAAGAGTTTTTTTTCTCTTTCTCCTTTCCAATTGTTTTTCTTCAGTTTAACTAATTTTTGCAATGTAGTTTTTTTAATGGCATTCATTTTAAATAAAATGAAATGCAATTCTTTTATTTGCATCTGTTTATATCTGTATAAACTTCATTACTATTTGTATTGGTATAAATTCATTTTTAAACAATTGGAAAGTAGTAGAAGGTTATCCAGTCAGAAACTACTGCTTCTTCATGTTCTCATGAAATGGTTCTTTTACTCCTTTTTTTTTTCCTTTTTTCTTTGCCAAATAGATAACAGAGTTCATCCCACTGAAATACATTGCTAACATTTATGGGATCTGTACACTACCACATCTGGAAAATCTCATGTTAGGGAAGGCTGTTCTGACAGTAATCGCTAAATTAAAGTCATGTGTTTTTACTCTATATAATGCATTTGTTTCTGCAAAGCAAGTGGAAAATCCTTATATTAACTTTTGAAATTTCTGTTTTGTTCCTTAAAAATGAAGTAACTTTGCAAGATTCTTTTCAACTCTACCAACATTTTTTTTGCATCATTCAGATATCCCACAATGTTTCACCCCTATGGCAGCCTATTATGCTGCTGTCTTCATGATAAATTTGATAGAACAGTGTTCTAAGTTCATCATGAACTAAGTATGATGAAAATATTTTGGCAGGGATGAATTAATAGCATGCATTTTGGGTTATAGGAGCATCTCATTCACTTGAACCAATGTGATCATATCTTTAAAATGGTATGTACAAGCCATCAATAATGTATTTGCTAATATAGGTAGGACCAGCTTATGTTTGTGTTTAAGGAGATGCTCACAAGAAATTCTAGTTTATCTGGTGAATGCCTGAAAGATGCATTACTTCATCTAAGCCAAAAACAGATGAAAAAACTAAAGGCAATTATGAATTAAACTTGGCTCAAATCTCAAAGATTTGCCGAACAAGAATTGGACAAAACTTTGGAATTTACTATGAACATTTGCCTTAAATACAATAAATTAAATTTATGTTAAGAATTGAATATATATATTTTTAATTATATAAATAAATATATAAATAAAATTATATAAATAAAAGATTAACAAGATGAGAGTTCCGGCACCTTTTTTTTTATTAGAAAAAAAGCACTGTGACAAACTGAAAGACTTCTGCAGGTATATATTATTTCTTCAAAGTGCACCAGGAACCAACACTTTGTTCTAAAAATCCAGCAGAAAAACAACATCAGTGAGAAATTCTTACTTTTTCCTTTCTCTTTCTAATATCCTGAATAAATCTTTAAAATACTGCGGCACTCGGACGACCACATTTTCTGAAGCATCAATGTCCTTCAGGTCAGGATAGAGTTTAGTGTCAATCACCTTCTTGATATATGCCAGCCAGTCAAACTGAAAGATATGGAAAATATTTAGCTTTTGGTTCTTACAAAAAACAAAACCTTCACTGCACATTGCAAATATTTTGAACTTTTTATAAAACAGCTGCATTTAGTTGTGAACATATATATTTAACTATTTTAATTTAAATTGCACCTTAAAGGTAAAGGTAAAGGTTCCCCCGCACATGCGTGCTAGTCGTTTCCAACTCTAGGGGCCGCTCATCTCCATTTCAAAGCCGAAGAGCCAGCGCTTGTCCGAGGACGTCTCCGTGGTCATGTGGCCGGCATGACTAGACGCCAAAGGCGCACGGAGCGCTGTTACCTTCCCACGGTAGTGGTCCCTATTTTTCTACTTGCATTTTTACGTGCTTTCGAACTGCTAGGTTGGCAGAAGATGGGACGAGTAATAGGCGCTCACTCTGCTACGCGGCACTCGGGATTCGACCCGCCAAACTGCCAACCTTCTGATCGACAAGCTCAGCATCCTAACCCACTGAGCCACCGCGTCCCAAATTGCACCTTATGCACATCTAAAGCAGCTTTTAATTTAGAAAGGTATATCCAGTCCAATCATGCACTATCAAAGTTGTTTTCCAACCTGTGGGATCATGCTGCTGAGTTCTGATACATTCATTTTGTTATACATAGATTCACTGGTTCGATTCTCATGTGGAATCATTATCTGCAAAGATACATGTAAACAAATATTATGCTACTGAGAAATCCACTCTGACTCTGTTAACATCAACAGATTTTTTAATAGTTCCTTCACTGAGACAACCAATGTTACATCAAACCTGCTGATATCACAACAGAATTATTTTGTAATTATACATAAACAGCCACTTGTCTGTATAACTATTTTAACAATTTTCTTCTATATATTATAATTAATATAATTTATGCTTCTAGTTTTTTGCTATTACAGATAACCACAGTGTCCTCCTGAAGAGAAAAAGTCTGGCCAGCATAAAGATTCATTGCAGATCTTAAATTTTATTTATTGTTTCGCTCATATTTTGTCAATCAAAAATCTACTAAAGCCTTTCCCAGATATGCACAATAAATAGGTAAAGGTAAAGTTTCCCCTGCACATGCGTGCTAGTCATTTCCGACTCTAGGAGCCAGTGCTCATCTCCGTTTCAAAGCCGAAGAGCCAGCGCTTGTCCAAGGACATGTCTGTGGTCATGTGGCCGGCATGACTAGACGCCAAAGGCACACGGAACGCTGTTACCTTCCCACTGGAGTGGTCCCTATTTTTCTACTTCCATTTTTACGTGCTTTCGAACTGCTAGATTGGCAGAAGCTGGGATGAGTAACAGGCGCTCACTCTGTTACGCGGCACGTGGGATTCGACCTGCCAAATTGCTGACCATCTGGTCTACAAGCTCAGCGTCCTAACCCACTGAGCCACCGCGTCCCTTTGCACAATAAATAAATCCCTTTAAATTTTGCATTCAGTCTTGCTAGTTTTCTTTTTGAAGAGAACATTAATAGCATTTTTCCAATTATCAGACACACATGTCAAATTCTCATACACACTAAAAAGAAATCATAAAGCCACTCCTTAAGTAAATTATATTCATATTTTACCTAGAGCTTTTCCATTTTTAACATTCTCACAGTTAGTTTAGCAGTATTTTTCCTCTCTATGTCATATTGAATATAGTTTAGGTTTGCTCTAGTTTTTTTGCTATTTATGTATAACTTGCAGCCATTCACTCTATGCAACACAATTATCCTGAACTCTGACAGAACTCTAATTGTTCTGTATTAAAAGTCCTTATATATTTATCCATAAATAGCTTAAACTTCCCATATCCTTGCAAGATGTTATTGCAAAATGTTTGGTCAGTACATGAATGGTTATTTGTCATTTTGTAAAACATTTATTTGGGCCTTCTTGCTTCGTGATGCAGTTTTATGCTTTAAATTGTGCTCTTATTAATTAATCAGCTTTTTGTTTGTTTGTTTTATTTAAGTTCTCCTTTAATTTCTAAGATTCCAACCTGTTTGTCCCTGCTTTATACTTTGAATGTACAGGGTTTTTTTTTTCCCCCTATGGCACTCTCCCTGGTCAATGTCTTGTTTAATGTGTCTTTTGCATTTATTCATTATGCATTTGTATGTTAGAAATGTTATACTTTGATGGAAAGATTTAATCCATTATATACTGTATCTTGTAAAGGTATTTTTTATTACTTCAATCCACTGATAAAGAGATTTGTCTCAAAACATAGTGTCCAGTTTAAAAAAAGTATTTGTACACATTTTTATTTCTTTTTGTGCCTTCTAAAATCTTAGAGGGAAAGGGCCCTCTCATGCTATTCCTGCCAGCCCCTCTAGATATATCAGATCAGGAAATCAATTCTAGGAGAAGGCTAAACTTATTTTATTATGCTTAGGTATAATAACATTATCTTGCAAATCTTACTGAATTTTATTTCTTATATTTCAGTGAATTAGGGAAGCATCTGCCTGAGTCATTTCTGAATTTCTTGTAGTTGGACTTAAAGAAACACTTTGCCTAGCTAAGGGTTCCTACTTATCTCTATTAAAGTGATCTTACATCATGATAAAAGTCCCAACCCTGAGTACTGTGTGTGTGACTTTGCAACACAGGTGTAAAATATACAAAAAATTTCATTCTACTTGCATGATATGTATTTCTATACTTCCCCACTTGCCCTTAAATAAGAGCTAAGTTCTCTTATTTAATAACTATCTTGCAAACCAACATATTGTTTGTATTTTACTTATTAGGAGCTACATGCAGTATACAGTTACATGACCAATAAGCTCTAAATATTATATTTGATTATGATCAGATATGTTTTCTCTATAAGCAGGGGATACTAAATTTAAATTTAATGTTTCTGATCATCTTTTTTTAAAAACCTTTATTATGGTCATGTAAGGAGGATGGGATACAAAACATTAAAAAGATAAAAAATATAAAGTGCAAAAATAAAATTACATAAGAGACTAGAAAGCATAAAAAGAAGAATTTAAAAAGAAATCTTAAGAACTTACTGAATCACTGGTATCAATAGAATTTAAATCATTGAAAATTATATAAGATTAAATATCACTGAAACTCTATCTGTACCTCCCATCCTGAAACTACCAAAATTTCAAACATCAAAAATGAGAATATTTTTCATTCTAAGTGGTCAAAGTTTATTAAATGTAGTTTGCATAATTTGACTGCAAAAATTGTGGTTCAAATAAGTGCAATACAAAGAAGGTCCGGGATGACATGATAGCAGTGTTCCAATATAGAAGAAGAAGGAGGAGAAGGAGAAGGAGAAGGAGAAGGAGAAGGAGAAGAAGAAGAAGAAGAAGAAGAAGAAGAAGAAGAAGAAGAAGAAGAAGAAGAAGAAGAAGAAGAAGAAGAAGAAGAAGAAGAAGAAGAAGAAG
>JAKJMR010000090.1:1547591-1577154 GCA_024449315.1 Daboia siamensis | reverse complement strand
AGGAAGGAAGGAAGGAAGGAAGGAAGGAAGGAAGGAAGGAAGGAAGGGAGAAAGTGACTACTCAAAATATTAAAAAGTTCAGTCCTGCATGGATATGACAAAGACACAGCCTAGCCTAGTCTTCCCCATCTTTCCAGATGCACTGGACTCCCTATCATCAGTCAGAATAGTTAATGGCAACACTCCTTGGTCAAGATAGGAACTGTACTCCAATCCATCTGAGAACATCAGGTTGGGAAAATCTAGAGTAGGAGCTGAATCTATTCCCTGGGACTACGGGTATCCAGATAGCCTGCCATATTACACACTGAATTTTACAAATGCACTCTGAAAAGTCTTAAACATTCTTTAAAAGGGAAAGAAGCTATTTTCTGAAGGTTGTTTCCGATTACTCAGTTTCTCAATATCATGCTTTTAGTAACCATTTATTTAAGTTTATATTACTGTAATTTGCTAACAGTGATTTCTTTACGAGTCAGTTCCCTTTCCATGAGAATTAGAATCTTAAACACATTTTCCATTTTCATTTGTGAAATGAGATTGAAGATGAGATGACACTGTCTGTTCCCAAATGGCATTTAATTACTATTATTAGGTGCCTTCAAGTGAGATTTTGATACCTGGCAACAAAGTTTTCTTGGCAAGGTTTTTGGATGTAGTTTACCATTGCCTCCTTCTTAGGGCAGAGGAAGAGAGCCATTGGTCCAAGGTCACCCAGCTGACTTTGTGCCCCAGGGGGAAATAGAATCTATGGTCTCCCAGTTTCTAGTCTGAGTTTCTAGTCTATGCCTTAACCATTATATCAGACTGGCTCCCCAACTCGTTATATATGTGTTTACATTCTCAGTATTTTACAACTAAATATTCAAAGCAACTTTTGAAGCATAAAAAAACTGTAATGGCAATAAAGCACTTTCTCTTTCTAGATACATAAATGTAAAAATTAAACTAGTAAGAATATCCATTTCAGCTGAAACTGTGCTCTGTATTTTAATAAAAATATTAAATATTTCAAGTACTTTTAAGCTAAAATACCTTAAAAACAAAACTAAAAGTCTAAAACTAAGGTCACATATCCCTTAGATCAGGGGTGTCAAATGCTGGCCCACAGACCGGATGCGTCATGAAGAAATCACACCCACCCCATTGCCGGCGAAAAAGCTCCCATATGACGTGCGATGTCATGTGATATCGCGAGTTTGACATGTCTGTCTTAGATTTTTGTAGGCCCAATGAATTGCTCAAATTTATCACTTGGACAAATTTGGAAACCTTGCAGTAAGGAACATTTTCAAGAAAATCAGCCCTAGATAAGTAGGGCTACATTTCTAAAACACAGTTCAGTTTATTAGGTCATATTATGCCTAGGCCCCAAAGCAAATGTGATAATATTTCTACTAGTTACAAGGCTAGGATTATGCATGTGCTGTATGTTTATGTGCACATGGACAACTGCAACTGAATCTCATCGGTTGACCCTACTCCTTTTTTATGTATGCCCATTCCTCATAATGTTTAAAAACATAACTGTGCTGAGTTAAAACTCAGGTGATGGAACTTGTTAAAGATTGTATGATAAAGTGGGCTCAGAATTTTCAAGAAGTTATTACAATGGATACTTGGGAAAAGATCTGGGTGAGAAATGTAAAATTTACACAGGCCCAAAATTTAAGAGAGAACTTTTACAAAATGTTTTATAGGTGGCATTTGGATCCTAAAAAATTAGCAAGTATGTATCCGAATTGCCAGCCCAAATGTTGGAGGTGTGGTTGTGAGGACGCAACATATTTTCATATATGGTGGACTTGTAAAAAGGTTAAAGTTTTTTGGATAAAAATTTGGTGGAATATGCAAAAAATATTCAAGAAAAGGATAAAGTTTTCTCCGCAATTGTTTTTATTGGGTATTATCACAGATACCACCGTTGTAGATATTAAATTGATGTTGAATTTAATTACGGCAGCAAGACTTTTAATAGCGCAATATTGGAAGAAGGAAGAACTGCCGACTATAGAAGAATGGACTTTAAAAGTTTCTAACTTGGCGGAGATGGCAAAGATTTCAGCGTATTTGAAAGATCAATCGCAACAGAGATACACTGTGGAGTGGAAGAGATGGATAGATTATATTCAGAATAAATATGGGACTAAAAAGTTTCACTTAGCATTTGAATGTAGCGGATTTATATGATGTATAATTAGCTTGTAGTTATTTTATTAAGAGTTAAAGTGCAATAGAATTTAATATCTTATTGTTGTTTGCATATTTTAGATTATGTTTGTTTGTATTTTTATACCCTGTATTTAGCTCTGGGAAGTCGGGGAGGGGGGAGGGGAGGGGAGGGTTAGGGAGGTTTGGGGAGAGAGGAGGGGGAGGGGAGGGGTTTTGTATTCAAAAATGTATTGTAAAACTTTTCAATAAAAAAAAACTCAGGTGAATACATGAGGGAAGAAAAGTGAAGCAGAAATCATAATTGCTCCTTTTGGTATTTAGAACGATGGGTTTTGGAAAGCACAAAGAGAGGGAAAACTAAGATGCATGTTTTTGCTCTTGACTAGAAGGATGGATGATCAGTATTACCTTGACCCTTCTCCAAGAGCATTTTGTAATTTTTAAGACTCAAGCATGGGACACATGAAAGGGTCCTGATATAGTTATCTTATCACTGATATACTACAAGGTTAGGCAGAGAATTTCCATTGCAGTGACATGTGTCTTTCTAAAGTACATTTTTCTAAGGAATTAAAAGCTGTTTAGAATCTATTATTCCCTTCAAATCCAGAGTCCTAGTCTCTTTCTGCAAATCTACTTGGTAGTTTGACAATTAAAGCCAAAATAAGCAGCTGGGGGAATCATGCTGGTTTTCCTAGGTGTGTGTTTGTTTTTGAACTCTACAGGGGTTTTTTTGCAAAATTCTTAGGAGAGAACTCAGTAAAACTCAAATATTTTCTGACATATTTTACAGATATTTCATTTCCTTGCTGCCATCAAAGTATTTCCCTTATTCATTCCTATAATAAAAAAACTATTTTGTCATGAAATAACCACCATTGTCTATAATGAGACCATAGAGCAATCAAAGAAGTTTTTTGTTATTTTTCTTAATCTGAGCTCATCAGTTATATTGTAGTTATTGTAATGCCCTGTCACAATAGCTAATGGCTTATTGACAAGCTAGACTAATAAAGAATTTATGAAAGGACCACATGTTTCTTATTATAGCCCCAATAGCTTCAGGAAAATAAGGAATGTGCCCCAGTGCCAGCCATACAATAATGTAGAAATTTGTCCACATTCTAAAATGCTGCACAAGCAGTAATATTATATTACAGTATAATCAGTGCATTTATTACTACTGCTATGCTAAATATTCCTTAGATGGGAATTATTTTTTGCTAAAAATAAGACAAGCCCTTCTTTCTGTTTGCATTGGGTGCATGATCTCATTTATACCTTCTGAAGCAGCTGTTATTTCTCCCTCTATCACATTAAATGCAACAACATATTTAAGGTAACATGTAGTTTGGCCTTGATCCCTAAATTCAGCACTCATGACTTCAAATGTTGCTGAATTACAATTCTGAGCGTTCTGTGCATTGACTCTGCACAGTTCAACAGACATAGAAAGCTTGTGATCTTCCATTTCAGTTAACTGGAGCTGCAAGAACTAAATCAGGAAGCTTGATTTACACTCTGTGTAAGCTTTGCTTCCTGGTATCTTACATTTTATTCTTTTCAATGGTAATTACAATAACCAGAAAAATTATGGAATACAGAGATCACACTTAATGTAATTTATATACTTTGGTACACACTTTGTAGATTTTGGAATTCAAGGAAAAGACGATGAGTCATTTTGATGGAAAATGAAGTTCAAGCACAAGTCAGTTAAATACTATATTTCACAATGCTTGCAACCCCAAAGCTAAATAAAACTGTTCACCTGATCCAACAGCTTAAACTCCCAAAACTCAGAGGTGGTGTCTCTCTCTCTCTCCTGACCAAAAGAGGTCTGAGGAAATCCTGTGGCTTACATCATGAAGAGCCATGAAAACCTCACTGAGGGAACAAATCATCTCTTTTCCTCATTCCTGGTTTCCCACATAGCCTTTATGAGGACAGCTCATCTAGCTAACCTACACAATTTCTGACTTTTCTACCATTTAATTTGATACATTTGGTTAAAAATGAATTAATACATAAGTATTAAAAAAATTCAAGGGTTGTGAAAAAAGGATAGCTTTCTTATATATTCAGCTTACAGGAGAGCCAATGTGGCTCCTAAGTACATTTATGACATATTAAATCATCAGTTAACATAATCCATTATCCATTCAGTAATCGTTAAATCTTATATATCTGACTTTTAAAAGCCACAACTACATTTGAAAATACATTAGCATGAAATTTAAGTTTTAAATACATTCATGATATTCTCACACTTACCGTGCTATTATTTGGAACTATTTTGCACGTAGCATGCTTCTTAAAACTGACACGTTTAAAAGATTTTAATCAATAATTCAGAATGAAATATTTATATAGTTATATGATAACAGTTAATAGTTATATCAACGTACAATATATGGGGCTCAAAACTGGAATAAAGTGTTCTCATTATCACTTGAATGGAAGGTGCAAAGGGATGGCTTTTAGGAAGTGCTTGATATTGCACAGGCAATATTGTTCACTTCATTGGTGTGGGATAGTGATAGGAGTCACATCTTTTTCAGGCTCTTGGGGTGGTTTCTTTGTTCTCTCCTACTAATTCTAGATTCTTCTTATTCTGCACTGCTGCAAAGCTTCCATAGCCCCAAGTCCTCATTTGCCTGAGGGTTCTAAGAGCCATAGGGGCACAGCAGCAATCAGGCCTTTTAAAAATCAACTAAAAAGCAACTATGGAGTAGCAACAGTGGGGCCACAATGCTGATTTGCAGCCAGATTTTGCACCTCTCATTGGACAGGGAGGGGAGAATTTGTCAACTTTAGCAATTTGTTCAAAATGATTAATGGTGTTTTCTAGCATCATTTAACCATTGTGCTGATATAGTAGTATCATTAACAATAACTGGATGATGCTATAGGTCTTAGCAACTGAAAATCTGTCTGCAGTTAATTACGGCCATTCCAAGTTTGCTTCTAAGGATGAGGGAAGTGTTACAGTTGCTTTTGGTATGGAACATCTCATAAATTTCCAAGGAGGGAGAATTAAGAATTTTCTCTCTAATCTAGGTCCGGCTAAATAATTCTAATAGTTTTTGAAGATTATTGCATCAGTCAAAACCAACCTATTATCTATTATGTTTTCCAATGCCACTGAAAGGTTGAAATCTAAGTTAGGAAAATGAGCAGGAATTGTGATGACAAAAAAGAAACTATCACTCTCAATCTCTTTCTCTCTCTTTCAAAAGACAGCAGATACTAAGATAACTTCTTCATTCCACGTGTTATTAAGAACTCACTAACCCAGGGGTGTCAAACTCAATTTCATTGAGGGCCGCACCAGCACTGCGGTTGCCCTCAGGGGGCCGGGTGGGTGTGGCCTGGGTGGGCATGGCCTACTGGGTGGGCGTGGCTAGAGTGCGTATGGCCCACTGGGTGGGCGTGGCCAGCTCTACGTCGTTCTCATCAAGGGTGCCTATGGGGGCCTGGGCAGGAGTGGGACAGATCTGAGGGTCTCTGGCAGAAGGAGGGTCTCTGGTCCAGGGCCAAGGCAGTGGGGGCCGTTCCCTCACTGTTTCCAGGATGGCTTCGCGGGCCGCATGAAACCACTGCACGGGCCGGATCTGGCCCCCGGGCCTTGTGTTTGACATGTCTGCACTAACCCTACAACAATTTCAGCCATGACAGTTCAGGAGAACAGAATTTAGGAGGCAGGACTAACAGTTTGGCCCTGTTGATGAGATTGTAAAAAAAAAAAAGTGGGGGGGTGATAATAAAAAGTGCACTTGCCTTCAAATTGCAATCACCTTAAAAGTCCATCTACATATTATGCTAAACACATAGTGTGGTTAAAGGTTATTCTAAAATAAACAGGCAATCCATACTGCTTACAGAAAGCAAGGGTTAATGGTTTATGCTAAAAAAAAGCCAAGGAAATGAATAGGATCCACAAATATAAACAGTGCTGAGGAATGGGAATAAGATATCTATGACCTCATGCAAAGCTGAAATATAGACTTGAATTTGGGTATCCAAACTAAATAAAATATGTGAAACAAAGTGAGGAAAAAACTTTGAGTAGAGTCCTATTAGAAACAAAATGCTTAACAATTGGTGTAAAGTATAAGCAAAACTTTTAAAGACAGTCATTGACATTAATTTCAGTCATTGACCAATTAAAATACAATCAATAAAATGAACAACCCAAAAATTATCCCCTAACAGCAAAAACTATCAGCAACCATTTGTAGGCAAAGCTTACACATAATGTAGCAAAATTTTGCTACTTTCAGAGAAATAAATTTATTTTTACTATTTAATGGACAGTGCAGATAAACGCAATTAGAGTGCCCCAGAAGTTTAAATAAAAGAGGTGTCATCAATTTGTGGCAAATATCCATATAAAACTAGAAGTAAAAAAGAATATGGGCTGTGGTTTCTATGATACCCAAGTCACCCATATTCCCAACTGAGACTATGATCTTAAATCCAGGGCTAATTATTATCCAGATGTTTATCTAAGGTGGGATCCAAATCTCAATATTTAATTTTCATTTTGGGGAAGAGACTGTTCAATGTTTATGCAATATCACAGTGTGTAAGAAGCAAAAATCAAAATATATTACAAGTCAAATATAAAGATTGCTCTAACAGTTGTTCACAGTGTAATCCTACACATACTTATACAGAAAAATGTCTAGTCGTGGGATCTTTTTCAGATAAGTTTTCACTGGATTGCAGCCTCAATTAACCCAAGTAAGGCTAGGGCTGTCAGCTCAATTAAAGTATTTTATTAGTCTCAACCAAGAGCTTTATATGTCAAAATCTTGGCATCTCTCTCTATTTTGTATTGCTTAAGATTACTTGGTTTACATGCCTTCAAATTTTTTTAAATTCTAATGCAATACCTTGTAAACAGTGAAATACAACAGTTTACTGGCAAATTATGTCATCAATTGTGGTGCTTATTTTTAATGCATGAGGGATTTGACATTAAAACACTTCAGGAAAATAAAGTCCTCTGCTGGATTCTGCACTATTTCATGGCAGTTGCTTTCCATCTACTGTCTTTCAACAAGGCTGAAAGCTGACTGTTAGAGAGTAGAAATCTAATGCATCTGGAAGATGCTATGGAGGAAGAATATTCCAGTATAAGCTTCCACCAAAAGCAGTTGTTTTAGAACAGGGGTGTCAAACTCAATTTCATTGAGGGCCGCATCAGCACTGCGGTTGTCCTCAGGGGGCCGGGTGGGTATGGCCAGGGTGGGTGTGGCCTACTGGGTGGGCGTGGCTAGTGCGCGTATGGCCTACTTGGTTGGCATGGCCAGCTCTACATCGTTCGCATCAAGGGTGCCTATGGGGGCCTGGGCAGGAGCGGGACAGATCTGAGGGTCTCTGGCAGAAGGAGGGTCTTTGGGCCAGGGCCAAGGCAGTGGGGGCCGTTCCCTCACTGTTTCCAGGATGGCTTTGTGGGCCACATGAAACCACTTCGCGGGCCGGATCTGGGCCCCGGGCCTTGTGTTTGACATGTCTGTTTTAGAATCTAATTACTGTTCAATACATGTCTAGCATTATTCCTGAAAGCACAGCATCCGGTCAAAAATGTTAGGCTGGCAACTATAACCATGCTATCAAAGCATGATCCTCTCTTGCTTACATGAACATAAAAAGGGACTGGATTCAACTGTGAAATTACAGCTATCCTCTTTACATTTTTGAGCAACATTGTGGATGTCCTTGCCTGAAAGCCAAGTTCAAAAGTAAATTACTAGAACTTTTTAGTTTTTAAATTTATGAAAATGGATGCATGTTATCCCTAACATGAGATTTATGAACTTCAATTGATTTCTGCAATTCAGGAATGGAACACAATCAAACAATTATTTCCTTTCTGTTTCTTGATGATATATGAGCTGAGATTCATCTGAGATTAAACCCCAATGAATATATATATATATTTTTCACAAATCTCTGATTCTACATTTGAATAATATACAGATGCTAGAATTATCAGGTCAAACACATCTGGTTTAACAATCAAAATATACTGCTATGCAATAATTTCTTGCTATATCTTTATAATATTTGAGGAAGAAAACATCTTGAACATTACAATGGGTTACATAGAAATAAGTCCTGTTGATGTCAACAGAATTATCTTCCATATAAACAGATCTCTAACACTTTCTATGTGAAACATAACCATCAGAAAAATATAAATCATTTTTTGAAAATATTGATATTGGAAGATAGGCATAAGAGTATCAGCATATGGTATTTTGCCCGGTAATTAGAGTAAACGGTTGATGTTGCTTAAAAATATGACTTGTATTTTTCTGTGTATATAACAACTCACTGAGGTTTTTTTTTTTTTTTAATAAAATCCAACATAAAGAGAAAACTTTCAGATTAAAATATCTCACTTCCTACACATTTCCTCCCCAAACTATATTTTTCTTCTAGGCATAAATAACATTTCCCAAGACCTGTCCTTTAGTGGTAGGTAATTTTAGAGGAACCACATGCAACTCAGCCAAAATGTCAGGCTTCATCTTCCTCTCAAATTTAAGAAAACATAAGTATGCAGAACGTAATCCTTAAAATAATTTTCTGATACTTATATATTTATTATATTTTAATCTGCCGAATATTTTTTGATTTGATAAAATGAAAATCTAGGTGTTTTTTTTAAAAAAGCAGCAAAATAAAGTTTATAGAATTTACCAATTTTAAAATGCCTAAACATTGCTATTTCCCAGAGATATAATTAAATTTATGTCACTTTAAAATCTGTGACATAAACCCTAAAATGCCATCTATAACAAGAATGAAACTGTACTACTATCTCAGTTAATATTAATTATTCACTAAGAACATGGATCCTCTTTCTAGGACATTTGCCATCAGAAGATTACATTCTTCAATTCCTCTAATACATATATAGCTGTAGTGGATTTTCCTAAGCTTTCCTTTTCCTTCTCTTTCCCTTTCCCTTTCCACATATAGTGCCTTTCGTAATGTCTACCTTGCCAAGTCTTGGCTATGATGACTGGAAATTATAAGAGACATACTCCAGCATCTCTAGAGTATACCAGATTGGAGAAGCCTAATAGATACAGTCAGAAAATCCTTGGATTGTTGGAATAACATTTCAACTAAATCTACATCTAGACTGCTGGAATACAGAATATGTTTTCCATCTGATATTGTCACAGAATCTGTGGCCATTCTCCAGGCCTGTTTAACTTCAAAATCCAACTAATTGCCATCCACAAATTTAAGCAACTCACATTAAATATCAATCACTGTTCCATCTCTCCAATATTTTATTCTATTGTACCCTTCATCTGAATTCCATTGTTTGAAATAGTGAGCTTCATAACCTTAGAGTATATTCAGCTTTCACCATATGGCTTATGTTTTCACACTAAAGATCCTGCTTGTTTTCACAAATGGCTCTGCTACTTCTATGATCCTTACCACAAAATGGTAATGCCATTTTGATTTAGTTTTGGTTTATATCCTTTCTTTCTATGTGCAGGAGTGTGCAAGGCAACTGAAAATAACTAAAGTACAAAATACAAAATGAAAAGCTTAAAAGCTTAATTAAAGTATACATAAAACTTAAATCTGACATTAACATCCTGTTGAAATATACATGAGTGAACCATCTTGTAAGGTAGAGAGAATAGAGCTAATGGTGTCTGGCTAACAATGCAAGAGAAGGTCCTGTTCTGCTGCCTCATTATGATAGAGGAGGGTGTTCCTGGGAGGTTAAGTAAAAAAAAAACCAGAGAGCATATGCCAAAACCATATATTTCCAGGAGAGGTGCTGAAGTTCATCCCAGTTGTTTGACTAAAACAAACAGGCAGTAGTAATGTAGAAAAGGGCTGGAGGGTAATGATCACTTTAGTGACAATGGCAAAGGCAACGTTTTATATTGGATGAGAGAAGGCAAGTAAAACATTCCTGCATTATAACAACAACAACAGTGATGATGATGTCAGCCCTTCAAGATAAATAAGAAAACCAATGCCATATCTGTAGGTCAAGGGTGTCAAACGTGACGTGTTGTGACATATCACAACTTTTTTGCATTTCTGGAGCTGGGGTGGGCGTGGTCTCTGCATGATGCAACTGGCCGACGGGCTGGCAGTTTAACACCCCTGCTGTAGGTCAATACTACTGTTCTTGTAAAGCTATAGTAACAGACTTTCAGTCTGAAATATACCTTTGCTCCCTCCCTTTATCTTTGTGCGAACTAGGGAAGGTCTTGTGTAAGATGTTTACTCATTTTATATTCTTGTCCTGCGCTCAGGCTCATTTATCTGTTGCCTTAGTAGCAGCTTTTTCCTGTCCCTCAAGGCCATTCCTTGGCCTTCTACAACTAATAATTTATTAAAGGAGCCATCTAATTCTTAATGAATCTAGGCAGTTGTTACCAGGAAAAGCACATGGATAAAAAATATAAAATGATTTATGATTCAATAGTAAAGGAACAAGCAGTCAAGAAATATCCTGCTGATTAGTACTTGGTAGAACAGCCATGAAAGTCTTGGAAATGATATTCAGATGCCATAATGAACAGAATAGCATAAACAATTATATTCCCTGTGACACACTATTGAAGCAAAAGTTGGATTTTCAAGAAGCAGGATAGGAAGTGTATTGATGCTTTTGAATTTTGATGTTGGAGAAATCTCCTAAGATTACCCTAGGTAGCCAAGAAAACAATAGGTAACCAAAGAACACAATTCAGAGTTCATTTCAGAATAGAAATGACCAGGCACAGATTTACCTACTCTGAAAACATTATGAAAAGATCCAACTCTGTAAAGAAAGCTTTGATGTTGAGAAAAGTAGAGGGAAGGGGAAAAAGGGGGTGGCCAACAGCAAGGCAAACAGATTCAGTTACAGTGGTAGTGGGTGCACCATTGGAAGACCTGAAGGACCAGGTGAGGGATAGATGGTCATGGAGAAAATTTGTGTGATTGCTAAGTTTAACAGTATCACCTTAAGTAATAGCAACTCAGGGACACTTAGAGTTGGGTGTCATACAAGTTCAATAAATTATTTTACCAGCAACTATCCAATACACGATTGTGTTGGTTTTAGTAAAGCAGAAACAAATGGTGATAACAACAAAAAGCTATATGAAGCAAGTCAGTTAGCTAGTGTTCTTCAGCAAGGATCCACTTACCTTTCAATTTTAGATCTACATTATGTCTCAGCCAAGGATAGATTCCATAATTTGAATAATCTTCTGGTATTGGATTATCTTGTAACCATCCTTCACAGGCAAATCGGAAAAAGTTATCACAGGGATCCACAGATGTATTTAGCTTGCTTTTGATGGAGGCAGCTGGAAAAAGTTATATAATTTCATGGATCATCAGTTGATAATATTAATTGCTATACAAGGCATGCAAATCACTTCCAGATTTATGATTATTATTTTCTGGCTTTATTTATTCCCTTTACTTCCACATACTTAATTTCACCATTTAACTTATCCCATCTGACTTTGTTCAGGTAGGCTACGATTTCAAAAGGAAATGAAAATGAAAGGAAAGAAATCTTTCTTAAGTATTGGCCCATCTCTCACTCTTTTCCTTGATTTTCAAGTTATGGATTTTGGGCTATACACTAACATTTTGGCTTTCATTTTTCTGGCTATATCTGGATTTTTTCAATCTGTCACTGCAAGTGACCATGCTAAAATCTGGGGGAATCTTTTGGTTGCCACTTCTAGATTATCTCTCTTCTCTTCATCTTCCTTTAGCTTCTGGTTATTGAAGTGGAGCCTTTGATGCTATCAGCACCACCACCTGTCAATTAGATCCTTGTCCCTCCTGGATGGTGAAAGCCTCCAGGATGGTGTGTAGTGGGCAGGTCCCGGCAGTGATTAATATGTTACTGGAGGAGGAACATTTCAGGATGCTTTTAAGGAAGCCCTGGTTTGCCCTCTCCTTTAAAAAGACCATCACTGGATCCCACCTGCCTGGACAATTTTTGTCCAGTTTCCAACCTTCCATTCTTAAGAAAGGTTGTGGAAAAGGTGATTGCCTGGCAGCTGCAGAGGGTCCTGGATGAAACAGATTATATGGACCCCTTTCAGTCAGTATTCAGGTGCAGTTATGGGATGGAAACTGCATTGGTCATGCTTGCCGATGATCTCTGGCAAGAGTGAGAGGGGGATCATGCAACTATCCTTGCGCTCCTTGACCTCTTGGTGGCTTTTGATACCATTGACCATGGTACCCTTTTGAGCTGACTGCAGGAACTGGGGATGGTCAGTACAGTTCTCCATCGGTTTGGCTCCTTTCTCTATGGCTAGTCCCAATCTGTACTGATGTGAGAGGTCCAGCCCTCAGCCACTATTTTGTGTACTCTCTCCACTCCTTTTCAACATCTATATGAAACTGCGGAGTGAGATTGCCCATCACCAGGGGTTGAGGTATCTACAGTATGCCAATGATACCCAACTCTATATCTCCACTCTTGGCAATCTAAGTGATGCTGTATCCACTCTCTGGCAGTGCCTGGAGGCTTGGGGGCCTGGATAGGGGAGAGCAGGCTTTGACTGAACCCTGGCAAGACTGAATAGCTTTTGGTACATGGGGATCCGGGATCTGGGACTTTGTCATCCTTGATTCTGGATGGGTGGCACTGCCCCAGACAGATTCAATTCACAACTTGGGGGTTCTCCTGCACTTGTGACTCTTTCTTGAGGAACAGGTGGCAGTTGTGACTAGGCGAGCCTTTCCACAACTTTGTGTAGTGTGCCAGTTGCGGCCTTTCCTGGATCAGGACTCCCGGTGCTCTGTTGTTCAGTCCCTAGTCATCTCACAGTCCCTAGTCATCTCAGTGCCTAGTCATCTCACACTGTTGTTCAGTCCCTAGTAATGCACACTATATGGGGCTACCCTTGAAGAGATTTTGAACACTACAGCTAGTGCAGAGTGCAGCAGCACATGCAGTTTTGGGGGGGGGGCAAGAATGGCTCTTGTAACACCACTGTTCTGTGAGCTGCATTGGTTGTTGGTCTACTTCTGGATGCAATTCAGGATGGTGGTGATCACCTTTAAAGCCCTTCATGGATTTCTCCAGCTGGTGGGGTCCAGGAGGAGGGCCTTCCCTGCTGTTGCTCCCACCTTCTGGAACAGGTTGGACTCAAGGGCCTAAAGACCTGGCTCTGCCAGTTGGCGTAGGGCCCCAAAGGGGAACAGCACAGTGGAGATGGTTAGTTAAGTAATAGGTCCTACCTTTCCCCCCATTCCACCCCTGCCTTCCCCACATGTCCTTGATCTTAATTTTTGGTTTTAATTTATTTAGGTTTTAATGTTTATGTATTTTTTATGTCTGTAAGTCACCCAGAGTTATTTCCTGGTAAGATGGGTGGCCTGATAATCACATATGGCCTCTCAATAGGATCTTCGAATCAAAATAAGGAAGATGTGGCAGCAAGACAAAAATTAGCTAGGATTGCATGTTCTTAGATTATCAGGAGTAGAGCTTCTCAGGAGAGAAAACATTATCAAACAAAAAGCCTGACAAATATCAAAACCTCATTATTTACTTTATGATAGTTTTATCATTTACTTGGCTATTTGAGGAACATTTAATGTATCTCAATGAAATATATTTGCATTGATTTACTTATGTATTTTTAATTTGATTTTGGGGGGAATGTTTATATTGATTACACTTGAATTCAACCTCAAACTGCCTAATTGGAGAACTTAGTCATGAAATGAAGGGATCCAACTGAGAAGTAGCAAAACTGGCACTGCAGAGAACTCTGTCTGCTTGCTAGGACTCACACATTCAAAATGTCCCAAATCATTTCAAAATAGGGGTACCACTTCAGTGGGCAACTTAACAGGGATGTAAAAGAAGCCCCAATTGGCCATTCCCTGGGCAATGGTGATGTCATGGTTCAATCCTTTCAACCCAGAAGTGGGTTCAACCCAACACAACACTATAGTAGTATTTCAAAGTGTGAGGCCGCAATTATGTCCATTAGCACTGTCAAAATCTACTGTATCTCCTCCTGATCTGAGAGCTTTGTACATCCAATGCTATAAGAATTCTTTGCAGCAGCCTATCAGATGATTTGGGTGAACAAAACCATCTCTAGAAAGAAGTAAGCTACCTTAAAAAGGATTGCCTCTTTCCTAGAAGAGACATCAACTAGCCCAAGGTCTCCTGGTTTCTCTTGATGCTGGTTCTCCCTGAACCAATAGAACATTTTTTTAAAAAAAAATAGTAATTACTATTTTAAAAAATAGTAATTATACTTATGTTATCAATGGTTAAAATGGTTTTCGATTTATTACAGATTCCTGAGATCCAAAAGGAAAGGAAAGAGTTTACATCTCTTTGTATCAATATGCTTTATCTATATTAAAATAAAAGTAATACTTTACTTACCAGCTTCAATGCATTCAGGGGTCAAGCAATATTGTTGCTTTGCATAAAATTTGATGTGTCCTTGACTTACTGCAAAAGGAAAAGAACAAGATTGTGGTCTCTTTGGCTCTACAAATATTTTTCATGACTCTAAAGACATTAGTTGGGTGATTACAACAATGCTAGTATAGAAGGAAAAGATGTCAATCTGTTGATATAATACCTTCCTCAAAACAGAATATATTTTGTATATTATCAACCACTTGTTCACTCACCACACCAGTTTGATTCAAAAGCAACACCTGTGAACCTTTTTATTACTAGAAAATATGGAAATGATATAGTAGCCTCATAGAACAACTAATTGCCACCAAACTGGGAGATAGGTTAGGGTGATGCAGAGAGTCTATGGTTGATGGAGTTTTGAACCTGATCTACATCCTGATCCAACCATTATATGATACTGAAGTCAGTCCAGAATTAATTTGCTAATCAACACAGCACTGAAATGTTTACTTGTAATTTGCATCCTTTTTCCATACACATAAAAAAGACAACAATTAAGACGCCAGGAAGAAACAAAAGCAGTTGTATTTAACATTATTGTTAACTGTAAGTAAAAAATTGAAGTGGAAAATTTAGGTATGTTAATTGTAGTCTCATTAGTTATCATATGCATTTGAGCAGCCATTTTGTGAGATTTCCAAAATCCAAATGCCTCAAACTCAATTTTGGGGGAAACTTATACTTGCCTAAGCTCTAAAAATGCTAAAAGTGCTGTCTGTGTCAATAAAAACGTCATAGGGAAGAATAAACAGGATGAAGGGGAAGAAGAAGGGAGTAAGGAGATTAACCTTTCCAGATCAACAAATCCTTTGGGAAGACCTTAAAAGGACCTTCAAAAACCTCTTTCATCTTCCTTCAATACTTCAGATTTTTTAAAAATGTTTCCTGTTTCTATAACTTCACAGTTGCTTTCCTCATCCTGTATTCCTCCAAATATTTCAATGTGACACATTCTTGCTCCAATAGCTAACGGTAAAAAGATTTTATCTAGTCCTTACTCCATATATTTGCCAGCATTCTTCATCCAGAAGGAATGACAGAACAAGTGACATATTGTCATGATACAAATTTTTTCTCTCTTGCTTATGTATCATGACAATTTGCTTGGACAACAGATCCTCAGCCAAAAGGTTTGTTACATTTGGAGTAATAATTTGGGAAAACTGATTTGTACTTATTCCCAAAAAGTTACTTGACGGGGAAGGAATTTTAAGTGGTTAGATGCCCTATTCAAATTTATTTCAGTCCTACAATTCTATGATTATGTAGGAAGAATATCTACTATGACTATGACAATTTGGTGTTCTTATTGGAGCAGTACCTATGTGACCTGGAATTGGTAGGCTTGTCTTTTGTACCCCTGTCATGTCAGATCACAGTCTGGTGGCAATGAGTTTCTCAAGAGACATACCACTCCTCAGAGAAGCAGAACCTATTAGGTCTGTCCACCCTGGCAAGTAATGGATCCAGATAGGTTTCAGAAAGAATTGGGGTTAGACCTACAGATCTGCTGCATAATCCTGCTGAATTTTTAGTCACTGTTTGGAATAGGAAGATGACTGAGGCTGTGGATAGGATTGTGTCCATGTGACCTCTCCTAACCCATATTGTAGACCTCTTTGTACCCCATGGTATGCAGAGGAATTGAGAAGGATGAAATGAATGAAGAGAAATCTAGAGTGCCACTGGCAGAAGATAAGGAACAACTCAATCAAACATAGGTGAGAGCTGCTGTTAAGGCTATTCATGGCAATTTGAAGTGGTGAAGCATAAGTACTTTTCCGTACTAATTGTACCTGCAGATAATCAGCCAACAGCCCTCTTTAAGGTGAACTGTCTCCTTCTGGGAAAGGAGGATACAGAGGTCCACCTGATGGGACATGCTGAAGAAGTTACTGATTTTCTGGAAGACAATATCATTCATCTTCATTCCCAGTTAGATGCCAGGATGGTTGCTGGTCCAGTGAAGGCATGTGGGGCAGGGTTTTGCCCAGTTATCTGGGAATGGTATGAACCTGCTGCTCCTGAGGGTGTAGACAGGATCCTAGGGAGTGTGTGTGCAAGCATCTGCCCCTCCTGGCTTGTAAAAACCTCTTGGGAGGTGACATGTAGGTGACTTCTGGCAGTGATTAATGCTTCTTTTTGTGAGGAGGTTGTGCCTCAGCATTTTAAGAAGACTGTGATCTGCCCTCTTCTCAAGAAATCATTGCTAGATTCCACCCTGTGGGACAATTTTTTATCTGTCTCCAATCCTCTCTTTTGGGAGAAAGTTGTTAAGAAGGTAGTTGCATGACAGCTCCAGATATTCCTGGATGAAATGGATTATCTAGATCCTTTCCAGTCAGGGTTCGGGTCTAGATATGGGCGGAAATGGGTTAGGTCATATCTTTTTGATGAAGTCTGGCATGGGTGGGTTGGGAATAGTGCATCCATTCTTGCTTTACTGGACCCTTTGTCAATCTTTGGTACCAATGACCATAGTATCCTTTTGGAGCAAATTTAGTGGTTGGGAATGGGGGGGGCCCTGTGTTGTCCTGATTCACTTCCTTTGTCTATGGCCACTCTCAATTGGTATTGATAGGAAGCAAGAGGCCCAACCCTTGTCCCCTGCTTTGTCCCTTAGGGCTCAGTACTCTCTCTGCTTCTGTTTAACATCTACATGAAGCTGCTAGGCAAGACCATTGTTACCATGGACTGAGATATCATCAATATGCTGATGACACCCAGCTATATGTCTTTGTCCATGGTGAGTTAAGTGATACTTCGAGGCTGTTAAGGGCTGGATGGGGAGCAAAGGCTGAAATTGAATCTTGACAAGACCAGGTGGCTCTGAGTTTGGGGTTCTTTAGTCCACAAAGAATTGTCATCTCTGGTCTTGGGTGGGATGGCACTGCCTGGACAGATTCAGTGTGTAATCTGGGACTTATGGTTTCTGCTCAAAATCAGGTTGTGTGCCAGTTATTCCCTTTCCTGGATCAACAATCCCCGCTCACAGTCACTGACACCCTAGCTATCTCCTGTCTTATCTATTGCAACATGCGCTACCTGGGGCTACCCTTGAAAAGCATCCAGAAGCTCCAGTTGGTACAAAATGCAGTGGATGCCATGGTTCTGTGCAGGCCCAGGTGTGCACATGAGTCATCTCTCATGTGGGACCTTCATTGGTTGCCGATTTGCTTCCCGGTGGAATTTAAGGTGCTGGTTGTCACCATTAAAGCCCAAGATATTTAAAGGACCATCTCTTCCCAGCGTCTTCTCTATGGTAGCTCTCTCACTTGGAACATCATCCCCACGGATATTAGACTGGACCCCCACTTTGATATTCTTTCACAAGGACTTGAAAACTTGGTTTTGCCAGACTTGGGCAACCCAGAAAGGGATGGAACCCATCAAGTATTTGATTGCTTGTTGTCACCAGGGGGGAGAGGGTAATAGGTTTCACTCTTTTAATATTGTTTTTTTATTTTTTGTAAGCTGCTTAGAGTCACTGAAAGTGAGTGAATAGCCATATAAATTATCTAAGTAAAACTAATAAATAAATACCATTTCCTAAGTAAAATAGATGTGGTATTATTTTGCAATAGATATCTTATTTTAATAAGTACAGTCACAAGGAATTTCTGTTCTATAAATTTGATGAGATTTTTAACATTTAAGAGTTGTGACTAGCTGAAAACACAAAACATCTGGAGGGCATTTGATAGGGGAAAGCTGCCTTGTAATTTCTCTGTGGAGCTTATTGGGTAAATGGACATTGACAGTGAACCCCATTTATATATATATATCAGCAAGGGTTTTGCCCAACCATTACTAAATGTTTGGGAGGAAGTCATCTTTCAGCTACTTTGCTTTCATTGGAACTGAAGAAGACAGAAATTCTATTCCCCTCTTAATAAAAAAATTAATTATTCATTTGGGAATCTTTAGTTTTATCATTTCAAAAGCATAAATAAGAATGCACAGTCAAAATTTATAAAACATTTTGATGCACACCTAAATTTACTTTTTTGATGTACACAATGGAGCTTAACAGAAATCAAACGGAATAAGGATCCCCGATAGATCCATTGAGATTATGCATACATTTCAAGCTTTGAAAGACATAATTTATTTTTATACAAAAGCCACATGTTAATTGTCAGTATTTAGGAGAAACAATGGTTTGTTTGTTTTTTAATTCCAAAGTAATTCTCACTCTTTTTTAACAAAAATGTGCCCTTTTTATATAATATTATTATCAATTTATAGCACTGGATAAAGACATTATGATTAATATTGCTATAGTTCATTATTCACAATTTATTCAAGGTTTTAAACTGTAACTTGATAAAATGCATCGGTATTTGTAGACTTTGGTTGCTTTTTAGTTAAAATGTGAGTAGCAAAAAAAGGAATAAATGAATATTATCAATCCTGTTCAAACAAATAATAAGAGCAGTTTACCAAATCCTGAATAGCAACTGGTGTAGAATCCTAGAGAAGAAAAATACATCTCAGGACCTTTCAAGCCTCCAATGCAATCTTTAACCTGGAAACAGAATCTCCAGCAGTAAACTACAGTAATTTTTCCATTGCAATTTGGTTAGAAGAGTTACCAAAGATGAAATGGCAATACCACTGCAGACAGAATTTTGGAAAATTGTATTTATGCTAGTGCAACAGATTGAAACTTACCAAGAAAAAGGGCAATGCTAAGCACGACCGTGCTGCTCACAAACACACCGAGAGACAGTTTGAGAAGTTTGCTGGCTCCTCTCTTGTTGGGTGGCATCGACCTCCCTGTTGTCTCTCCTTCCATCAGGATAGATTTTCACAACTCCCTGGAAAAAAACCTCGGTTTTTCCGTTCTTCTGCTGTTTGTTACTGTTGACTTATAAAGAAGTCCCATCCATGAATCCCTTCTTCAAATCTCTTTTATCACTGAGTATTTTAGCAGCTAACACTGCTATCAAAACTCATTTCCAAATGTTTAACTCTCTCCAAAAGTGGGAGTGGATGGGGGGGGGGAGAAAAGACATAAAATGCAGTATTAAATTCCTTCCTTGATCAGGGCTTGGAAAGGCACACAGTGACAATTTAATTTGTAGCTCTTGTTCTTTGCAAGCAGGCCAATTTTTGTCAGCAGTGCAGGACAGAAAAAAAATCACAGTATTGTCCCAATATATGGTTTCACCATTCAAGTTTATAACAGTTAAAAAAAAATGTTTTCCAATCAAAAACTAGATTTCTGATAAAATTTTGCAGACATTAGATTGATAAAAAAAGAATTGTTAAGCAATTAGATTATCTGCTGAATCTCATTCATTTTCACTCTAGATGCTGCATCATTTTCCTTTACAGAATAAATTTTCTCCAACTACAAGTCCTTTTAAAGCTCCAAGGAGTTCTGGGGATGACTTACACTGTTTTTATTTTAGGAGATTTGTTTATGACATCAAGTGCCAAAGATCAGAGTCATGCTTATGTGGAAGGCAACCTTGTTATTAAAACAACCTACAGATGGGATTTTTTTTAAGCAAAAAAAATGAACAAGTTATTTTTCAGTGCCTGTGGAGTCTCTAAAGGTTCTATGCAAACATTATGCAAGAATAAAGCTGCAGTAAAGTGCTTTTATGAAGACAGGAAAGACAAAATGTATTAAATAATAATGTTGTACCTGGTTGCAGGCTGATATGCTACAATTATAAAGTTTGCATTTTCAAAAGTTAAAGCTGGGAACAATTCATTTAGGACAGATTCAAAGAAACTCAATTAAAACTCAAAAATGAAAGATAGAAGACAAGAAAGTCACTTTCTTCTATTAATTGTCATGCTTAAAATATCTATATGGTTTGTTGAAACAAAAATCTTCATCAGGGTCCAGTCCAAGCTACATTTCTAAAAGCTGGCCTGCTTGGTTTCTGCCTGGAGGAGGGAGACTTGGGGCTGTCTTTGCCTAAGATTTTTCATTATTCCTTTGGGGAAATATATTATTCTGTCCTTTTTAATATCCCCCCAAAATATTTCCTTTTCTAGGAGGGTGGGTGGGTGCTGACTTCCAACAGGTTTTAATTGACTGCAGAGCAGAAATCAATACATGAGGCGAGGCTTTAATCCTTCTTCCCCCCTGCTAATCCCAGATATTCCTTACTCGTACACACCTAGATGCTATTTGCTATGAGAACAGACTTGTAATTGGTAGCAACAGGCTCAGTCCAGTTGGATAATTTCTAAAGAAATCAGGAAAGCCTTCCTCATCAGATGCTCTAGTATCATTCACCAGTTAAACTAAGAGCAAGTAGATTGGATTTGATTTGTCCGCTAAAGCAACTATATAGTGAGAATTACAATCTGACAGTATTTGGAGTTGTTTTCTATGTTGTATTGTTGTTGATTCCTTGTATTTTCAGTTTCTACTAGTTATTGTAGGGCAAAGTATGGTTGTTTTAACTGGCTTGAGTGCTTCAGAGGAAATATATGGATTTAAATTTAAAAAACCAAGTACACAAATCTTATCTATTCCAATGCTGAAGCTTGGCATTGAAAGGTGGTTGCAGAAATCAATATGAAGTCAATGAAAATCTGCTTATGCCAAAATCCAGTGTTACCATCCTTTGGTCCTAGAGCTTTTAGCAACAAATTGTTGGTAAGGGAAAAAATAGGGAAGTGGAGGTTCTTTTTAAAACATTTATTGCTGTCAAGCAAATTGCTTTGCTGTGTCTCATCTGCTGAAGTTGGATTTCATATCAGCTCTGCTCTATTTTGCCTTTCTGCTATTTCTTTTTTGTATTTACTGAAAATTTACTTTTTTACATTTATTGTAAATCTGCCAGTAGCTCTTGGTAAAATTGCTTTTTTTTCACATCTTCTGAAAATTCAAGTGCCGGAGCTAAAAAGAATAAAAGTGAAAGATGATCCTTCTCTGAGAGCAAGACACAGCCATTGTCTGCTGTTATTTGTTTGGACCAAAAAGCCATCTTTTTGCTGCCACTAGGCATTATGGTACCAATATATATTGTTTCCTAAGGTGTGTGTGTGTGTGTGTGTGTGTGTGTGTGTGTGTGTCCATCTGTCTGCCCATCCATTGGATGTAATAAATACACATATCACTCTCGTGGCTTTATTATTGCAACTCTCTACATAGGACCACTGGGAAGGTTCAACTGGTTTGCTTGCCTGATCAGTTCTTAGTGCACTTCAAGGTACTGGTTATGATGGCACAATGTCTAATGTGGCATAAAGGTAAAGGTAAAGTTTCCCCCGGCATGCGTGCTAGTCATTTCCAACTCTAGGGATCGGTGCTCATCTCCATTTCAAAGCCGAAGAGCCAGCGCTTGTCCGAGGACGTCTCCGTGGTCATGTGGCCGGCATGACTAGACGCCAAAGGCACACAGAATGCTGTTACCTTCCCACCGTAGTAGTCCCTATTTTTCTACTTGCATTTTTACGTGCTTTCGAACTGCTAGGTTGGCAGAAGCTGGGACGAGTAACAGGCGCTCACTCTGTTACGCGGCACTCGGGATTTGACCTGCCAAACTGCCATTCTTCTGATCGACAAGCTCAGCGTCCTAACCCACTGAGCCACCACGTCCCTAATGTGGCATAGTGGCCCAGTTATAAGTGGGACCATTTTTCTCTTGTGATACAGTATCTGTATGGTTAATACAAGTCAACAGATTTTGGGCACAATGTCTTTTCAATTAAAAAATGTCATATTTTTTGGAACCCAAGAAGCACACATTCTGTCACCTGCCCTCTGGAAACAGGTTCTCCATGAAATCCAGTTGGCTCCCATCCTCATAGCATACTGCAGGGCTTTGACCACCTGGTTGTTTTCCTAAGCTTTCAGTTAGGGTGGCTGAGTTTTGTTGTTGGCCAGACTCTCCATCCTGCTCATTACTTTCTTTTTGTGGGCTTTGTTTTTTGAAGTATGTTGGGTTTGTGTTATTATTATATTGTAATCCACCCAGAGTAGTTCAGAGCTGAGCGACACTTAAATTGAAGAAATTTTGCTCCAATCCTGGCTCTTAGAGTTATTCTTGTAGATGTTGATGCACCGATGAATAGTCCAATTTCATACTATTGTGTTTCCCCAAAAGTAAACCCACCCCTGAAAGTAAGCCCTAGCTGATTTTGGGGGGGCTAATATAAGCCTGTCCCCCAAAAGTAAGCCCTACTTAAGAGCCTGCATGGACAGCCTGCCTCTGTGACTAGGTGAAGCCGATGGGGGAGAGGAGATCTGACTCATGGTACCAGTATACTGGTTCCTTACCACTGCCAGGCTTGTTTTGCAGTCACATTGCAGTGGCATTGGGCGCAACGTGCAAGGCGACAAATGGCTGATTTCAGCACAATACAGCCATTTGCTGCTGGCCATGGCCATTTCCTGCCTCGCACATCACGCCCAATGCTGCTGCCATGAGGCCTGGCAGATCCTCCCCCTTCTGACCCACGTGCCGTTATATTGGTTCCTTACTATCACCCAGCTTTTCTGCAGCCTCATGTCAGCAGCATTGGGCAGGTGGCAAAAGTCTGGTTTCAGTGCAATGCGGCCATTTGACGCCTCATGCATTGTGCCCAATGCCGCTGCCAGGCCTTCCATACGTTAACTCTAACCCCCACAGCCCCCCAACCCTAATGGGAGATGGGAAGCCCTGAGGAGAAAAATGGAAAAGCTTGGGTGGGAAAAAAAATGAAAAAAAAAAGTTCATTCAGACTTTCTAACTTCTTGAGATCTCGCGAGAAGTTAGAAAGTCTGATTGAACTTTTTTTTTTTACCGGTAGTCCCACAAACATGCTACAAGGGTTAAAAGCTAATGGAGAAACACAATACAGCTGAAAGGCAGGTTAGTAAAAAAAACGCTTGGGGAAGGTGAAGGTATCTGGGGGAGGGGCGTGGCAACCTTACCCTGCACAGCTTCAGCAGGTATCTGGCAGGCAGAGGGAAGCAACTCCCACCCCACAGCAACCTTACCCTGTTTGGCTTGAGCAGGTGTCTGGCAGGCAGAGGGAAACAACTCCACCCCCCCCCACACTACCTGCCTCACCACCTCACCTCATGGCAGCAGTGGCAGCAGCCAGCCAGGCAGAAGACGATCCAGTGGGAGCAGCCGGTAGAGGCAAAAGCACCCAGACAGCATGAGAGATGCAGCGCCTGCCCTTAGCCTGGCGCCTGCAGCACTGACTAGGTGTGCAGGCTGGCGCTCAGCAGCCCAAAGGCGGAGGCGTGGGCAGTGTGGTTTTACTGCTGGCTGCTGGCGAAGGACCCTGGCAGGCAGGCAGCAGAGCGGCACTCTGGATCTGGGCTGATGCACCCCACACCAGACTTGGCAACCTTTCCACCCCCATCCACCATGGCCATACCAGTACCATATCTGTTTTGCCACTACGCTCTTGCTGCCACATTACTTCTCTACCCATGCACAGGCCCTTCCCCACCCTCGCATGCTCGTCGCCTGCTGGTACCAGTACCAGCAAAAAAGTACGCCCTCCCTGAAAATAAAACCTAGTGCTTACTTCAGAGCCCAAAAGAAAGTAAGACAGGGTCTTACTTTTGGGAAACACAGTAGCTGCCCATTAATCAGGGTCATCCGAAGCAATCCTGTCATGTGAAGTAGGAGCAAAAGTCTATTTCCATCATTACTCCTTTCTGGATATTCCATCTTCTGAACCCTTTTCCTCCCTGTTAGCAGCAGTGAATCCATTCTCTCTAGTGTGGGCAAGCTCACTGTCAACAACAAAATTATCTCTCTGCTGACAGAACACATCCATAGGACATCCCACTGAGAACTGCTCAGAGTATCACACAAAGAATCCTGACCAGGGCAGCAAGCTTCTCTTGAAGATCTCATGCTTTAGATAGCATGTTGGGAGATGATGGGAAGCCAAGAAATAAGGGTTAATATTAATTAATTCATTCTTCATTCCAGGCACTGTCCAAAGTGGATAGTTTTTGTTCCTAATTGTAAGGCAGTTCTGCTGTAAGTCCTAAACACAAATACTTCTAAGTCCTAAGCAAAAAAGGCCTCAAAAATACTAAATACTGTCTGAAGATTTGTTTAGGCAGTCTACTTAATGACTGAGACTTATTCCCTCAATGACAGAGACTCAGAGATGCTATATTCACAATAATATTTCCAGTATTATCACAGAGAAGCCTAATAGTCTATCAGTTTCTCTGTTCTGGTCCATTATGTCCATAGCTCACTTACCAGATGAAAGACTAGTTTTTAATATAAAATGAATGTGCTGAACTTGCTGTTGGGATTAGCAATTCTTTATAGCTTCTTAAGTGTTCTTAGATTATGCAAGAAAGTTTCTTAAAGTCAAGAAAGGATTTAACACTTTCTGTTAAGAACAATACAGATATTCATATATTGTCAGTTTTGGCAGCACAATTTTTCTCAAACCAGCTTGTGTAATTCAGAAATGAAACATAATATACCACTGGGAATATATGTATAAATGGAATATTCAAAGTCCTTGTATCAATTTTTTTAGTAACAGTGCAAAATATTAAAAACCAACCCATTTGCTTCTCATGTAACAAAGACTGTCTAATATTATATCAATTAGCTATCCATATGTAAGTTCTGTATTGTGGTTGAATATGTTGGATAAGATATTTATTTCAGTCTATAGTCTACTTATTCAAATCCAAGCTGGTCTAGGATAAATGGCTTATGAAATTAAACAGTAAAGCAATTAGTTCCCAGAGTGGTTGCTCTTTAAATAAAAAACAAAAATGTATTGCTAATAAATTACAGAATGCATTTTATTGCATAAAATATAAAATAGCATGTTTATTTCTGCTTGCTGAAAAACTCTTTTGTTTGACACACAGCTTGATAGAATGTCAACTAGCAGGACATAATAATCTGATGATCTGTTAATGGCAAAATCTGAATTCGCTGAAGTGCTTTAGTCAACTGAATGACCACCAGGAAAATCTTGAATTGTGATCTGATGTAAAATGCCCTTATCATTAAAGACAAACAGACCCCATAGAATTCCTTGTCTTTCAGATCATCGTACTCTTTAGCATTTAAAGGTTTGCGTTACATATCAACATACACTATTGCATAAATACACACAAGTTCTCCTTACTCTTAATTCTGTAATATAAATCCAGTATAAAATAGCTGCATTATGATGTCTGAACTACAGGCTCAATAGTTAGAGAAAGCTGTACCACTGGCTAATTCACTGTTCACTCCAGAAGCTTGATTCTGAATGGCTCAAAGTTGACTCAGCCTTTCAACATTTTGAGGTCAGTAAAATGAGGGCCCAGATTGTTGGGGGCCAAGATGCTGACTCTGTAAATAAGGCATGTCAAAAAGGATGTATCATACTAAAACCGCACCCACCCCATTGCCAGTAATGGAGAAAAAGTCGTGATACATCACGCGGCGTTATGTGACGTCGCAAGTTTGACATGCTGTAGTATAAATCATTTAGAGAGGGCTGTAAAGCACTGTGAAGCAGTATATAAGTCTAAGTGCTATTGCTAAGAGCTATTGCTATTGAACTATTTCCTTCTTTAAGAATTTATTCTCATAGCATCAATAAATCACAAATGTTAATTTCAATTTAAAGTGAAAAATCATTAAAAGGGAAATTAATATCACTTCTGAGCACTCCAAATCACAGTGCCTAACTCAAGTCCAATTTACCATGATGATATTTACTTTTTTATATAACAAAAAGGACACTGTGGTCTTTTGCTAAGTGGAGCTTGGCATTTTTTTCTTTCCACAACACATTTCAAAGGAGAAAACAGATATTGATCTTTGAGCCAATCTGCAAAATACAAAATATCAAGTTGAAATAGAAGAACAGCTATCTATAGTAGGATCTGACTAGAGAATTTTCTGCAACCTTTGCCACTGACCGAACAGTGGTGATTGCTATATGAAGGCTCTTGTCCGACCTGAAAATATACACTCATAGGAAACTTTTAGTATGCACTGTGTTGTTTCCAATGCATGTGCTATATTTTTTGAGGTATAGTTCCATATTCATTTTAAATATATATATATTTAAATAAATTTGTGAATGTTTCCAGTGGTGCCTGCCTATTGAAAAAAGTTTCCAATGACTGACATACCAGTAGTTGCGATTAAGCAGGATAATTTTTTTCTCCACCAGGGACTTTTCAGAAAGAAAGCTAACATTACCAGAAATCAGGATGTTTTTTAAAGCTTTGGTTTTTTGTATGACATGTCTCTACGGCAAAGACTTGAGTGTCTAAAGATGGAAGTAATTAACTCTTACATGACCAAGAGCCATGTCCCACTAATGGGGATGTTTATTATGTTTATACCTAATGTTTTATGACTGAATCTGGAGCCTGCAAGCAAAGCAGCTTTTCACAGCACGTATTTATGACAGAATGGCAAGCTTGGTAGAGCACAAGACTATTGAAATAAAAGCAAACTATATCCACAAAAAAGTATTTGATCATGGTCTCTAATGGTATCTTTTGTAGACAATATATACATGATAAATCATACTGTAGCCTGCTAGATTTGTAATTGATTAAACAATCATATCTGAAATTATATGCAGATGTCTCTAAATCATTAGGAAACTATTGGGAATTATGGAAGTCACTTTGGACAATATTTTAAATCTGTTGCTATTCAATAGTTTTCATAAATAAACTTTATACATTATAAACAAAATAATGAAATTGAAGGGATGTTTATCAAAATTTACCATGCTACAGAATTAGCTAACATCCAAGTAGACAAAAGCCACAATTCCATGACCTTTGCAATGTCACCAAAATTAAAAGCAGCATACAACCCAAATCACAACAGTGAAAGACAGAAAAATAAGACCATCAACAGTTACATATGTTACTGAAAAGCTCAAAAAAGTGACTTCTTTTTTATAATTCCCCAAAAGCTGCAATCAGGCTGATCTCACTGGACAACCCAAGCTTTTGCTTCCTGAACCCTTTTCAGTGTACCTTACAGATTTTTGGTTGCTAATCACTAAAATAACTTGTAATTTAACCTATCACATATCGTTTTATAATAATCTTATTTTTATACAATGGCAATGTACACTCTTTGATTTGTTTTGTGAGCCAGGCAGTCTAAAAATCAATTAAATAAATAAAAACAGTGAGTCCCTCCCAAATAATATAACAGGCGGAGCCAATTCTGGTCAGAAAAGGTGATCCTTGTGGTACCTTGATGCCAAATCATGAAGAGCTTTACAAGTTAGCACAGCATTTTAAATTGTGTTCAGAATGGAATCAGCAATTAGTGCAGATCTATTTTTTAAAGCATGTTGCATCTGGAAAAATAAATCTCCTCAACACGCAAATCTAACTCTAGGTTATAGCACAAAACTGTTTAGAGATCCTAGGTAATAAGAGTTTAGAATTGTGTATAATGCTATATAGAAATGGACAAAACATTCCCATTCTTCTAAAATATTTTCCTTCTGTACTATAAGACTTGATATTGGAACTGGCTGTTAGTTTCCAAATTTCATTGCTTTGTTGCTCAATATTTTGAATCATGCTGAAAAAAGGAAATGGTGCCTTTTCCACCTTCTTCTTAAGCTATTTATTTAACAGATGGCAGCTCTTAAGTTATTTTATTTATTTTTTTATTTATATTATAAATAAATCCTGAGATAAATCATGAATCCAATCTATGTACTCTAACTTCTGCTTTTCCAAGAGATGCCGTTCTACGAATTATGATCACATGAACCTTCTGGATCTCTTTATTGTTATGTATTGGGATCCACTTCAATATATGAAACTATTTTATTTTGCTAATAGTCATGTTTCATCACCAAACTCTGCTATATATATTCTCATTCCAGTGCAAATGCTGAAAAGGAGTATATTGTATTTCTCAGAACACATAAATGTGGTGTATACCATTAATAATAGTATTACCACACTATTTAAATGTGTAGAAATTATATTCCTTTCCTAAGGTTTTTTTTCTGCAATATGTATAAATAAATATGACAAATTTGAAAAAAATGCCAATGTAAAAATTGGTTGCTATACAAATAGAACACTGCAGTAAATCATGTCATAGTTTACAAACCACAATGGATGATTAATTAATCTAAACTCAAATTATATGATGGTTTAGCACCATACATGAACTCAGCCATTATACAGTACCTGTACTCATAGTCCTTAAAAAATTTCAAGGATACATTACTGGAAATGTTAAATTTTTCAGTGTGTTTTAGTAACTAATCTTTAAATCTGTCTATGTAGATTCTCAGTCATCCAGGTCATGGTTGTCCTTATTTTTCCTTGAAGACATTTTGTTTCTGATCCAAGACACTTCTTCAGTTCTGACTGAAAAAGTGAGAACAGAAGAAGCTTCTTGAATGAGAAGCAGAATGTCCTCAAGGAAAAACAAAGTCCATTTGCCTTTTGAAAAAAGCAGCTTTGGGATAATCTGTAAATCCTACATTGCATCTGTATGCTTGATTTTCCTCTTGCGTGCATATATGCACCTTTAAGTTTGAAATATTAGTCTTTATATTTTTTATTATAATTTTATTATAATATTTATTATAAAGTATTTTCCTATTTTCTTTTGCCTAGCACAGTGGTGGCGAACCTTTTTGAGATCAAGTGCCCAAACTGCAACCCAAACCCCACTTATTTATTGTCGGGTGCCAGATGGGCGTGGCCCACTGGGTGGGCATGGCCAGCTCAACATCACTTGCGTCAGGGGCACTTGTTCAGAGCTGGACAGGACTGGGGAGGATCTGAGGGTCTCCGGTGAAGGGGGGATGGGACCGGGGCGAGCACCGGGTCATGGTCCACTGGAGGAGCCTCACTGATATTAAAGGGGGTGGGGGTAGACATGATATTAAAGGGGGTGGGAGAAGAGATATTAAAGGAGGTGGGGAAGACATATTAAAGGGGGTGGAGGAAGACATGATATTAAA
>JAKJMR010000090.1:1518737-1533335 GCA_024449315.1 Daboia siamensis | reverse complement strand
CCAAAGGGCCACCAGTGGTACGCGTACCATGAGTTGAAATGCCCTGTTCTAGAGCATGTGAACAATGTAATTCCTATTAAAGACTGGAAACAGACGATGCCAGATATATACATAATGATATTCTGCATAATGGTTACCAACTTACATTCTTTGAGGTCATAATAAATATTGCTGGACAATCAAAAATGGAAAAACGTATTCTTAATTTAATCAAAATACATTCTGAAAACTTTACATACTTAAACACAAAGATTCAATAAAATTGACAAATACTAGAATAATTTAGAAAGTGAAATGTTTATTTTAACTATTGCACTCTAGAGGCCAAAGTGAATTTAACAATTCTAGGCAGTGCAGTAATTGTGGCATATCTATTTGAACTAGTGTAGTGTAATTGATCAAACGCCAGTGGTTTCTTTAAGGAAAGTCATGTTAGTTTTCAAACTTTATTCCCCTTAACAAAATTAAATTCAACTACAATGATGGAAGCAGCATTACTAAGAATGGAGAAGTCAGGGCAGCCATGTTTGATTCTGGTGTGGCTATATGAAGAGGCCATCTCAATGATACACCAGTTAAATGCATAAGTAAAATTTTGAAAAGCATTCATCTGTCAAAGGTAACTTCTCTAAATCTTATCGTCACAAAAGGGAAAACAACTGCAATGCAACTACAGAGATAGTTTATTTAAATCAAGGTTTTAACATTTCAATTTATCCTCAATCTATTCAACCAATAGAAAACATTGTTTGGTAAACAGCTATGTATTATGGGAGGCCTCCAGACTAGATAAGACTTACACAAAACATTCTTTGAAGTAACAATATATTATTTCTCCCAACATTACCATTACATTCTATTCCAATATAACAAGAATAAAAATTAGGGCAAGAAGGGAATACTTTAAAATGAGAACCCATGCTGATTTCAGTTTTGAAATAAAATCCTGAAACATTATCTTATGTGCAAGTGAAACTGCTGAAAACATTCCACAACCTAGGTATAAATAAATCAAAATTGTTTCCTCTTTTTTTAGGAAAGTGAAAGAAACTAGTTCCATGTATTTTATAAAGGTAGCTCTAGGTTCATTATAAGTCTTGTATGACTTCTGCCTAGAGTAGCCTCCTGGCAAGATAAGTGGCAAATACATTTAACAAAAAAATTTCAAATTAAGATATAAGGGTATTTCAAAAAATATTGTAATTAAATATAAATATATGCATCATACAATTCAATGCAAGCCTAGATATTTAAAATGTTCTGCTTGCTCTCTATAGATCTCTCAGCTGCAATATTTTATCACTAATTTTAAAAAAAGAAATGAATGCCACCTAATCTTCAGAAAAATAATTTTGTATAAACTTATGTTTTAAAACCACTACCGTGTTTTCCTGAAAGTAAGAGCCTGTCTTATATTATTTCTGCCTCCAAAACAGGCATTAGATCTTAATTTTGAGGGTGTCTTATATTTTTCATGACACCTGCCTCGCCTCAGCGGCACCAACAGCCCCATCCAGCAGCCCATGTGGCTGCCGGCCCACTTCTGCTGCAGCCACTCACGGCAGACTGTGTGACACATTGCACCGGTGCCACAAGGCGAGGCAGGTTGGGGAGGGGTGCAGCTGCCCCATGCGCCTTGCACCCGCTTTCCCCCCACCAAGCCATTCCTTGATCAGCGACTTTCACTCGCCTCCTGAGCGAAATCTTTTTTTTTTTTCACGAGAAGTTGGAAGGTCTGACTGAATTTTAGTCCCACAAACTCCATTTCCCTGCAGCAGAAGAGAGCTGGAAAGCAGGTTAGTAAAGAAATGCTTTCAGGAAGAGGGAAGAGCTGCGCTGAGAGAAGCGGCAGGAAAAGGGGCTGCAGTTTCTAGAAGGGAGACGCAGGACAATGCAGGCAGCAAACAAGTGCTGTTCTTTGCTCTGCATCCCTGCGCAGAGCTACTGCCTTCTCTGCGAGACAGGAAACAAAGGGCTGGCAGAGGCACCTGGCTGGGAGAGTTGGCGAAAGACAAAGAGGCAGAAGCTGCGCCCGGGCATGTGATCTGCGGGGCAAAGTTAAAGAAAACCCCTCCAGCGGCAGCGGAGCCATCTGCCACCACTCCCCCCTGGCTCTGAAATGGCGGAGGGGGACCAGGCCTACCTCTGCCCATCCCATCTGCCATAGCATTCCTTCCAGCTCGGGAGGGGAGTGAAAGGTCGCCGATCAAAGAATGGCCTGGCAGGGGCGACCCTGAAATAACGGTAAGCGGGTGCGGGGCACGTGGGGCAGCTCCACCCCCTCCCCCACTTGCCTCACCTTGTTGTGGTGGCAGCAATGGAATGTGCCGTGTGGCCTCCTGCCCCATTGCAGCAGCAAGGTGGGACGAAGTGGGCAGGGTCCTAACTAGGGCTTATGTTTGGGGTAAGGCTTATATTAGCCCCCCCCAAAAAAATTAGGGTAGGTCTTCGTTTGAGGAGGGGCTTATTTTTGGGGAAACACAGTATTAAATGTTGACTCATGCTTTCCATTCATATTTGCCTACAAATTTCTAGGTAAATTTACATAAAAGATAGCTTTTCATTCATCAAAACAATTAATTGAAAGTTTGCTCTTTGTCATAGTTTATTAAGTGGCTTTATACAACACATAATTCAGAAATTGTAATATAGCTTTCTTTATATTGTCTAGTTTGTTGGTATATGAGAAATTCAAGATGATAAATTCCAGTGTTAATAAAATTCAATGCCTATCAGGATTATCATGAATTATAATAGACTATCTTCTCTTAACTACCTCAGGAAATTATGTCTGAATTTCTCCATGTAGTGTGTTGGCCTTTCACAGAAATGGAGGGAAGAGTGTGTTCACACTGTATTTTGGAAGGCACTCTATAAACAGTTTTCTTTAATTAACAAGAAAATAATTTTATTGAATTCTTTTTAAGACTGAAAAAAAAGAATGGTACATTTGAATTCACTCTTGCTCTCTTATTGCATCAACATTACAATAAGAAATTATTTCTCAACTATTTTAAGGATCTGCTAATAGCAAACACAATGAGCAAACAAAAAAACAGAACACACAAAGAGTTTACAAAAATATAATTTCACACCATGTGCAGAAGCATACGGGGAGACATTGATCCAATAATCTAATAAGTTTCCACATGCATATTCAAATAGCATATGTGCTAATCAATGGCTTAAGGTCAGTAAAATTTATCCCATCCATATGGCTGGGCTCAACTGGCACAAAATATAAATATAGGATTCATAAATGTCTCAGTTCGACATGGTACACCAGAAATGTCTTAGGTCCAGATCACACTGAATGAAATGAGACATGCCTTGTGCTATACAAACTAATCTCCCATTTACCATAGATAAAACTGGTAAAGGGTGTGTTTCCAGCATATTGTCTATTTTTATTGTACATTTCTCACTCTAGGAATATTAATATTAAAGCTAAAAGGGCATGTAATCACTAAGAACTCTTACATATATTTCAACTTTTCATATTTAATTTGGAAAAATAGTCCACTCCATAGCTTTAACAGTTGTTTGATCTACTATTCTACTCTACTTACAATAAATACACAGACTGATTTTGATTGACATTTCACTACATACTAGTTAATTCAGTAACGCTATATTCATTTATTTATTCAATCAATCACATTGATAAGGTCACCCATCTCACAACAAGTGACTCTGGGTGGCATACAATAATAGTTACTAATAATGGTACATCACTATACCATTACTAAGTAGCTTGTAAATCTCTTTGTAGATGGGAAGATAACAATTTATATCTTTCTATATTGAAAAAACAGGAGAATGAAAAAAGAAACTAAATAGTTCATAGCTAGCGTCAAGTATTTTCATGGTAATTCTTATGCAGCAAAATCATAAATTTTAACACTACCATGATGGTAAATTATGATGGTGCTTTTGTGTCACTTTTTCATGCTGAACTTTTTTACATATTGTAAAACATCCCAGTGAGTTAGAAGGTATTATTAAAAAAATAACATCTCTTAATTTCTTTCAGGGAAGCACAGTAATCATTTGACAACAATGCACAAGTCACACCATGACTATTAAACTGATGAATGTTGAAGAAAAAACATCTACAGAATCACACTAAATGCTATATTGACTTTTAAAACTGGTGTTCAAAGTTCTAAAATAAACATAATAAAATGATCACATTCTAAAGGTTCAGTGCATTCAGCAGCTATAATTTTGTTGCTTATTCAGCTAGTTGACTTTCAAAAATAACACACTAGTTCATCAAAATATACATTTTGCATTTGCTTTTAAATTAAAATAATAAAAAACAATTAAAGAATTATCAATTGATAGTGTGACTAATTTTCAAAATCATCTACAGCATATAATTTAAAGTCAAGATGCCAAGACAAAGCATGTGGCAAGCCTACAGATTTCATGCAGCATGTGTAGCGCAGGCTTTCAGCTTCAAATATCAGTCTTCTTCCAAACAGTATAAAATACCCATCTAAAAAATAGTCAAGGAATCCAATATTTTGTGTTTTCTCATAAGCTTGTTTCCCCACACATATAAGAAAATATCTTGTCAAAATAAATCTTCATTACTTTCAAAATAAAACAAGAAATTCATTTTAGCATTCTTCATCCTTTATATCTCAGATATAATTTTTTTAGCAAATGATTATACTATTAAGCAGAAATTCTTTGATGATTCATTAAGACACTAAAATTATGATTGCTGAAGCCTCAGGAAAACTCGGCTTACATTAAAAACAGAATGTTAAGTGTGTACAAATATTTGTTTACTTGCAGGATTATGAGTTCTTGCCCAAGAATTTCTTATATTAAGACAGTACACTGTTTTAAGCCATAATATACTTTTAGGCTTAATGTGTCAGCTATGACTTAGCACCAACTGAAATAGGAATGTTAGAAACATGGTTTCTTACTGAAGGATACAGCTCCATGTATGAGGGAACACATACAACTTCTTTTGAGAATTCCACAGGACAATATAATCTGCCAAGCTGTTCTTCATAGAGAGACAAGGCTTCTGTGAGGTTGATACAATTTCCCTGCAAGGGAGCAGGAGAAAAAAAAAATGTGTCAAACAATCTGGTGGAAGGGCAGAGGAGGCAATTATATAAAAAGAAACATTTCATGAATTGGTTCTTTATAATTAAACAACTTTATAATGTGACTATGCATAAGTACAAATACGTATTATAATGACTATTGGAACAAAGGTGAAGCATAAAAGGGGGAAAAAGATATTTTTACAAAAATGGTGACTAGACAATGTATCAAATGCAACAAAGGCTATTAAATAAATATTGGCAAAGAATATTCTTATACGTATACAACAATTAGAATAATGGAATGTGAATGTTACAAGTGCAGATAACTAGGGATATATGTTCTTATTTTACTGCTACTAAAAAGCTTTTTCATTAAAAAATACATATTTTTGTTAATATTTAAAAAGTGGAAGCTATCAAAAATATTACAGAATAATAGCAAAATATTATTTAAACAAGATCAAAATATTACATAAAGCTTGGATAGTAATCTAAAATTATCCACAATTCAGCAGTGGTTATTTGGTTCTCCTGTTTTTTACACAGCATATAATTTTGCCCACATCAAATTGAGTAGAATAATACATAAACAACCTCAGTACATTATACATAAATTCCCTAGTGCCTTTTTTCTATTTGTGATTTTTAAATTATACACACAGGTTGTTTAATGGCATGACCAAATCTACATAATATGAGTAATCTAATGTCTTATTTTATAGACCATCCTCATTACCCAATTCTAATCACCATCTTCAAAAATAAATAAATCAGAAGAGACCGCATGGCAAAAAAAATGGATGTATGAAAAATGAAATTATTTAAGATACTCAATAGGCAACATTGCATTTAGCAAAGTTCATACATTTCTTTTCCCTAACAGTATTTATATCAAGAACAGGTAATATTCCACTACATTTGATCTGTATAAATTCATGCATTAGGATGATTTGTTTTTAATCAATTTATCCATCTAAACTTTTGTAAAATTATATATACTGTGCTTTTGAGGGAAAATAGTTGTGAGATGGAAGAAGGATTCAACCCTGAAAAGTTTCTTATAGTTCCCAGCTGAACTAGCATGTATACAAGCTCTATCCACAAAGTCTGCATAAAGCATGCTGTGTGCAATGCCTGAAAGAGATTTAAATGCTTCAGTTAGCATACTTATAAATTTCTCTACCTTACATTGGTGAATGCTTTCTAAACAAATATATCATGTCATTTCAAATCTTTCTACTAATGAAACAGAAATCTCTAATACAACCAAGTATATGGATATGATAGAGTGCTTTGCTAATTCATGTCTATATTACAATGTAAAACTTTGGTGATATAAGTCAACAAGAATATAGGACTTTAAAATGGGCAACATGGCTCACGTATGGACAACTAACACCTGGAACTGATTGCAGCTGCAATTTAAAAGGAAAATTACTGCATTTCAGTAACATAATTGAGACTGGAGGATTTTTTTAAGGAAAGCCTTTTGAAGCATTTCTCTACCTCTAAATCATCCTAGATTTTTTTAAGGCTCCTCAAGTATTAGCCACACCCTCTCCTGTGACAATACTACATTTCCAGCTGTTGGAAATGTAGACCAGGAGGTTGAATTGCAGCCCACAACTCTTTAAACATTGACACCCTTGCTTTAGAATTTAATGCACAAAGGTGCTAGGATGGAAAATACCTCTGTAAGAGTCATGTACCCTGGCTCCATTCTTTATCTTGCCATGCTAGATAGAGATGATGAGGCTTTTATTCTTAATAACCGCAGAAAATGCCAAGTTAGGAAGTCTGAATTTCAACTATCTAATTGGAATGACATTAAGTTCTTGAGTACACCTCATGAGGCATATCATGAATAGTAACTTCCAGAACATTTAATTTTCTACTTGAATTCCTACACATACAAAGGAATAGGTTCTCATCTCATACTTTGGAATGTGAATCTCAGCAGCCATTATGGAACTATAACACTCGATGAGCAAAACAGTTAAATTATCTCATCACAAAGCTAGGTACTTTCCAATGATTTTTTTTCTAGGGAAAAAAAATGTCCAAAATTCTTATTTTTACTAGCAATTATTATGAAAGCAGGCCTGTTTTATTTATTTATTTATCCTGCTTTAATGTACAAAATAACATAAAAACAACTTATAAAAAGTTATAAAATTGAAGCAAGCCAGTTTAGTTTACATTCTGGCACTACAAACCAGGAGACTAAGTTCTAGGCCTCCTTCAGGCACAAAAACTGGCTGAGTAACTTTAGGACAGACATTCCTCTCAGTCCAACCCACCTCACGGGGGGGGGGGTATTGTTGTGGGAAAACAGGAAGCAGGAGTTCTGGGTGTGATCATCCCCTTGATTTTACCAAATATAACAAGATGGAATAATAATATAACTATGTGGTATAAAACATTAAACTATACTTTTATAATTATAGTCCTATGCATTTTCAGATTTTTTTTAATTTAGACATTTTTGTAACACTGAAAATTAAAAACTTTGAGAACCACAGAGTATATTTAAACCTTAATAATGGTGATACAAATAACAGCCTGACAAAATTGTGTATTTTTATTACATTAAGCATATTCATGATCTAATATTCAAGATTTTAAAGACTATCATTCTGTGAAAAAAGCTAATACTGCCACACAGAGTCTTATCAGATTACATTACAACTTAAGTTAAATGTACCATATAGTTCCAATCTCTAAATTTGTTACCTGACATTTTTATAATAAAATGGAGTAATAAAACTCCATCTAGTGGTCATATTCAATAATGGAATAAAATGGTACTCAGGCACCAGTAAATAGCTACCCAATTTTATACACTAAGCCAGAGTTGTAGCATGTGGTTATAAATAAGCACAATAAAGAAAAACAACAAAATACAACAAAGTATAAGCCAGAGCATATCAGGACAATGTAATGCTTAATTTTAAATTTTTAGTTAATCTCAGAACAACCATAATTTAATTGGTATATAATTAATTTTAAAAATGAGTCAATTACATTTTTAGCAACTATGAATTTTTATGTCTCCTAGTGCTGTGTTACTTATCCTGGTGTTTTTTAAACTAAGACTTTGTTTTCAATGATTAATAAACATGGAGAACTTTTTGTTTTATTGCAGACTAATGGAAATAGTAGTTCTGCACACCATAGTTTTAAAAAAATCTAATAAATGCCATCAGTGTGATGCATAGTTAAGGCAGTGGACTAGGCAATGGAAGACCAGATTCTCAATAAGTGACATTACGTCAGTCACTTGCTTAGCCCAACACACCACAGCGGGTTATTATTATTATTATTTTGGAGGGGGGAGGAGGAAATCCTAAGCTGCTGAAATAAAGGCAGAATATAAATCAAATAGATTACATATATAATAACACTTTTCTTCTTAACTGGGGTTCTTGACACTTATGAGTAACTTAAAATTACAGTAGAAGTAATCACAGTCAATTTGTCTCCATATTTCAGAGGCATAAGAGAGTGTAACCTGAAACATAATTAACCTAAAGCTCTGGAAAGACTGGGTGAAGATTGATTAGGCTAATGGATATGTCAAGCTGGGACTTGGATGGCAGCAATAAGAGAAGGAGGGTAGATGACGTAAAGACTTGGAAAAAATCAATGATTTTGGAATTTGGTTCTGCCAAAATGTAACTGGTTCAAAACAGTTTAGCAAAATTTCCAAAATGCCATGATTTTCTTCAAAGTTAGAGGCAGTTGGGTATAGTGGTTTAAGGCATAAGGCTAGAAATTGGAAGATCTGAGTTCTAGTTCTGCCTTAGGAATGAAGCCAACTGGGTGATATTGGACCAGTCACTCTCTCAGCCCCTGGGAAGAAAGTAACAGAAAACCATTTCTGAAATCTTGCCAAGAAAACTAGGGACCTCTCTAGGCAGTCAGCAGGAGTCAACACTGGCACAAACAAACAAATCATGGCAGAACATTTGTCTCATACATATTCCAACATTTAAAGTAGGATACCTCTGTCTAACTTTACTTTAACCAAAGAGAAAACTTATGATCCCTGTGGAAGAAATGCAATTAAGTAAGACTGCCAAATTTTCCATTAAAAGTGTGGCTCCCAGGATTTTTCCATTTCAAGAGAATCTTAGCTTCTGATGGAACTCACCTTAAAAAAACCCCACCTATTCCTGATTCACTCATATCTGAAGGAGAACATACGAACTTAATACTAGGTTTTGGTATTACCCTTCGCTCCAAACACACCCTAACATACCTATCTACAAAGCCATCTAAACAAGGTTGTTTTCAAAATTCCTACAGTTACATTATCTACAACAATTCCACCTGCCATACCTGGGTGAAATATTTTCCATCAGGTTTCAAGACTCTCATTGAAAGGTCCAGAATCATTCGTAGAAACTCCCATGTGGAATCTAAATTTAAACGTACTAATTGTTTAATTAGAAATTAAATAATTCATAAATGTTAAGTGATGAGAACAACTACAATTTGCAACATCAGTGGATTCATGTTTGATTTATAGGATGCTCTGTAAATAAAAAGGCAAAGCATGGAACTTCCTTTAAACCTTTTTTATAAATATAGGACAATTATTTAGAAAACCATTTCCAGCACTACAGAACAATCTATCAATGATCTGTAGTTGTGAGGGCCAATGCTTTTTTCTCCATTTTCCTCCACATTCCTAATATCCACACCCTATAAAACTATACTTCACGTACACACTTACCTGTTCTCTCTCTCTCTATTCTTCAGATATATACTAAGTTACTAAACTACAAAAGAGATTTTCAGAAGAAATGATTGACAATAAAACCTGCAAGGGAATGCAATAGCATCCCACCAAATATTTTGATGGCTCCAATCCTACTAGCCTTTTGTAAGGCATTAAGTGGCTGTTCCCCAGATGTTTGGACCAGATGGTTTGTTTGTTGGTTAATGCTGCCTGTTTTGAACTGGCCTTTATTTTTAATTTTAGGCACTATACTTGGTTTGTTGATTTAATCTTTGCATATGCCCTCTGTTGTGAGATGTCTGATCCTTCAGATTTTCCACCAGAACCTATGGAGGCTGAAGTAAGTCTATAGAAAATAGATCTGCATGAATAGACAATTCTCTTCCCTATTTTGAGCTCACCACCTATTCAGACAAATGCCCCAAAGGTATTATGTTTTATAGGAAAATAAAGCAGAAATATAATGAAAGCTTTAAAAAATGACCTTCTTCTGGAGATGTAGAGATTGGAACAGCTGTCAAGTCATTAATTACATAATCAAACATTCTTTCTTCTTTGGCATATCTCTTCAGGACTGGGATACAATCTTCTATTAATACCTTAAAAAATAGTAACATTTTGTCTACTTAACATAATGTCCATAAGGTGACTTTAGCACTTTCTGTAGTAGTCATGATGAATGAAGTAGCCCAAATCAATTCAACTGTACTGTCACCCAAGAAATAATGAACTAGTATCTATATAAGGCCTCCTACAGAACTACATTGTTCAGAGACTGCCATTTGTCCTCTATAACCAAGACAGCTCAAGTTAGAAATTGAACGTGGTATTTTTTGCATGCAAAACATGTGCACTAATATTATCTAGGGATCTTTTGCTGGAGTTTGAATGGAGAAATCATGATGCCAACACCATTTTTTTCTACTTAACTCACAGAAAAAGTGAGCCAAAATACAGGACTTTGGAACAGAGGGGCAGCTACACTCAGCTACATTCAGCTACTCAAAAGGGGAATGAGCATAATCCTTTCTTTAAACAGCATTCTACTCTATTATTAGCATGACTTGTCTTCTTTGTTGTGAGAACTGCTCAACATCTGCTTTTTTTTTGTATCTGAACAATCTTGGATCACTGTAATAATGATTGTTTTGCCATTTCTTTCCTCCATGGATTGTATTTAATCTGGTAAGTCTCTGTTCTGGACATTGTAAGAGTTTATATAGTCTCAAGAGTATCATTGGGATCACAAGCCCCTTTACCATTACTGATACAGTAATGATCCATGAAGCCAACAATAAGTAGACAAGAGCAAAGTTTTTCCTCTTCTCTTTGCTGCTCTCTAATGATCCTATAAAAAAAATTTCCTATTCAAAATCCCAGTTGGCTCTATGAGGAATTCCTGGATCTACTTTAGATTTCACACTGATGGAATGCAGAGCATGCAAAGGTAGCAGATCCCCTCTATCTATACCATGCCAGTCCAGAACTTGGTCCACAGTAAAGTATACTTTTGTTCATGCACATATCTAATAAATTTCAGTTCCAATTTTATTCATTATGCTAAATAAAGTTATAGAACTTATTTGTGCTGAGCATCATAAATGATAGATAAGAATATACTCTATTACTAGTAGTATGGTAAGACATCATCTATGTTTCAATCAAGGCATTACTCCCTATTGCAAAAATATTTCACATTTGTTTATTATTCACTCATTTACAAGATTTAAAAGTGACTGATGTTGAACAGCATGCAATTCTCTTTGCTCCCCCACAATAAAATGGCAGTTGAAACCAAACCAAAAAACCCAGTGGTTTTAAAATGTTAAATCTCCTGCATATTTAAAATAGTATGAACTGTATTAAAATAGACTTAGCTCTATATTAAGAATATTCTGCAATTATATTCAATACCATTACCTCACATCAATAGTATTGATAATAGTATACACTGACAAAATTGGCTTTAGATACTAAAAGTGAAGAGAGTATAACATAAATAATTGAACTTATTTCTATGTACTTTTGAAGAAACAAATACTTTTATGAGAAAAAATGGTATAAATACCATTAAATATATAAATATAAATACCTGATAGCATTCTCCTTTTAGATTGTCCAAGACATCTCCACATGTTTTACGCATGTATTTTCGACACCCGTCAATCACCATTTGGTCAATGTTTTTGATACTAATAAGAATGAAATAACTCATTTTGTTGTTATTAACATTCTTCATAATGGTCTTTGTTTCTGCCTTGAAAAGCCTAAACTGTATAATGAACAGACTACTAAAACATTAATAAGTTGACAGTTTTTCTGGAGCCAAATAGATTAATTGAAAACATTCTTAGAAACGTAATTTATTTATTACAATTTTTTGACATATGACCTGATATTATTCATCTTATTTTATCCAATTATAACATCTATCCTTAGAACTGAGCCACTGGCAGATACGATTGCCACCCCAAATTCCCTCTCCTTGCCAGATGGAGTAAAACAGGGGTCCCCAACCCCCGGACCATGACCTGGTACCAGGCTGCGGAAGCAGCAGGCGAGCACAAGCTCACCCGCTGCTTGTGTGGAACCATTCCCTCTCCCCTCTGCTGCTAGTCTGCAAAGCCGGAAAGTCTGGGGACCACCGGAGTGAAGCAGCCCTTAGCTGCCTGAACAGAACTCTATTATAATGTATCTGTTACATAGTATTTAGACCAGATTAAAGATGCATCTTACACAAAAAATTTTGTATGATCATCAGAAATTCTTAAGTACAATTTTAAAAGTAGCAAGAAATCTTCAATTGAATTATAAAATGCTATACAATTTGGACCAGATTTAAGATAGGTAATAGTCAAAGTTTTAAATAACGCTCTTAAGGAATTAAGATAAATAATAAACCAATAATCTATGTTCCAAATAGAATGAGATGAAGACTTTTGTTTTTATATTATTGACCATAGGCCCATATCAAAAGGATATCTCTACCATGGTGACCATCTTTGGTTTCATTTTGACAATTTCATACAATATTCCTCCATCACCACCTCCAAGAATGAGCACATCTTTGTTGGTGTAATCTTCCTTTCCACTGCCCATTATAGCTTTTGTATATGCTAAGTCACTTTCTGCCAGATCTTAAAAGGCAGAAAAACAAACTTATGAATATAAACAAACATAAAAATACATCCTTTTCATAACAATAACCATTTTGATACTAATTAGTTAGCTGACAATTAATACTATACAATGGATATTATGTGTAGTCTTACATTCATTCTTTAGAAATTAGCAAATTTCTAAAGATAACTTTATAACTATACGTAGTCCTCGAGTTACAATCTCAATTAATTTCTGTTGCTAACTGAGACATTTGTTAAGTGAATTTTGCCCCATTTTATGACCTTTCTTGCCACAGTTGTTATGTGAATCACTGTAGTTAAGTTAGTAACACAGTTGTTAGGTGTATCTAGCTTCCCCATTGACTTTGCTTGTCAGAAGTTCGCAAAAGATGATCACATGATCCCGGGCCACTACAACTATCATAAATATGAAGCAGGTGTCAAGCACCTGAATTTTGATCACATTTCCATAGGGATGCTGCAATGGCCATAAGTGTGAAAAACAATCATGTCATTTTTTTCAATGCCATAAAGTTCAAACAGTCACTAAACAAACTGATGTAAGTCAAGGACTACCTGTAATCAGTAGAAAATTGAAAGAAGGGGTAGATCTTGTGCAACTCTCAAGATGTGATGTTTTGCCTACTGGGCAGAATGTTGTCTAGTAGGCAGAAAGGTATTAAAAATAAATAAATACAAATAATAAAAAAGCTAATTCTTTTTTAATATTTGTATTTATTTGTATTTTATTGTTGTTAGCCGCCATGGGTCCTTCGGGAGATAGGGCAGCATACACGTCATACATACATACATACATACATACATACATACATACATACATAAATAAATTTATGTCAGCTGAACCACATGAATTCAAAGCTATTTGTTTCCTACAACCTCATACTACACCAGCTGAAACCCTTTTCTGTCACCCAAGAGAAATTTGTTCACACAATTTAGTCAGCCATCATATCTCAGATAAGAATGTTATATTATTTTATAATTAGCCATAGTACAGTAAGATCAATAAAGAGTAATTATATTTATATTTTATGTCATATCATCCAAGAAAAAAGATGACAAGCATCTAATAATCCTTTCTTTCATGACATAAAATTGATAAAATATCAATTAATTCTTACACAGAATAAATGTTAAGCAATTTAAGAAAAATAATCCTAGAAATAAACAATTCCAAGCCCTTAATAAGCCATGATTTATGGTTTGAATTTAGTCTGGCAATTTAGAAACTTTGTCCAGCCTAATTCAATAGCAAATACATATAGTTTATTTTCAGTTGATAATACTCACTAACATCCCCACTGAGGATAAGAATATTTCCAAATTGTTTTGAGTGTAAAATTTTAATATTCTGATAAGCTGATTCTTCATCATATACAACTTCATCTATATCATATTCCACCAATCGCCCATCTGCTGTAGGCCAGTATCTATCAATGGCATCCCCTCTCATAATGACTGGCAAGCTGAAAGGGGGAGGAGAGAAAAGAGGGAAAGAGGGAGAGAGAGAGAGAGAGAGAGAGAGAGAGAGAGAGAGAGAGAGAGAGAGAGAGAGAGAGAGAGAGAGAGAAAGAAAGAAAGAAAGAAAGAAAGAAAGAAAGAAAGAAAGAAAGAAAGAAAGAAAGAAAGAAAGAAAGAA
>JAKJMR010000090.1:1477720-1504002 GCA_024449315.1 Daboia siamensis | reverse complement strand
AATAGAATAGAATAGAATAGAATAGAATAGAATAGAATAGAATAGAACAGAATACAATACAATACAATACAATACAATTTTTTATTGGCTAAGTGCAATTGGACATACAAGGAATTTTTCTCTGGTGCTAAGTTTTCAATGTACATATAAACAACAAGTGATAAATCATCATCACAAAATACTATCATCATAAATCATAAGATACAACTCTCAGTGATAGTCATGTGCTAAATAAGCAAACAACATAAATCAAAAAAGGATACTAACTAAAAGCAATCAACATAAAGCATAAGATACAAACAACAAAGTTATAGCCATAAGAAGCTAAGGAAATAGGTAAAAGGAAAGATAATAGTAATACAGCCCTACTAGGTGGTTTGACATGCCGGCCTACTAGGTGGTTTGACATCCCAGGGCATGATAGTGCTGTGGGAATTAGTTGTTTAGCAGTGATGGCATGCGGGGGGGGGGGGGGGGGAATGTTCTTGTGTCTAGTTGTTTTGGCATGCAATGTCATCTTCAGGGAAGAAGTTGAAACAGTTTATGTCCAGGATGTGAGTGATCTATAGATATTTTCACAGCCCTCTTTCTGGCTTGTGCAGTATATAGGTTCTCAATGGAAGGCAGGCTGGTTGAAATTGTTTTTCTGCAAACAAGTTTGTCTTGTTTGCTATGCCAAACTGACAGTTATACAGATGCAAATGACAGGCTCAAAAATTCCTTTGTAGAACTGCATTAGTAGCTCCTTCAGTAGTCTGAGCTTTCTAAGTTGGTGCAGGAAGAACATTTCTTGTTGTGCTTTTTGATATTAGGTGTCAATCATTATCATCATCATCATCATCTTGAATCAATACTCAACGCAGTTCAACTGTTTAGCAGTGACATCAGAACGGACTTTGGACTTGGAAAATGTGCTATATTATCTACACAACAAGGAAAAGTGGGAAAAATAGAAGGAATAGAACTGGGAAACGGAAGTATTATGAAAGCACTAGCAAAGGATGACCGTTACAAATACCTAGGTATACTGGAAGCAGATAACATCTTCAATGGAAAAGTCAAAGAGTCAACACAAAAGGAATACATCAGAAGAGTCCGCAAAATACTAAAATCAAAGCTGGATGGTGGAAATATAATTAAAGTCATTAATACATGGGCAGTCCCAGTGATATACTTCCCAGCCGGAATTATCAACTAGACATTGGCCAAATTGGAACACCTAGACCGGAAAACGCGTAAAATTTTGAACATGCACCATGCTCTACATCCACAAAGTGACATCGACAGATTGTACCTGCCAAGAAGAATAGAGGGCAGAGGGCTACTGCAAATCCACCAAACTGTAGAAGAAGAAAAATGAAGTTTGAATGATTATGTGAATTGAAGTACAGAAAAAATGCTGCAGGCTGTGAAAACAGAGAGCATTATCAAAATAACAGAAACAAAGGCAGAATATAAGGAAAAGCAGCTGGATGATAGATTAAATAGATGGAAAACCAAAGCTTTGTATGGACAACATTTGAAAAACATTGAAGGAAAATGTGATAACAACTTGACATGGGCATGGCTTAAGATGGGAACCATCAAGAAAGAAAGAGAAGGCTTAATACTGGCTGCTCAAAAACAAGCACTACAAATTAATGTCATGAAAGCGAAGATACAAAAATCTACTGGCAATCCAAATTGCCGACTTTGCAACAACAAAGCTGAAACTGTTTCACATTTAATATGTGAGTGCAGCAAAATCGCACAAACTGATTACAAAACTAGACATGACCAAGTTGCTAAACTAATCCACTGGGCATTGTGTAAAAAATACGACTTGCCTGTGTCCAAAAAGTCGTGGGAATATAGGGTGGAAAAAGTTGTTGAGAATGAGAGGGTGAAGATCTTGTGGGACTTCCAAATACAGACAGATTGCCATTTGGAACGCAACATGCCAGATATCACAGTTGTAGAGAACCGAAGTGTATAGCTCAGGGGTGTCAAACTCAATTTCATTGAGGGCCGTATCAGCATTGTGGCTGCCCTCGGGGGGGCGGGGAGGTATGGCCAGGGTGGGCATGGCCTACTGGGTAGGCGTGGCTAGAGTGTGTATGGCCTACTGGGTGGGCATGGCCAGCTCTACATCCTTCGCATCAAGGGTGCCTATGGGGGCCTTGGAAGGAGTGGGACAGATCTGAGGGTCTCTGGCAGGAGGGTCTCTGGGCCAGGGCCAAGGCAGTGGGGGCCATTCCCTCACTGTTTCCAGGATGGCTTTGCGGGCCACATGAAACCACTTCGCGGGCCGCATCCGGCCCCCGGGCCTTGTGTTTGACATGACTGGTATAGCTGATTGATATCGCTGTACCAGGAGATGCCAGAGTCGAAGAAAAAGAAATGGAAAAAATTACGAAATACCACAACCTGGCCATCGAAACTGCGCGATTATGGATGAAACGCGTAACAGTGATACCCATTGTCATCGGGGCACTGGGAACTATGTCCAAAAACTTTACAAAACACATCAAAAAATTGCAACTTCCTGCAATAACTCCAGCAAAGCTACAAAAAACTGCGCTACTCGGAACATCTTACATTTTAAGGAGATACCTGGTTGATACCTAGGATGCTGGCAGCAGCCCATGTCAACCATTAGTGCCAGTCAATTTGAGTGTTCAGTTGACTGAGTTTAATGTTTTATGAATAAAAGTTTTATAATGATGATGATGATGGAAGGGACCTTGGAGGTTATCTAGTCCAACCCCCTGCTCAGGCAGGAAACCCTATACTATTTTCAGATGAATGGCTGCCCAGTCTCTTCTTAAAAACTTCCAGTGTTGGAGCATTCACAGCTTCTGGAGGCAGGTTGTTCCGCTGGTTAATTATTCTAACTGTCAGGAAGTTTCTCCTTAGTTCTAGATTGCTTCTCTCCTTGATTAGTTTCCATCCGTTGCTTCTTGTCCTGCTTTTGGGCACTTTGGAGAATATGACTCTCTCTACTTTGTGGCAGCCCCTGAGATATTGGAACACTGCTATCATGTCCCCCCTCGTCCTTCTCTTCATTAAACTACATATACCCAATTCCAGCAGCTGTTCCTTATATGTTTTAGCCTCCAGTTCCCTAATCATATTTGTTGCTCTTCTCTGTACTCTTTCTAGAGTCTCAACATCTTTTTTACATCGTGGTGACCAAAACTGGATGCATTATTCCAAGTGTGGCCTTACCAAAGCATTGTAAAGTGGTATTAATACTTCACGTGATCTTGATTCTATCCCTCTGTTAATGCAGCCTAGCACTGTGTTGGCTGTTTTGGCAGCTGCAGCACACTGCTAGCTCATATTTAAGTGATTGTCCACTAGGACTCCAAGATCCCTCTCACAGTTACTATTATTGAGCAAGTTACCCCCTGTACATTTGGTTTTTCTTGCCTAAATGTAGAGCCTTATTTTTTTCACTGTTGAATCTCATTTTGTTAGATAGCGCCCAGTGTTCAAGTCTGTCCAGATACTCCTATATCTTAAGCCTGTCTTCTGGAGTGTTGGCTATTCCTGCCAGCTTGGTGTCATCTGCAAATTTGATGAGTTCCCCATCTGTCTCCTCGTCCAAATCATTGATGATGATGTTGAAAAGCACTGGGCCCAGAACAGAGGCCTGGGGCACCCCACTACATACTTCCTCCCATGTAGATACGGTTACATTAAGGACCACATGCTGAGTACGGCCGGTCAGCCAGCTACGAATCCATCTGGTGGTGATGCTGTCTAACCCACATTTTTCTATCTTACCAAGTAGTAGGTTGTGACCTACTTTATCAAATGCCTTACTGAAGTCCAAGTAAATTATATCCACAGCATTCCTCTAGTCCAGGGGTAGGCAACCTCAGCTCTTTTATGACTCATAGACTTCAAGTCACAGAATTCCTGAGTCAGGAATTCTGGGAGTTGAAGTCTATGAGTCATAAAAGAGCTGAGGTTGCCTACCCCTGCTCTAGTCCACTAATTTTGTCACTTGGTCAAAGAATGCAATAAGATTTGTCTGGCATGATCTGTTTTTGACAAACCTGTGTTAGCTTTTAGTAATGACTTTGTTTGCCTAGGTGCTTGCTGATTCGTTGTTTGATTATCTTTTCCAGAATCTTCCTAGCTATTGAGGTCAGGCCGATAGGTCTGTAATTTCCTGGATCCATTTTTTTCCCTTTTTTGAAGATGGGAACTACATCAGCTCTCTTCCAGTCCTCTGGTAGTTCCCCAGTGCTCCAGGATCTTTGAAAAATATAGTGCAGTGGTTCTGAGATCACATCTGCCAGTTCCTTGAGAATCTTGGGGTGTAATCCATCTGGTCCTGGTGATTTGAACTTGTCTAGGCTGGACAGGTGCTCACTTACCATTTTCTTCCCTATCTTAACTTGTATTTCTATTCTGTTTTTTATGGCACTATTTTTTGATAGGTTGGTCTGTTTTTTTTTCCCTTTGTGTAAAGACAGATGCAAAAAACAAGTTAAATAGTTCTGCTTTCTCCCTGTTGTCACCTTCTTGCCGCTTTCACCCACTAGTGGACCAATCATTTCCTTCATTTTTTTCTTGTTTTTTACATGTTGAAAGCAGCTTTTTTTTGTTATTTTTGACTTTGGTCACAAGCCTTAGTTCATTTTGAGCCTTAGCTTTCCTCACTTCATCTTTGCAGGCTTGGGCTATTTGCTGATATTCTGACTTAGTTATGGGCCCCTCTTTCCACTTTCTATACTTGTCCTTTTTATCTTTCAATTTATCAGAGTTCTTTATGCAGCCATGCTGGTTTATTTTGAGAGCTGTTATTTTTCCTCTTTGTTGGTATTGTGCAAGACTGGGCATTTATTATCTCATTTTTCAAAATTTCCAAGCTTCTTGTTTTCCCCTTGAAGATTCTCATCCATGGAATCCCTCCCAAGCTCTCTCTAAGTTTATTGAAATTAGCTCTCTTAAAGTCCAAGACTAGTTTGACTGTGTTCTATTGCTTATGCTTCCATAATGTTGAATTCCAATATTGCATGATCACTTCTTCCCAAGGTTCCTATGGCTTCAACACCTATCATTTCATCTCTATTACTGAGAATTAGATCCAATATGGCTAATCCCCTAGTTCCCTTCTCTATTTTTTGGTTGACAAAGTTGTCTGCTAGCCTTGTCAGGAATCTGTTTGATCTTCCACTTGTTGCAGTTTGTCTTCCAGTTGATGTCAAGGTAGTTAAATTCTCCCATTACTATTGTAATGTGCTGCCTACATACCTTAGTTAGCTAACTAGCAAAAACTTCATATATTTCCTCTGTTTGGTTGAGTGGCCTATAGTATACGCCTATGGCAATGTCGTTTTTTCTCCCTTTTATGTTGATCCAAATGCATTCAAGTTTACAGTTTTCATCATTGTGCTCTATTTCTGTAGAGATGTAGTTATTTCTTATATAGAGAGCAACTCCACCTCCTCTTTTATTTGGTCTGTTACTTTTAAATAATTTAAATCCCTCTAGCTGTGTGTTCCATTTGTGGGTTTCATCCCATGTTTCCGTAATGGCAGCAATATCATATCTGCCCTCATTAACCTGAATTTCTAGCTCACCCTGTTTGCTGTTCATACTCTGTGCATTGGTGTATAGACATCTGAGTCCTTTATGACTGACCCTGTGTTTACTTTCTAGATAACCTGTGTGGTGCCTGAGTTCCCCTATTGTCTTACCACCTATTTGCTTAGTGCACTTTGTGTGGCACCTGCTATTAAAAGCTTAATTTTGCTTGACAGCAAGGTTGATATTCTTGTCCACACACACATCTATGTTACATGCACTGATATCCCTATATTTTTTAGATTGTCGAGGACAGAGATGTTCTATATCAATTAACTCACTGTCCCCGCTGTTTAGTTTAAATATTCCTCCAGAAAATCTGTGAATTTATAGCTGAGTAACTCAATCCCTTTCTTTGATGGATGCAAACCATCTCTTTTGTACATTTTTTCATTGGACCAGCTACAGACATCATGACTAATATATCCAAAGCATTCCCCTTTACACCACTCCTTTAGCGACATATTTAATTGAGCTATACGCTGGCCTTTTCCATTTTGCTCCTTAAGGTAAAGGTTCCCCCGCACATGCGTGCTAGTTGTTTCCGACTCTAGGGGCCGGTGCTCATCTCCGTTTCAAAGCCGAAGAGCCAGCGCTTGTCCAAGGATGTCTCCATGATCATGTGGCTGGCATGACTAGACGCCAAAGGCGCACAGAACGCTGTTACCTTCCCACCTGAGTGGTCCTTATTTTTCTACTTGCATTTTTACATGCTTTCGAACTGCTAGGTTGGCAGAAGCTGGGACGAGTAACAGGCGCTCACTCTGTTACGCGGCACTCAGGATTCGACCCGCCAAACTGCCGACCTTCTGATCGACAAGCTCAGCGTCCTAACCCACTGAGCCACCACGTCCCTCTCCTTATACACTGGTAAAACCTCTGGAAAAGTAAGCCTACAGCCTATTCTGCTAAGTTACTGCCCCAAGCTCTGGAAATCATTCTGAGATAGTCCTGAGATATTGTAGAACCTATAAATGTGAAGCTCTCTCTTGTTGATACTGTGTTGTTTATATTGTAAGATGTGACAGAATAGGAGAGCTTCTCCTAAAATCTACTATCATCTCTATAGTTTTGAGTGTGTCCAGCTCAAGATTGTTCCAGCTGCATCACAGGGCCAGTTGTTCAACTTCCTGTCTATATGCAGATTCATCAGCAGATCCATGTTTTTCATATGGGCCAACACTAACCTTTCAAAGGTCTTCATAACTACGGATGTCAGAGTATCCGGTCTGTGGTTGTTCAGCTACATGGGATGATAGTAGAGTGTTTGAAGCAAGAAAGAACATCACACGTCTCTAGTGATTTATTAAAGATATGGGTGTAGATGGGGGCACGAGCTTTCAAGCAAGGAGTTACCTTGTCTAGACCTGGTGCTTTTCAAGGCTTTTGTCTGTGAAATAGACAAAAGCCTTCTTTTTCTGTGATCACCAGAGGTAGGAGGCCCAGAGGGATGGAGTCAGTTCAGTACATATTGTGAGTTTTATTATTGTGATTTCTTACAATACAACTTTTGCTTATACTGTTTCCTATCAGATACCTTTCCTTAAACTGTTTCCTATCAGGTACTTAGGAGCCAAGTACTCAGCAGCACAAGGAAAACAATAATCAATGACTTAATATCCAAGTATCAACACCCTAATTAATTAAAAGCTAGATACCACATGTAAATATAACAGGTAGGGTACATATTCTAGAAAGAGAGAGAAGTTCCCTGATGATGGGCTCCAGCACAAGCCCGAAAGCTTGGAAGAATAAACCTTTGGTCCTGGTTACTGACTCGGATTGGATCCTGCCAACATTATCCTGCGACATGTATATTTGCCTTTATTCGCAAGAGATATGGGCAGCTGGTGTTTCCTATCTTTTTACAGTACATTAAAATGTGTCTATGATGGAACTGCAGATATTGGTAATTTAGAAGCACAGTAATTAAATACAGTATATTCTGAAAAATAAATCAAATGATTTGATTAACTGATTTTAGGAATGTACATGTTTCTCATTGCAGTGTAGGTGTTTCTCAAAGTGGAAAAAATTGTCAAACGAGCTTTGTGTTCATAGTCTATATAAAGCTAGCATCTGAAGTAAACAAAATATCTTCTATTGCCCACCATTTTCTACTCCTCCATTTTTAGAAAATACTTCTCTTTACATGAAAAGCTTGATACCAAGGCCAATTGTTTTAACATCTGTTCATTGCGAAGAACATTTTTTTTAAAAAAAAGTAAACATAAAACAATTTCTCAAGTTCATTTGTAATGTGAAGTTAAAGATCTTTTTTGCATTTAATACTTTTATTTCTCCTTTGTTTTTAACCATAATTTTGAAGTCAAATCACAGGCTTGTTATCTAAAGCAGGGCTTTTCAACCTTTTCAGATTGTACCACTTTTAGGACATGACAATATTCAAGTACCACCAGTGCTTAGCAAGGTGTCAGAACTTGATGACTAAAAAATAAGGGGGCGGGGTTTTGGGCTTTACTGATTAGATTCATTTGTTGTTATAGAAATGGCCAGTTTATAATATTATGGAAAAGTAAAAAGCTGAGGTTCAATGTTAATAATTCCTTCCTACTGCAACAGTGGAACTCAGAATCAATGCCTTATTTCTTTTTCTTTTTTCCCCCTCACTTTTCCCTTTTTCTCCCACCCTTCGCTCGCAACCCCTCACTCTTTGCTACCAAAACCCTCTAGCTTGCTCTTTCACTCACACATTGCTCGTATAAGCTTCTCTCTTGCTTTCACACTCGTTGCTCGCAAAAGCTTCTCTTGCTCCATTCACTCACACGTTGCTCACACAACCTTCTCTTACTCTCATTCACATATACATTGCTTGCACAAGGTTCTCTCTTGCTCTCATTCACTCACACGTTGCTTGCAAAAGCTTCTCTTGCTCCATTCACTCACATGAGATCTCTGGTCAAGATTAAAACAAAATAAAGCCATTGACAGCTACAGTCAAATTTGAGAAGATACAGGTAGTCTTCACTTAATGACACCTGGGACCAATAACCCTGTTGTTAAATGTTGCAATCACTAAATAAAACATTATATGACTGTGATAGGCTTACAATCTCACTACCCCCTTTGATTATTAAGTAAAGTATCAGGGTCTTTAAGCAAACCATCATGTAACTATGATTTATGATTGTACTTCTTCCTTCTCTATTAACTCTATTTGTCACAAGCCAGTTGCACAGCACACAACTGATGATCATGTGGCTGCAGGATGCTGCAATGGTTGTAAGGGTATACTGGTTGTGAAGTGTTACCAAACGATGATCACATGGCCATGAGATGCTGCTATGGTTGTAAGTTTTTTTTACAGCATCATAACAGTTGCCAAACAAGGCAACTGATATTGCAAACAATGACTATTATATTTACCTTTATAAAACTTAGTCTTCTTTTTATAGAGCTAAAAATTAAACTGCAGCTAAATAACAGAATTATGCTAAATTTGCAACCAGATGTTTATTTCACCTCTTACCACATATTTGTAAATACTTAATGTAACTATCCTGTTTACAAATGTATTAAAAATAGCTGTCATTAAACCTAAAATTAAGTCATATGCTGGTGTTCTTTCTTTCCTTGCAAAAAAACATACTGATGAAATTGAACTGGAAGAAAACGAAGATGCAAAAGATATAAAAGGCTGAGAAACACCGTCTTCTTCATCAATATAGTTCTTGCTTAATGACCCTCATTGGGATGAAAACTGTCAGCACAGAATGAAGTAGTTGTTTGGGAAAACATCATATGATATGACCACGCTTAGTGATGCCAGTTCCTGTAGTGCTAGTTGCGGTCAGTAGGTGAGGACTGCAGCATCATTAGGCAAGGATCTCACATTTCTGCCCTGTTGCATTTGCCTCTGCTTCAACACCTCCCATTTGCCTATCTCCCCTGTGTCTTCCCCCTTTTGGCCAGCTGCCCTACACTCTGCTACTGCCTATCCTTGTCACCCCCACCCCCAGACCTTCACGGCCTGCTTTCTTCTGCAGCTAATAAGAGGTATCCAACTGAGGCAGCTGCTGGCCCTTTTATGAAGTCTTGCAGCATCCCCACTTTCTTCTGGTTCCACTGTCCACACTCCCAAGCACCCACTCGCAGACCTATGAACTGCCTGTGCTTCCGACCTGAGATTGCCACCTTTTCCCACTTAACAACCCATGTGGTCCTAGGGTTACAGCATCAACTGGGACTGCCATTGCTAAGTGATGCAATCATGTGATATCATGGTTTATGACTGCATCTTAAAGGCCACCAGATCGGGAATGATTAGTGTATAGATTTGTTCCCCAAGATATGAAAGTCAAGGAAGCAATCAGGAACTCAGAACACTGTCTTTGTAAAATGATGTAATAAAATCTGGGGGCAAGATCTTAGCAAACCTTAATAATACATAGGAGCCAAATTATATATTTGGTTATAGAACAGGAAGAACTGAAATCCAATGCAATCATTCCAAAAGCATATATACATGTAAAAGAATAAAGGGTTCTTTGTTGTCTGCCATTTGTAGAAGGTGATCTCTACCAGAAAGTGCCAACTTTTGTAAAATCTACTGTCCCTATTCAGCCAAGCCTATTGAATTTTGTTAAGAAAAAACACTGTAAGAAAGACAACTACTTTTCAGGTTTCTATAGTCTATGTGCCTTTTACAGTAGCTAAATGAAGCACATCAACAATACATACAGCTATCACATAACACAGGTATACAACAAAATGCAAATGTGGAAGTGGAAAGGAACTCACAGTTTACAACAATTTTGAGTTATTGCTTTCTTTTGTGGCAATAGTTGTATGTTCCAGCAAAAATCATAGGAAATCTTTTAGTTTTTTCAATGTTTTATGGCAATACAACAGACAATTTACTTACCAGCTCTATAGAACATCATATCTGATAAACAGGTCATTAATAGTGTCATACACAAACACACACAAAAAGTTTGGCACCATCCAGATACTGCTAAGGAGGTTAATACATCAATTAAATGAAAAACAAATTTAAAAAATCATCTATATGTAAACCACACCTGACAGAACTATCTCCTGGTGCTATAATAAAACCAATACATATATCATAGCCCAGACTGAGTCCGAAGCTGAAAAAGCTGCTTCAGTTGAGCCTGTGCAATGTCAACTCAGGATGGACATCATATGAGGCTGATCAATCACCAGCACTATCTGACCAGCAGGATCTGTGAGGTAAGGATGGCATGAGGCCTCCCAGTCCCTGCACCAGACAAGTAGAAGGAAGAACAGAACACAAGAAACCTGTTGGGTTACTTGTCAAGCAATGGAATAAACCAGTATTTTTCAACCTTGGTAGCTTGAAGATGTATGGACTTCAACTCCCAGAATAACCCCAGGCAGCATGTTGACTGCTGAATTCTGAAAGCTGAAGTCCACATATCTTCAAGCTGCCAAGGTACAGAAACACTGAAGTAAACATTCTGACTGGTGATAGCTGGCTGCAGCGTTTAAAAAAATATTTTCTTTGCCTATGTTCTCTTTGCTGGAAATAATATCTGGCTTGTGCATGACTTCTCTGGATGAAGCCTCTGGGTGAGATCATTCGTGGCTTTGGAGTTGGGTATCATCAGTATGCTGATGATACCCAGCTTTTCATTTCGACCTCAAACCACCCCAGTGATGCCCTCGACGTGATGTCCCGTTGCCTGGAGGCGGTCCGGGTCTGGATGGGGAGGAACAGGCTTCGGCTCAACCCTGACAAGACTGAGTGGCTGTGCGTGCTGGCATCTCGTGAAACTCAGATCATTCCATCTCTTCCCCCCCCCCCCCCCCGTAGATAGGGCTCGCAACTTGGGAGTCTTCCTAGATTCACAGCTTTCTTTAGAAGATCATATAGTAACTATGACTAGGGGGGCCTTCTCCCAGGTTCGCCTGTTGCGCCAGTTGCGGCCCTATCTAGACCGGGATGCCTTGCGTACAGTCACTCATGCGCTCGTGACCTCTCGGTTAGACTACTGCAATGCTCTCTACATGGGGCTACCCTTGAGGACCACTCGGAGGCTCCAACTGGTGCAGAATGCAGCCGTGTGAGATGTGTTGGGGGTCTCCCGATACTCCCATGTTACACCTCTGCTCCGTGAGCTGCATTGGCTTCCGGTTGCCTTCCGGGTGAGATTCAAGGTGCTGGTAAAGCCCTACATGGCATGGGTCCGGAGTACCTTAGGGAGCACCTGCGGCCGGCATCAACTTCCCTCCACCCAGTGCGCTCCCACAGAGAGGGTCTCCTCAGGGTGCCACCGGTTAGAGAATGCCGACTGGTGGCCCCCAGGAGGAGGGCGTTCTCTGTGGGTGCGCCTGACCTGTGGAACCGTTTACCGGTTGAGCTCCGGATGGCTCCCGACCTCCGTTCCTTCCGATGTGATCTAAAAACCTATTTGTTTGAACAAGCCGGCCTGGTCTGATGGGCTTGGGTTTTAATTATTGTGTTTTTAATGTTTTTAATGTAATTTATTTACTGTATTTGGGCACTAGGGTTTAATCTGTTTTTAATTTTTGTATTTTGGTATTTATTGCCCTGTTCACCACCCTGAATCCTTCGGGAGAAGGGCGGTATACAAATTAAATTAATTAAATAAATAAATAAATTCTCTTGCACTATAGACCCTTGGACTAGCTGATAACCTTAAGAGAACAATTTTGGATGACTTTTCTGCACATTCCCCTTTGAAAACAAAATTCACAGACAAGTCTTTGCCTTGTTTGACATTCCTTGCTATTGTCCTTTGAAACTGATAATCTCCTAAGAAATCGTGTGTTTGTGTGTGTGTGTTGTGTGTGTGTGTTGTGTGTGTGTGTAAACACCTGAAACAGGACAGCATTTTGTGGTCTTTAAGTTCCATTGTTTAAGAAGTACCACCAAATGCATCTCCCAGCTTAGTTTTTAAATATTGCATTTCTTTTTACTTGCATTTACAGAAAGATTGGTCTATTCCTCTTATGCAGAATGACTGCAAATCCTATTGGTTGTAAAAAAAAAAATGTACTACATCCGAACACATTTCTTAATAGCCACTGAAGGTGAAGCGCTCTAAACAGCCATGGTTGGATTCAGGCCTTTTGGAAAACATTGGGAAATAGCCCAATTTCAAGATTTGCAAAATAATAATGAATATGAACAAACAAATCCAACTGTCATATGAAGAAGTTAGAATAATTGTCCCAAATATTTCCTTCTCCATCTAAGAAAAAAGATAAAACATCAAATATTCCTATTTCTTTAACAATTATTTGAAATTTTACACAATTTCATTCCAATTTATCCTTGTAAGAATGCTTCCTGTTCTTCTATATGTTCTGTAGATCGTGATTCTATTATTACTCTATTAAAAAAGCATACCATTTCTCCTCTCCTAAACAGCTAACATTTTCTTTCTAACCCAATTTCCAGCAGAGCCTGGAAATCGGGAAGGGTAGGGGGAGATAACTGGATTACCCCCTCCATCAGCATCTCCGGAGAAAAGACCAAACACCTGAGGGATAGATTAAGGCCCGTCCTTTGGCGGCAAGACGTATAAAATGAACAGATGCCTATTTCTACTGGACAGAAATAGGCCGCAATGTCAGACCTCCCCCCCCCCCCCAAGGCACGGGCTCACATTTTTAAGTATATAAAGGAAATGTGCCCGGAAGGGAGGAAAGATCTTTGCCGGTCTATTTTCGGATGAAGAGAGTAAATCGTATTAGGGTGAGAGGGGATCCGTTCAGGGAAACGAATAAGACAAGACACATGGCAATTTTTCGCCGAGGGGAGGCCATAAAGCACATGCGGCTCGGAAGCGCGCATGGTTGGAAACGCAGCGAGAAGGGGCCGAGCTTTAGGCAATCTGCACTTACGAAAGGGAGGAGCTGCAGGCACGAATGTTAGAAAATAACTGAATATCAGAAAATAATTGCAAATAGGGAGGTGGGGAGGGAAGAGGAGGGGGGGAAACCCAAATTTGTCGGGGAATTGAAGATTCGGGAGAACAGGAGGTTCAAGAGCTGGCGGTAAAGGAGACCCGGGGAGAGAGGAAGGGGATACGCCGCGTATTTGGGGACGGGAGGGCGAGAGTGGGCAGGAAAGGAGCACGCCGGGCCAAAGCCAGCAGGCTGCCCCAGTCTTCTCACGCCGACCTAGACAGCTCGCTCGCCTGCCTCATTTGCTGCAGAGGCCTGCGGGGGACCGTGACTCGCTGCAAGAGCGACCCAGCAAGCCGTTCGGACCTCTCCTCTCCCCAGCGGCTGAGGAAGGGAAGGAAGAACAATTGAGGGCCGGTCGGGGAACCGGGAGTGGGTGGGTAGGCCAGAGAGGGCGAGTCGCCGGAACGAGGTGCCTCACCTGTGGCGCTGAGCATGAAGTCGAGAGTGCTGTGTCGCGCTGCTGCCATAATGAAGTAGAAGAGCCCTGTGCCATGCCTGGTGGAACGGCAGCGCTCTGAGTGCCACTGCCTGCCTGCGCGGTAGGCGTAAGCGTGCCGTGTGGGTATTAGCACGCGAAGTGGAGGCCGGGGTTGCCGCCGCCGTGTGGGGAGAATCCGAAGGGGAGGGACAAATGACTGGGAGCGAGAAATCGAGGGCGAGGTGGGGGGGCCTGAAAGCGGCCCCGGTGGGGATTCTTGGGAAAGGCGGGCGCCACCTCCCTTTGCTGTTTTAGGGAGCGCGAGGAGGTGCGCTGACGGCTTTTGTTTGTAACCGGAGACAGATTCACTACTCCGGCAGTAGCTACTACTTTGGCTTCGAGGCCTTCCTGCGAAATAAAGGCGCTTCAACACATTATTTTGCGATGTCTTCAGTGTTCCTATTCCAGGTTCTTTGGATTTCTTGAATACGTTACGTTTTTATTTTCCTATGATGGGTAAAGCTGCTTCACCAAATTGAGGCTGCGATTAACGCAGACTAGGCCTAGCGTCATCCTACATCGCCGTTTTATTTTTCAGTTCCAGAACAAATTCTGAAACATAGCGTATAAAGAACAATGCTCTTTTAGGCATGTAATATAAAATGCTGCAAAGAGCGGGACTGCAGTTTGTATGCTTTGTACAGAGAACGAAAGAAACGGCTTACTTGATGGAAGGCACAGCGTAGAAAGTGTGAATCAACCTGTCAAGGTGGAATTTCTTCCATGCTATTAGATGCCCTGACGTCTCTAAATGAATTATCTTAACAAATTCTCATTTACATGGAATTGGCAGCAGGTGCTAATTTTTCAGTTTTCTTTCCGTGAGAAATCGTATTGCATATAATTAAAATTACTGAAGAATTATCTCTCTTAAAATATATTTTAACAACTAGGTCGTGGCTTAAAAACACAAACTGCAATTATAACACTGGAAAACTAAGCATACAAATGAAAGAGCAAAGAATCGAACTATTTGCATCTTTCCAAAGTCAAACTAGCTGATAAGCATCTTCCCGAAATGAGGCAATGATACAACTAAGCTAACAAGTTCAACAAACGTTAAATTATTTTATCTTGCAGTTTAAGGGATTTTCTTTCCAGTAACTATATGTTGGCATTTGGGGAGGGAAGGTATTTTTTTAACTGGTCTTGCAGATGTGTGATTCTTATAAGCATATTTAAGATGTGTAGCCCAAGACATTTTTCCCAAGATTTTTTTTAAAAAAAACTTCCTGTTTCCAGCCAACCAGACATTTAATAAACCTTCACTGAATTTCCATTGTAACTGAGAGGAGTAGCTAACTTAGGAACAAAGGCACAATTGTTGAATTGCTACCACAACTGTTTCTCCCCTTCCAGTGCATCACCTGCAGACAGCCATGCTTCATGTTTTCCTCAAAGCAGTTGGACATTTTTGTTTTTTTTTAGCTTATAGAGGCTCTTTTCTTTTTGAACACTTGCTAAAAATAATTAGGCATTTGGTCTGAAAAATGTAGCACTCATTTCAATAGAATCACCTCTGCATCCAGATACAAATTGCACACTTGGGAATTTTGGCATATGGAAAGTTTTGCATTCATTTTGTGATTGTGCAATGCTGCTGTCTTTACATAATTGAAGAAATAAGACAGCATAAAGTCATATAATTTATCGCATTTTTACTAATATTTATATTTCACTCTGAAGACTAAGCCAGTTAATACAGTAATATGAGTATAAAACTGATGATTACGTTAGTATTCAAGACTTCATAATAAAAAGTAAAAAATGTGAATGGTTTAAAAATAGATAAGCTTTATTGTCATTTTTTACTGCAGGCACAATGGCATACATTAAAAATGAAATTTAGCTGCTTGCTCTCAAAAGTGTACACATACATAAAACACATTTAAACATACTATATACAACATATGTATAGACCCACAACTAAAAATAAGCCCATCCAAAACCTGTTTTAAGATCCAAGCCTAAGTTGCTCTCAGAAATGACAGGAGCACTGAGCCATACTAGGAACTTTAATTCTTGCTATGTGCTGAATGATCCATATAGCTGACATGATTTGTGGTTTACCATCATGTGTCACACTTCAGTCTAGAATCTTAGACATCAAATAGAAAGTTTCATCTGGGAATTATTCCTAAGTATGCAGAAAATTAAAATCTATTTTACAGCAAAAGTATCCACTGAAGAGTTTAGAGTTGAGAAGAAAATGAAAACCGATGTTTTCGTCATACGTGGTCTGACCTTTCCGTGTACATTATGGTGTTGCATACACAATAATCCAAAATCATCATTTTGACATAATTCTTTGATGCTGCAGAAACCTGTTTTATAGTACTGTATGTAGGTAATGATCCCTCACTGAAATGAAGACAGTTAGCTTGAAACCCACATTTAAATGAGAAATTACATTGTACCCACATGATGGTCTATTTTATAAAAATATACAAATTATACAAATTAGGATTTATATATATAGCTCAGGGTCAATTTCTTTACATTTGAAATAAGATGAATATTCAGTAGTTTATTTTGCCATGTGTGAGGAAGAAACATGGTTGATGAGAATACAGCACTGTACAGGCTACACTGAGTAGTTATACATACATGATGCTTTACATTAGTGTTTCTCAAACTTGGCAACTATAAGATAGGTGGACTTCAATTCCCAGGACTCCCCAACCAGCATGGCTGTTTTACATGGCAAAAAACCTTGCTTTGTTTCACTGACTAGAGTACTATATAACGAGTTTCCAGTAATCAGCACTGCATTTCTATTACAATAGAAATAAATGAACAGACATATATTAATATGGTACAAATTCCATGGAACCTTTATTTTATTGCCTTAAGGATGTTAAAACTGCTAAGGAGTATTTTTACAACTAGCAAGTTTCTAAAATGAGGCAATTGTTTTGTAAAAAGTGGGTAATAAGGCTTTGTTCTATCAGCATCTGGAGTACATGAGCAATTGATAGATTCCCAGGGCTCTGGCAATACACTCTTATGTCCTCTCCTCTCCTGGAGCTCCCTTAAATATTATTTCTAGAGCAACACTCCAAGTAGTATTGTGACCTTCAGTTTAATAATATTTTCCATTTCCCACAGTGTCTTTATTTTAACATTATTCTTGGACATCGCAAAAAATGATTAGTAGGTACAGCTGCTCAGTATAATTTCTTTGTTTGAAAACAGGATGTATACAGTTGCTGAAATATTCAAAATGTGGCAATTATCTTCCTTATAAAGGAGAGCAAAAACAAATGGAGATTGCATGAAGTTGATTTTCTAGTTCTTGCCTGGAATGCATACCTACTTGTAGATTGTGTAAGGCTGAATGAATTTCAGAGTTTAAAAAGTTATACAACTGTTTCAGTTGAGGCAGTTATAAAAACAAATCTACAGAAAAAAAACGTTTTAGGTATTTAAGAAAGACATGCAACTAAGAAAGTGGATTGTAGACATTTAAAAATCATAATATCATTTAATACACTTAAAGGTGTAAAATTCTTTGTTCCTTCAACTGAACATGTCTTTTAATGACTCCGGTGATGGAATCTGTCATTGGATTAGCTTTGTTAGGAGTTTGCTTTATTTTCTATAGTCTACAAACACAAGAGACAGGCAAATATTCACTTAACTATTTAAATCTTTTGAAAAAAAGTGCTAAACATGGAATACCCATCCATGATCCATGTTCAATGCCCTGGCTGAGGGAAGGAGGTTCTCACCCAAGATTTGACAGTACATGGCCCCGTCCCTTTGATGCAGTTAAGTTGTCCTGTCCCCTTAGCAGAAAAACACCTCCAAAGCATAATATTTCCACCTCCATGTTTGACGGTGGGGATGGTGTTCTTTGGGTCATAGGCAGCAATCCTCCTCCTCCTCCGAATACAGCGTGTTGAGTTGATGCCAAAGAGCTTGATTTTGGTCTCATCTGACCACAATACTTTCACCCAGTTCTCCTCTGAATCAGTCAGATGTTCATTGGCAATCTTCATACCGGCCTGAATATGTGTTTTTTTGAGCAGGGGGAACTTGCAGGCGCTGCAGGATTTCAGTCCTTCAAGGTGTAGTATGTTACCAATTATTTTCTTGGTGACTATGGTCTCAGCTGTCTTGACATCATTGACAAGATCTTCCCGTGTAGTCCTGGGCTGATTCTTCACCGTTCTCATGATTATTGAAATTCCACAAAGTGAAATCTTGCATGGAGCCCCAGACCAAGGGAGACTGACAATTATTTTGTGTTTCTTCCATTTGTGAATAATTGTACCATTGTCACCTTCTCACCAAGCTGCTTGGCGATAATCTTGTAGTCCAGTCCAGCCTTGTGTACATATACAATCTTGTCCCTGTCATCCTTGGACTGCTCTTTGGTCTTGGTCATGGTGGAGAGTTTGGAATCCGAATGATTGCTTCTGTGAACAGGTGTCTTTTATATAGGTAACAAGGTGAGGTTAGGAGAACCCCCTTTAAGACAGTGCTCCTAATATCAGCTTGTTACCTGTATAAAAGACACTGGGAGCCAGAAATCTTGCTCATTGATAGGGGATCAAATACTTATTTCACTCATTAAAATACAAATCAATTTATAACTTTTTTGAAATGTGTTTTTCTGGATTTTTGCTTGTTATTCTGTCCCTCACTGTTAAAATAAACCTACGATTAAAATTATATACTGATCCTTTCTTTGTCAGTGGGTAAAAGTACAAAATCAGCAGGGGATCAAATAATTTTTTCTCTCACTGTACCTGTAAAATTATTGCTGAAATTGGAGATCCAATGTGAAGAAGCCGTATTAAACATGTAATTTGTCTTTATCTGTGGATGAATTTATTTTTTTGTACCAAAAATACAGATCCTGGCCACTTGAGCATGATGACCTCTGAATTTATTTTTCAATCTAGTCTTCTAAATCCTTAAAAATTAAGTTTTTGTTTTGATCCTTTAGACTGAGCCAATCTTTGAAAAATGTTTTCCTTAATGTTAATAATAATTAATATTAGGATGTATATTGTACAGGTAGTCCTCAACTTACAACCTTCATTGAGTGATTGTTCAAAATTACAATGGCACTGAAAAAAGAAAACTGTCACAGCATCCCCATGCTGACATGATCAAAATTTGAGCACTTGGCAACTGGCATGCATTTATAATTGCACCATATCTGGGTCATGTGATCATCATTTGCAATCTTCCCAGCCAGCTTCTGACAAAATCAATGAGGAAAGCTGGATTTGCTTAACAACCACATGATTCACTTAACAATTGCAGAGATACGCATAACAGCTATAGCCAAAAAGGTTGTAAAATAGGCAGCAAATCATTTAACAACCATCTTGCTTAACAACAGAAATTCTGGTCCCAATTGTGGTTGTAAGTTGAAGACAACGTGTATGAGTATTTTTAGTAATTTCAACATGTTGTTGTTGCTAGTTGCGACCATGTGTCCGACCTGTCACGACCCCATGGACAATGTTCCTCCAGGCCTTCCTGTCCTCTACCATCTTCTGGAGTCCATTTCAGCTCATGCCTACTGCTTCAGTGACTCCATCCAGCCGCCTCATTCTCTGTCGTCCCCTTCTTCTCTTGCCCTCAATCTTTCCCAGCATTAGGCTCTTCTCCAGTGAGTCCTTCCTTCTTATTAGGTGGCCAAAGTATTTGAGTTTCAACTTCAGGATCTGGCCTTCTAAAGAGCAGTCAGGGTTGATCTCCTCTAGGACTGACCGGTTTGATCACCAAGGGACTCACAGGAGTCTTCTCCAGCATCATAGTCAAAGGCTTCAATTCTTAGTCCTCATTCATAGTCCTCATTCCAACTTTGAAATAAATATTAATTAGAAGTTATTGAAGTATGTTATTATTTATTTGACTTCAGCCTTGCCCATCTCCAGACTTACCCTGGGCGGCTTTTTCTATTGCTGATTACAAATAAAAGAAATACTAAGGCTCTCCATGTGGCCTTTTAGTATCCAAATGTTATTTTTATTCATGTTTATTCAGAAGCAAGCTTAATTTTATTGCAGCCCCAAATATTAAGAATCAAGTCTGAATTCAGACTCAACTGAGACATGTCTCATGTGTCTGTCTGTATAGTATGGAGAAAAGGCTAATACCTTTCAATGATCAGAAATTACAATAACTACCCATATGCGGATAGTCCTTGATTTATGGCAATTAAGCCAAAATTTCTATTGTTAAGACAGGTGTTAAGTAATTTTTGGCCGATTTTACGATCTTTCATGGCATAATTGTTAACTGAATCACTGCAGTTGTTAATAACACCGTTAAGTGAATCTGGCTTTCCCATTGACTATGCTGGTCAGAAGGTGACAAAAAGTGATCACATGAGCAACCATCGTAAATATGAGCAAGTTGCCAAGCATCTAATTTTGATCACGTGACCATGGGAATGCTGCAGGAGTTGTGTGAAAAATGGTTATTTCAGTGCCACTGTAAATTTGAATTGTCACTAAATGAATTGTTGTAAGTTGAGGACTACCTATACAGTTATTGCCTTTCATAGTTAATAGCTTTTAAAGTGCATTTTTTATCAGTAAGACAATGTAAGACTAATTTCCATTTATAACAATAGAACTTACAGACTATGTTATTTGTCTAACCATAAAATGGCCAATAGCTAAAGTAACAGTTCTGCAAACCAGCAAATAAGCTTTGGAGAAACATAGCTTGAAATAAATAAAAATTGTATTTTATAATCTAGTACAGGAGACATGCATACAATTACAATAATCATAATTAGATTCTTCAGTAAAATAAATATGTAATATCTACACGAACCCAGAGGCTTCACAAAAAGTCATTACTATAATTGTGCAGCACAACCCTAAGCCTGTTTGCTCAAAATAAATATTTATTGAACTCAGTGAAACTTATTCCTTGAGTGTGTTTAGGATATCTCATAAATTAAAGTATCTACAATCAGTCTGAATTTAAAACCCTAGTTTATAAATAAGTTTTTAAATGAATGAACTATAAATTATCAATGGCCCTTACTTTAGGCTTATATCTAGATGTATATATGCCTATTCTATCAGGAAGTCTTTCCCATTCAAGCCGTGGAAAATACCTTTCCATATCCACATTATTTCTCTTTGTAGTATATATCTTTGTAATACATATTTTACAAAATGGAAATCCACCATTTTTCTGTTTCAGGCTCAGAAAGAGCAATTTATAGCAATGCCAATGAGGCCTTTTCTAGTTTTCCTAACCATATAAGAATTTTGTTGTGAACAGCTAGGTAGTCCCAAGAACATTGAAACACCATCATCATGACATCGTCATTCTCCATATGTAAGACTGATACAAAACTGAATAGCTGGGACTGGAATTAAAAACTACAAGTATATGAAAATATGAAAAATGAGAGCATACACAAATAGAACAATTTACAAAGGAAAACAAAATGAGCAGTAGCATTTGCAAAATGAATCCTACAATATACTTTATCAGCTTATCAGCTCTGAACTCAGCAAAATATTACATATATTTTTTAAGCATCAACAAAATGTACAGTCATTTCTTTCTGAAAAGTCATGTCAGATAATTCAAAATCCATTTTAAGGCTTGACTTCTGGACACAAAAGGTTACACAGTGAAGAGATATATCCATCGATATATTCACGTTACTTAAAGACATACCATTAAAATCCATCCACTTATGAATAAGTTTACCTGAGAATGGAAAGTAAGTGCATATTTGTCTTTTTAAAAAAATACTAAAGGAAAAGTCTTTTAATTTTCAAGAAATAAATCTTGAATTGCTTACAATTACAAGATAATATACCTGTTTTTTCAGTTTAGGCTCATTTGCAAGTATACAAGTATAATAAAACAGAAATCCATTCATAAATATGCTGTTTACATTCACAGAAAGCACTCTACTGACAATCCTAAATACAAGGCAAAGATAGCCTGAGCCCCAAATCCATATTTTGATTCTGCATTGAAAGGAAAGTCACCACCGAGTCAACCGTCTAAAAATGTACTATTTGGCAATAATATTTATTCAACACTCTCACTCCCCCCCTCCAGGACCCTTCTGTTGTTTCACTTAACAATTTCAGCAATCTTGGCACTCCATCTCTATGGCCATAGTCACTTTGCAGTATAATTGCTTCTTTAAAAATGGCAAAGGGACCTCAGGGAAATTCAGTAGTAAAAGTTAATTATGATAGGAAGCCACCAGCTAGGCTGAACTTTCTAACACATGATTGTTGTCCACTTGAATTCTCCACCCTTCTAGGCTGGTCTTCTCTCTTTACTCCAGCTCCAGGAAAACAGAAATAAGTACTTGGCGTCTTCCTCTCCAAAGTCCAGTACTGAAGAACTATCAATTCAAATACACAAAAGATAGCAGTATAATCTTGTGGTCAGGCAGGTAAGGAAGGTGTAATAGGAAATTTCTTCTAAAACCAAACCAATAGCTATAGAAGAAGTTTATTGGAAAGTGACAGTCTTCCATTTATCATTAATGTTTGATAAAACTAAGGAAAAGTTGTCAAAGCACAGTAAGATAGGAGAAAAGGCATACCTTTCGCTTTACCCAATCAAGAATAACACTCTTATGATCCTCTGAATTTAGCCAACAAATCAGAATGCTTAAAGACTAAAGCCACTTTCCTAATGACTCTTTGAATTATAAAGGTGCAGCCGGGCTTTCACCATTTCTATCTTTGCAAATGTGATTTGAAGAAAGACTTCTGGTGGGGTGGGAAAGAAGCTGGATTTCATCTATTTCTCAGTGTGGGATCAATATTTAGATGCTTTAGGGAGACTGACGCCAAACCAAAACTAGGGATATGTTATACTTTTTTATTACTATTTCACCCTTCTACATTGTTCCTAACATGTCAAAGCTTACTAAGTAGCAACAGTGTCCAATTTTCTTCCTTTTGGCTTTGACATGTAATCAAATGAACTGCAGAGTAAATCACTGATCTCTGAGCACCATTTCCTGATAAAGCCTCTGAAGCCATAGGGGCCTCTATGAATCAATGCTGAGCATGGTCAAGCAGCAGGGTCAGAGGACTTCAAAGGTAACAAGAAACATGTTTGAAGGTATCTATGGACACGTTCTTAAAAAGAATAAAGCTATTTTTCTTTCCATTGACCCACCCAACTGTCATTTTATAAGGTGATATATTTCAATGTTTTCTGCATCAGCATCATAACTGGTATCAAAATGTGCTATTATGTTATCGTGCTGTCACAATCCAGAGTCCTAGGGCCACATTAGCAGCCAAGAGTGCACTGCCAGCAAGTAAAATTAAGAAGCCAAGAAGCTCTCTGTTTTGCTTTTCAACAATAAATTTGCTAGCAGTAGCTTCCAAGAAAGAATTCAATATCCATTGGCCATCCAAAGCAAAACAGGGAATTGCATTAACAACAGCCAGTGCTCCAGAGAGTGAAATCAGGTATCTGTTTAAGCTTGTTAAGGTACATGATCATAGTCATTTTTAAAAAACACATATAAATTTGGGAACACAGCAATATAACTGAACTAATATTTTTATTCATTCTTTATAATTCTTTATTGATAGCAAAAACCAAAATCAGTAAGGTCCTAGTTGCAAAATGTATTTTTATACAAGATAAAGGAAGAGACTTTACATAAGGAAGAAACATGTTGAGAAAGGATATAAAGCTTAGACAGCATTATATTTGCCCCTACAATGGTCATAAAAAACTAGTCTGCCATTACACCAGTTATCGGCAGTATACGTCTTTAATAAATTAATAATTTTTAAAAATGACTGCATATGTTGTATTCAATGTTTTAAAAAAGAGGTATTCTAACTTGGAAATGGATAATCTAAAACAATAGTCATGTTTATAATTCTCAGCAATAGCTACATGCTATTGCAGCATATTAGAATATACAGTATATTATTCAATTCTCATACAAATGATGAAAAATATTGCTAAACAGTCACTAGATGAGGCAGTCATTAAACAAGGACTACCTGTACTTATAGTGACGTTGTTCCTATGGGCTTAAAGATGTGGAAAGCTTCTAATATTATAGAAGCCAAACAGAATGGGGCAAGGTCTCCTTACGAGTCCCCAACTTGTCCTGGTACTCTGTGCAGGAGTAGTGCAGACCTAATTACCCAGGTTATAATCTACATGGTTTCTATCTCCCTTTCCAGATTTTCACTGAAAGAAATGTATCTTGTTTTAAATGGCTAAAGTGAATATCATGTTTCCATAGCTATATTGACTATCCCACTACCAATGGAATCCCTGATTGAACTCAAGCAGTCTTGGACATGCTATAGGACAGGGCTTTTCAACCAGTGGTATGCGTACCACAAGTGGTACTTTGGCATGTGGCATGTGACCCTCCTAGAGAAGTGTAGTGGGGGAGAGGAATGAGCTGAAGCGACCCAAGCCTGAGGGACAGGCAGCTGGAGCTGCAGGACTGTCGGGGCTCCAGCTGATTGGGTCCAGCTGACTGACCGGAAGCAGCGTGTAGCTGGAGGTGAACTGAAGAAAAGGGGGGGGGGAGGAAAAGAGAGGATATCAAAGGAGGTAGTTTTGGCAGGAAAGGGGGAAAAAGACAACAGGGAAAGAAAAGGGGATAGAGAAGAAGCTGTGGAAGGAGAACTCAGCAGGCAGTGAGGAAAAAGAGAGGGAAGAAGAAGCTGTTGCTGGAAGAAAAGGTCCCCTGATTCATTTTCTCCAGCAAGGAGAATGCAGTCTGTGCTGATGAAATGAAAAGCTGGGAGACCAGTATTTCGGAAAGGAGATTAGTTTATTTCGGAAGCCAGTGGGTTCCTGGTCAACTGGCAGCTTGAATTGGTTACCATAAGGATTTTTATATTTTATAGCGTTTTGTAATTCAGAGGCTCTGTTTGTGTGCTTTGGTTATTGGAATATTTTAGTCTGTTTCACAAAGGCTAGCCATGAGTCCAAAGTGTTGGCTTCCATAGGTTTAATCCCTTTAAACAAATGTAATTAGTTTTACTTCATCTTGAATTTGTCTATGGCTTTTAGCAAGTTTTCTTTGTAGGTAAACAGGCTTAATTTAAGGTTATCGCTTTTCGCAATTGCCTGAGCCTTTTAGACTCCAGTTGCTACATTGTTTAAACTGAGACATGCCTGAGGCAGCTTAAAGGGGGGGGAAACATAGTCAGTGTTTCTTTTTTCTGGGAGGCTTTTGTGAGCCTTTCTTTGCTTTGTGCTTGATTCCTGTGTCTTTAGGGGTACAATGAAGGGACTGGGGGTGCATTCTTACTACACTGCAGGAGCAGAGCTCAGAAGGCAGGGAGGAAGAAGAGAAGAGGGAGAGAGGAAGAAGCGCCGACCAGCCAGCTGGTAGTGGTGCATATTAACAAATATGGATGAATTCATCATACATTTGTCAGTGCAGAGGGAAAGTGATTCAGCAAAGGAACTGCCACCGAAGAAACTAAAACCGGTACTTTTTCCCTACACTTTGTAACATTTTATTAGATTATAGAATAAAAGACAGAAATACAAAAGCAAATAGTAGGGCACAGTGGGGAGGAAAAAGAGGGAAAAAGTGAGGGGGAGAAGGAAAAAAGTACAGACTTCCCCTGTTGCAGTAGAAGGAAGAATTAACACTGAACCTCAACTTTTTACTTTTCCATAATATTATAAACTAGCCATTTCTATAACAACAAATGAATCTAATCAGTAAAACCCCAAATCCCCCCACCCAGATATTGTCGTCCTAAAAGTGGTATAATCTGTGAAAAGGTTGAAAAGCCCAGCTATAGGAAACCTCAAAGTGTGTGGTATGTGATCTTAACACTCAGCTTGACAAGTGCAGCTCATTTCCATATCTTTATCCAGAATGTTTTGAAATCTAGTCATTAAGCCACATGCTTAATCTATTTCTTGTCATAAAAGGAAGTCAGCATTCTAGACAGCAAATTGTCTAGAATGCCCACTTCCCATGGACAAGAGTTGTTATGGAATTATCTGTGTTATAAATTTAATAAATAAACAAATTCATTTATTCAGGCTTTTTAAAGATTTAATGTTAACATTTTAATCTGTAACTATTTGTTTATATGTTTACTGATGTTTTACTATATCTTTGTAAGCCATTAAGAAAATTGAGTGTATAATTTTATTTGTGTGTGTGTGTGTGTGTGTGTGTAATTTTCCTTCATAAGATTAAAAATGTGAATCCCAGGCATATTAAAATTAACAAACTAAGTGAACACTGGGATGGAATAAGAAAAACTAAAACAGTTTTTATTGTTAAAAGATCAAGCTTTCATTG